>CM069157.1:4199532-4264532 GCA_035221665.1 Okamejei kenojei
AGAGCGATTCCCTCTAACGGCTGGATGTATTTCGTACCTGGGGCTTTAACTGGCAGCATTTTGCACTCACCATTCAGCATCATTTTACTGTCTCACCAGCTAATTAAATGTCTATAAATTCATTTCAATCTCCAATGTCTAAAGACATACAAACATAAAAAAATGCCAGGACTTGGATAGTACCGCCTTAGACCCACCTTACTGACGTTTATGCGGATTATCCCAGGAATGAGTGGGGTTAACATAGGATGACGTTAGACGGCACTGGGCTTCTACTCACTGGAGTTCAGAAGGAAGAGGGGAGCCTCATGGAAACTTACCAAATAGTGAAAGTTTGGAAGAAGGCAGGGCTAGAAGGGGGTTAGGGGACTAGGAGGGAGAGATAGCCATGAAACGTCACCCACTCCTTCTCTCCAGAGATGCTGCCTGTCCCGCTGTGTTACTCCAGCATTTTGTGTCTATCTTCGAAGACTTGGATAGAATGGATGTGGAGAGGATGTTTCCACTAGTGGGAGAGTCCAGGAACAGAGGTCACAACAGCCTCAGAAATAACGGACGTTCCTTTAGGAAGGATAATGAGAAGAACTTCTTCAGTCCAGGGTGGTGAATCTGTGGAATTATTTGCCACAAAAGGCTTTGGAGGCCAAGCCAGTGGATATTTTTAAGTCCGAGATAGATAGATTCTTGATTTGTATGGGTATCAGGGGTTGTTTAGAGAGTAGAGTTAGATGTGGCCCATTGTGTCTAAAGGACTCAGGGGTATGGAGAGAAAGGCAGGTACAGGATACAGAGTTGGATGATCAGCCAATGATCATATTGAATGGCGTTGCATGCTCGAAGGGCCGAATGGCCTACTCCTGCACCATTTTCTATGTTTCTAAGTTTTCTATGTTATGGGAGAAGGCAGAGAAGGGGGTTAGGAGGGAGAGAGAGATCAGCCATGATTTGAATGGTGGAGTAGACTTGATGGGCCGGATGCCTATTATTCTGCTCCCATCACTTATGACCTTAAGAACACTGACTGACTCGGTGTATCTAGTCTATCTATTCCACTCCTGAAATATCTCCTTAAATGTTTACCATGGCTGATCTATCTACCTTTTTGATCTGTTTTCCCAGCCAGTCCTGCCCTCTTCCCCCTTACCTGCGTAGTTGTCTTTGGTTGGGTGAAATCAACCCTGTTTCTTTCCTCAGAGATCATTAACTCCAAGATCATTAATTAATTGTATCTCATTACCTGATCTAAAATAGCCGGTTCCCTGGTTGGTTCCTGACTGCTTTACTTTAAGAATCTATTCCACGTAAATGTTTAGGATGACTCTTACCCTCAAGGCTGCTCTTGCCATTTGATTTGACCAATCTATATGATAAATAAAATCATTTGTATTTTACTCCAAGCACTTCCCACTTCCACAGAAGGTTTAAAGGGATTTAGCTTGTCACCCAATACTCCAACAAACTTCTAGAGAGGTTTGCGCTGCGGAAAGTATCCTGCAGTTTTTTTTCAAGGCCAGGTAGAGCTATTCCAACGCAGAGGAATGCAAGAGGCCGCAGAGAGCGGTGGACTCAGCCCCCGGCACATCACCGACTCACCAACATGGCATCGACAACCAGGCGCAGCCTCAAGAAATGGCAAAGCATCAACTATGAAAGATCCCCGCCATCCGGGCCGTGACCTCTTCTCCCTGCTACCGTCGGAGAGAAGGCGCAGAAAACTAGAGTCCCACACCACCAGGTTCACGAACAGCTTCTTTCTCCTGGATCGGGCAGGTTAGAGGGATACGGGCCAAACGCAGCCAGATGGGACGAGTGTAGATGGGTCGGCATGGGCAGGCTGGGCTGCCGTAATGACTCCAAGACTCTAAAAACCATCAGGTTCTTGAACTGACTCGCACAACCTAATCCTACCTCATCCAACGGAACACTGTGGACCACCTCTTGCACTAATACAGACTGACTTTCCTTTTTTTGCGCTGCTGAGATCTTTTTTTTTCATTGCTTAGTCTCATTCATTTCAATAATGTAATTTTATGTTTCTCTATATTGCCTGGGTCTATGTTCAATGGTTTATTTAATATAAATGTGTACCAAGGTAAATAACAATTATTTTATATATATAATATATATATATATATATATATAATATATATATATATATATACAAATATACATAAGTTTTGTATATCCCTCTAAACCTGTATTTGTGTAACTATATATAAATATTTACACTATATATATACTATATATATAAATATACTGAACTTTTTACAGACATAGCTAACAATGGCCTGTTTCCTTTATCATTGTTACTTTCTTGGATATCTTTCATTCATTTGTTCTATATATATCACCGTCTACATCTCTCGTTTCCCTCTCCCCTGACTCTCAGTCTGAAGAAGGGTCTCGACCCGAAACGTCACCCATTCCTCCTCTCCAGAGATGCTGCCTGTCCCTCTGAGTTACTCCAGGTTTTTCTGGCTATCTTCGGTTTAATGTGCAGCATGTACATATATATATATACATGTGTGTGGCGTGCAAAAGTATTCAGCCCCCCTGAGTCAATACTTTGTAGAACCACCTTTCGCTGCAATTACAGCTGCAAGTCTTTTGGGGTATGTCTCTACCAGCTTTGCACATCTAGACAATGAAATTTTTGCCCATTCTTCTTTGCAAAATAGCTCAAGCTCAGTCAGATTGGATGGAGAGTGTCTGTGAACAGCAATTTTCAAGTCTTGCCAGAGATTCTCAATTGGGATTTAGGTCTGGACTTTGACTGGGCCATTCAACACATGAATATGCTTTGATCTAAACCATTCCATTGTAGCACTGGCTGTATGTTTAGGTTGTTGTCCTGCTGGAAAAAGTGAACCTCCGCCCCAGTTCAAGTCTTTTGCAGACTCTAACAGGTTTTCTTTCAAGATTGCACTGTATTTGGCTCCATCCATCTTCCCATCAACTCTGACCAGCTTCCCTGTCCTGCTGAAGAAAAAAGCATCCCCACAGCATGATGCTATGCCACCACCATGTTTTCACAGTGGGGATGGTGTGTTCAGGGTGATGTGCAGTGTTAGTTTTTTTCCCCGCCACACATAGCGTTTTGCATTTAGGCCAAAAAAAAACTTCATTTTGGTCTCACCAGACCAGAGCATCTTCCTCCACATGTTTGCTGTGTCCCCCACATGGCTTGTGGCAAACTGCAAACGGGACTTTAGGCTTTGTTTCGACAATGGCTTTCTCTTGCCACTCTTCCATAAAGGCCCGATTTGTGGAGTGCACGACTAATAGTTGTCCTGTGGACAGATTCTCCCACCTGAGCTGTGGATCTATGCAGCTCCACCAGAGTTACCATGGGCCATCTTGGCTACTTCCTCTGATCAATGCTCTCCTTGCCCGGGACTGTCAGTTTAGGTGGACGGCCATGTCTTGGTAGGTTTGCAGTTGTGCCATACTCTTTCCATTTTCCGGATGATGGATTGAACAGTGCTCCGGAGATGTTCAAAAGCTTGGATTTTTTTTATAACCTAACCCTGCTTTAAACTTCTCCCACAACTTTATCCCTGACCTGTCTGGTGTGCTTCCTTGGGCTTCATGATGCTGCTTGTTCACTAATGTTCTCTAACAAACCTCTGAGAGCTTCACAGAACAGCTGTATTTAACTGAGATTTAGATTACACACAAGTGGACTCTATTTACTAATTCGGTGACTTCTGAAGGCAATTGGTTGCACTAGATTTTATTTAGGGGTATCAGAGTAAAGGGGGCTGAATACTTTTGCACACCACACTTTTCAGTTTTTTATTTTTAAAAAGATTTAAAAACCATGTATTATTTTCCTTCCACTTCACAATTATGCGCCACTTTGTGTTGGTCTATCACATACAATCCTAATAAAATACATTTACGTTTGTGGTTGTAACGTGACAAAATGTGGAAAAGTTCAAGGGGTATGAATACTTTTGCAAGCCACTGTAAATATACTGAACTTTTTACAGACATAGCTAACAATGGCCTGTTTCCTTTATCATTGTTACTTTCTTGGATATCTTTCATTCATTTGTTCTATATATAGCACCGTCTACATCTCTCGTTTCCCTCTCCCCTGACTCTCAGTCTGAAGAAGGGTCTCGACCCGAAACGTCACCCATTCCTCCTCTCCAGAGATGCTGCCTGTCCCGCTGAGTTACTCCAAGTTTTTGTGGCTATCTTCAGTTTAATGTGCAGTATGTACATAAAACGCGCCTATACGCTATATGATATTATATATATATATATATACATGTGTGTACATATATATATATATATTATATATATATATATATATATATACGCACACACACACAACACACACACACACACACACACACACACACACACACAAACACACATATATATACAGTATATACACACACACACACACACACACACACACACACACACATATATATACAGTATATAAAGCACACACACACACAAACACACACACACAACATATATATACAGTATATACACACACACACACACACACACACACACATATATATATACAGTATATACACATACTCACACACACACACAAACACACACACAATATATATAGTATATACACACACACACACACACACACACACACACACATATATATATAATATATATATATATATACACACACACACACACACATATATACACACATACATGAAGAAGGGTCTAGACCCGAAACGTCACCTTTTCCTCCTCTCCATAGATGCTGCTTCACCTGCTGAGTTGCTCCAGCATTTTTTGTCTACTTATATATATACATATATGTGTGTGTGCCTGTGCATAAACATATATATACTGAACTATTTTTTATTTATCATGGGTTTTACAGAGTACATATATATCAGTTGTGCTGCTACGAGTAAGAATGTCATTATTCTGTTTGGGTTACACATGACATTGAAACACTTGACTCTAGTCCTTCAGTGACGTCTTTGTGTTGGGCTTTCAGATCACGCCCATTCTCTTCTGCTTGTGCCGTCAGCCCATTTATCCTGTTGTGAATACCGATAAAGCCCTTTAACCTTCCCTTCTGTTCCTTCCTTGCTCTGATTGCTGGAGGCCGCTTTCAGATGAGCTGGAGAAGGCAGCAGAAGTGGATGAAGTGCAGCAGTGTTGTAATTGAGAGCAGAATTCTGAAACCAATTCATTGCTGGAGGTGCGTGGGTGGGGGTTCAACAGAGGGCTGGTGAGTGAGACATTCTGTGGGCAGCAAGCTTTTAAAGGAAGTCTTTGCATTTCCACATCACTTTCTGAGCATTGCATAATACTCGACTGATTACAAATTCACCGCTGTAATAAAGAACACACTACTGCTAACTAGCAAAGAGCAAACTTCCACAAAGTTTTAAGGAGATGATATGCGGGGAGTGTTGCTTTACACGCACACGGGCGGCACGGTGGCGTGGCGGTAGAGTTGCTGCCTCACAGCGCCGGAGACCCGCGTTCGATACTGACTACGGGCGCTGTCTGTACGGTCTTTGTATGTTCTCCCCCTGACCAGCATCTCTGGAGAGAAGGAATGGGTGACGTTTCAATAGACAATAGACAATAGGTGCAGGAGTAGGCACGTTCTTTACTTTCACACACCCATCAATATGCATTCCGAGATTTAAAATGGTGAAATGATGGAGTGTTTGCCCTGTATTTTTCTCCTGAGCTTCCAATTCAACTTTCAAATAGGTTCGCGATGATTGCATCTGGCATGTGATTGCCTTTGTTTTTTCCACAACTTCCATAACTGCCTATAATTAGATGGAACATTATAATTAGATGGAACATTATTCTTGCCACAAAGTCAGCGACTTTGAACTATTTTTTATTTATCATGGGTTTTACAGAGTACATATATATCAGGAGGTGGGGGGGGGGGGGGGAGTCCTACCATCCCACTCATTAACTGCAACAACCAACAATAGACAATAGACAATAGGTGCAGGAGTAGGTCATTCGGCCCTTCGAACCAGCACCGCCATTCAATGTGATCATGGCTGCTCATCCCCAATCAGTACCCCGTTGCTGCCTTCTCCCCATATCCCCTGATTCCGCTATATTTAAAAGCCCTACCTAGCTCTCTCTTGAACGTATCCAGAGAACCGGCCTCCACCGCCCTCTGTGGCAGAGAATTCCACAGATCAACAATTCTCTATGAGAAAAAGTGTTTCCTCGTCTCCATTCTAAATGACTTACCCCTTATTCTTAAATTGTGGCCCCTGGTTCTGGACTCCCACAACATCAGGAACATATTTCCTGCCTCCAGCATGTCGAAACCCTTAAAAATCTTATATGTTTTAATCAGATCCCCTCTCATCCTTCTAAAATCTTATGCAAGCCCAGCGGCTCCATTCTCTCAACATGTGACAGTCCCGCCATCCCGGGAATTAACCTTGTAAACCTACGCTGCACTCCCTCAATAAGGGGTAAGCCATTTAGAACGGAGACGAGGAAGCACTTTTTTCACACAGAGAGTGGTGAGTCTGTGGAATTCTCTGCCTCAGAGGGCGGTGGAGGCCGGTTCTCTGGATGCTTTCAAGAGAGAGCTAGATAGGGCTCTTAAAGATAGCGGAGTCAGGGGATATGGGGAGAAGGCAGTAACGGGGTACTGATTGTGGATGATCAGCCATGATCACATTGAATAGCGGTGCTGGCTTGAAGGGCCGAATGGCCTACTCCTGCACCGTGGGATGGTAGCACGGGGTTGCAACTGAAATGGATTTACTTTAGTGGACACCTTCCACGCTCTACCCTCACCCCCACCCCCCCCTCCCGCCCCCACCATGACGCAAGACTTTTGAGGTATTACAAAGTTTGCTTTCGCTGACTTTGTGGCAAGAACAATGTTCCATCTAATTATAGGCAATTATTGAAGTTGTGGAACCACACGCGCGAAGCAATCATCGCAAACCTATTTGAAAGTTGAATTGGAAGCTCGGGAGAAGCATACAGAGCAAACACTGCGTCATTTCACCATTTTAAATCTCGGAATGCATATTGATGGGGGAGTGAAAATAAAGAACATGTGCAGCGAACATTAACTAGATTAATTATACCATTCTTCAACACGTTTGTTATCAGTTGCGAAAGACATTCTGGAAGTGTTTGCCGTTATTTCCTAATTAAATTTCCCACGATTAGCTGAAGAATAGGTTGCTCATGAAGAGATGGGTTTGAATGGGAGGGTAATTAAATTTTCCTCCAGCACCTTGAGTTCAGCTTCCACTTCATCTTTAATTATCATAAATGCCATTGACCTATTTTAGCTTAGTTTGGTTTCTTGTCACGTGTGCCGAGGTGCAGTGAAAAGCTTTTTGCTGCGGAAAGACAATACATGATTACAATCAAACTATACAAAAGTGCTGGAGAAACTCAGCGGGTGAGGCAGCATCTATGGAGCGAAGGAAATAGGCAACGTTTCGGGCCAAAACCCTTAAGGGTTTCGGCCCGAAAACGTTGTCTATTCCCTTAAGGGTTTCGGCCCGAAACGTTGCCTATTTCCTTCGCTCCATAGATGCTGCTTAACCCGCTGAGTTTCTCCAGCACTTTTGTCTACCTTCGGTGGCTAGACAGTGTTGGTCCCTGTCATGTCTGGCCCAGTTTAATCACAATCTTGCACCTCGAGGTAATATATTTAGCCTGGTGTGTTGAAGACAGCAAAACGTCACCTAAAACTTCACCTACCCACCTTCTCCAGAGATGCTGCCTGGCCTGCTGAGTTACTCCAGCACTTTGTGTGTTTGAGTCTGAAGAAGGGTCCTGACCTAAGACTGTCACCCATCCACGTTCTCCAGAGATGCTGCCTGGCCCGCTGAGTTACTCCAGCACTTTGTGTGTTTGAGTCGAAGAAGGGTCCTGACCTAAGACTGTCACCCATCCACGTTCTCCAGAGATGCTGCCTGGCCCGCTGAGTTACTCCAGCACTTTGTGTCCTTTTTTTGGTAAACCAGCACCCGCAGTTCCTCGTTTCTATTTTAGTTTTTTTTTAAAATATGCTAATCCAGCAATTTCATGCTCACCTTCGTTGGTGCTGGCTTTTATTTTAAGGCTTTGGGTCTAGTTAATGAACGAAATTAAATTCCCCCGCAGCCACAGTGCAGCGTCGAACTCTTGACCAAAGATCCAAGTCTCGGGATTATTAGTCCATTAGCAGAATAAATTATCCTATTATGCACTGTCAGACCAAGTGTTGCATCCAAGTTACACGCTATTGTGGGTAGTCTTGGGATCAGAGTCAGTTCAGTTTCGTTGCTAAACCCTATGTCTCATTGAATATCTGTTGCTATTGCCCACTTAACATCAAGGACCAGTCTAACAATACATGCAGGGAATTATACCTCACCTCTGATTTACCACTTTTGGGATAATTACTGAGCTTCCATTAGGACTGAATCACCCTTTTGTTGCCTGAGTACTCAGCCTCAGCCCATTTCTGTCCAATCTGCTCACCAACAGATAGTAATTTTCTATCATTATCTTCCCACTGACTGAGTAACTTTCTTCGCAAATTATATTAAACGCATTCAATTTCCACTGGATATATTTATTTCAGCAGCCAATTCAAATGCCTGTGTTGGGTCGTACTCCCACTTTCTTTTTCCGCTTTAAATTTCTCTCCTTCTCAGGAAGATTTATGACTTTCTGATCGTCAATAATTCATTCTCTCATTGTTATTAATTTTCTCTGAGTTATTCTTTTTGGACCATCCAGTTCTGCTTCTGTAATTGTCATTGCTCACAGGTTTAATAGGCAATAGACAACAGGTGCAGGAGTAGGCCATTCGGCCCTTCGAGCCAGCACCGCCATTCACTGTGATCATGGGCTGATCATCCCCAATCAGTACCCCGTTCCTGCCTTCTCCCCATATCCCCTGACTCTGCTATCTTTAAGAGCCCTATCTAGCTCTCTCTTGAAAGCATCCAGAGAATTGATCTCCATCGCCCTCTGAGGCAGAGAATTCCACAGACTCACCACTCTCTGAGTGAAAAAGTGTTTCCTCGTCTCCGTTCTAAATGGCCTACCCCTTATTCTTAAACTGTGGCACCTGGTTCTGGACTCCCCCAACATCGGGAACATGTTTCCTGCCTCTAGCGTGTCTAATCTCTAAATAATATTATATATTTCAATAAGATAGTCGCTCCATTCTTTCAACATATGACAGTCCCGCCATCCCGGGAATTAACCTTGTGAACCTAAGCACTCCCTCCATAGCAAGAATGTCCTTCCTCAAATTAGGGGACCAAATTTGAGGAAGGTCACAAGTATAGGAGTAGAATTAGGCCACTCGGCCCATCAAGGCCACTCCGCCATTCAATCACGGCTGATCTCTGCCTCCTAATCCCATTTTCCTGCCTTCTCCCCGTAACACTTGACACCCGTTCTAATCAAGAATTTGTCTATCCCTGCCTTAAAAATATCTACTGACTTGGCCTCCACAGCCCTCTGTGGCAGTGAGTCCCACAGATTAACCACCCTCTGACTAAAGAACTACCCTCCTCACCTCCTTTCTAAAAGAGCACCCTTTAATTCTGAGGCTGTGACCTCTGGCCCTCGACTCTCCCACCAGCGGAAACATCCTCTCCACACTCTATTATTAGAATTATTATTTCATTATTCTGCAAGTTTGAATGAGGTCCCCCCTCAAACATCTAAACTCCAGCGAGTACAGGCCCAGTGTTGTCAAACGCTCATCATATGCTAACCCACTCATTCCTGGAATAATTCTTGTAAACCTCCTCTGGACCCTCTCCAGAGCCAGCACATCCTTCCTCAGATATGGGGCCCAACCTACTCACAGTATTCCAAATGCGGCCTGACCAGCGCCTTCTAGAGCCTCAGCATTACATCCCTGTTTTTGTATTCCAGCCTCTTGATATAAATGCTAGCGTTGAATTTGCCTCCCTCACTACTGATGTTATGAATAGCCCATGAGTGCCGCTGTTGTACTGAGGTAACTTGGCTCGATCGAGCCGCTTGCTAAAGTCTGCCATCCTTCACGACATGTAAGCGCCGTTAGACGGGACAGTTTGACAAAGAGATGCGATGATTTCTAACATGTGGGAAGGAACTGCAGATGCTGGTTTACACCGAAGACAGCCACAAAGTGTTGAAGTGACTCAGCGTGAAGTAAGTAAGGCAGCATCTCTGGAGAGAAGGAATGGGTGACGTTTCGGGTCGAGACCCTTCGTGAGACTGAGAGTCAGGGGAGATGGAGACACAGAGATATGGAAGGGTAAGGTGTGAAAATGAAGGGTACAAGGGTTCAAGGAAAATGTAGAATTGTTAGCTAGGAGAAGACGACAATATGAAAAGGTAGACAATAAATGCTGGAGAAACTCAGCGGGTGAGGCAGCATCTATGGAGAGATGGAACAGGTGATGTTTATAGGCTAATTGGCTGGTATAAATGTAAATTGTCCCTAGTGTGTGTAGGATAGTGTTAGAGTGTGGGGATCGCAGGTCGGTGTGGGAGGAAACCGAAGAACTTGGAGAAAACCCACGCATTCACGGGGAGAACGTACAAACTCCGTACCGACAGCACCTGTAGTCAGGATCGAACCCGTGTCTCCGGCGCCGTGAGGCAGCAGCTCTACCACTGCGCCACCGTGCCGCCCAAGGGAGAGACTGCTCTCTCTTTAAGGGCCATGGGTTACTGCATGTCTCACGCATATGAAAAATGCGCTTGCAGATCTGCGATGCATTTCTTGAATCTGGCAATGGCCATGACACTCAGGGGAGGTTTGAAACACAGCAGCCGTAAAATTGTTGCTGTTTGCTGATTCTTGTTATGTGAAGGAGGTGAATGTCACAAACCAGCTGCTGAAGGGGATTGCAGAGCAAATACACCTTGAAACGATGTTGTAACATTAAAAGGATGTCAGGAATGATGATTTTAGTTTAGTTTGGACCTGAGATCCTGAGAGCGATGCCGTCTGGAGCTATGCCCCTGGTAGGGCCACCCATGGCGGTAAGGTCGAGGGGGAGATCCCTGACAAAGAGCAATCCAGCCAAGACCTCAACGGTGGAACAGGCGGAGGACGATGGCTGACCTTAGTGGAGCGTCACAGCGGCTGGGAAGGCGGATGAAGGCTGCGGCAGAAAAGGGTCTCCGGTCGTCTTGGACTCCGTGCCACTGGATCCTGACCCAGATCTGTCAAGGACCGTGGGGTGGCTGTCTGTGCACCAGTCTCCCCACGTTAAACAAAGTCACGCACAGGCGTCCTCCAACCCTGGAGACACCCATGGTCAGCCACGACCGCAGGGGGCCGAAGAAAGGAAAAGAGATTAGAGATACAGCATGGAAACAGGCCCTTCAGCCCACCGAGACCGTACTGACCAGCGATCCCTGCACAGTAACACTATCCTACACACACTAGGGACAATTTACATTTTATACCAAGCCAATTAGCCTACACACCTGCACGTCTTTGGAGTGTGGGAGGAAACCGGAGATCTCGGAGAACGTAGGTTTCAGCTCAGCCTGAAGAAGGGTCTCGACCCAAAATGTCACCCATTCCTCCTCTCCACAGATGCTGCCTGACCCGCTGAGTTACTCCAGCATTTTGTGTCTATCTTTGGTGTAAACCAGCACCTGCAGTTCCATCCAGCACATAGCCACAATCATATTTAAATGCGAGTGTTGGAACCGTAGATTAGACAGAGGCAGTGCACAAAAGTCACCATGCTTCCTGGGAATTACTGGAGGAATCCAGTTGTGATCGCTTTACACTGTGGTAGGTTATCTGGTGAATTATTTATAGCAACTATTAAGTATGAAAGTATTTGCATAAATGACATTTATTTATGATGTTTTTTGTGTGAAGAGTCTGGAGCTATGTTGTTCTCTAAGCGCTGGCAAGTCACGTTTTATGCGTGTTTTATGGTAATGTGGGAAAAGCAGATTATAGAGAATGGGGGTGGCTCAGCGGTGGAGTTGCTGCCTCACTGCGCCAGCGGTTCGATCCCGACTACAGGTGCTGTCTGTACGGAGTTTGTCCGTTCTCCCCGTGACCACGTGGCTTTTCTCCGGGTGCTCCGGCTTCCAGCCACAATCCAAAAGGCCAAGTCAAGTCACTTTTATTTCTATAGCACATTTAAAAAACAACTCTCGTTGGCCAAAGTGCTTTACATTGGTATAAGAATAGTATAACAAACAACAGTGGTTCATAGATTAAATACAAACATCACTACATACATATAGCCCTCGCTCAGAGGACGTCAAGAAAGGCTTGGGAGTAGAGATGAGTTTTTAGTCGATGGAGGGGGCAGTTCTGATGGGAAGGGGGATGCTGTCCCACAGTCTAGGCGCGCAGGTTTGTAGGTTAATTGGCTTCGGTAAATTGCCCCAGGTGTGTAGGGTCGAGCTAGTGTATGGGTGATTGCTGTTGGGTGTGGAATCGGTGGGCCAAAGGGCCTGATTCCATGCTGTGTCTCTTAAGTTCATAAGTTATAGGTGCAGGATTAGGCCATTCAGCCCATCTAGTCCACTCCGCCATTCAATCATGGCTGATCTATCTCTCCCTCTCAACTCCATTCTCCTGCCTTCTCCCCATTACCCCTGACACCCGTACTCATCAAAAATCTGTCAAGCTGCATCTTTTGAACAAGGAACAAGGAGCAAGAGGGAGAGACGGAGAGAGAGATAGAGGGGGACAGAGAGAGAGAGAGAGAGAGATTGGGAAGGGAGGGACAGAGAGAGGGGGGGATGGAGAGAGAGAGAGAGAGAGAGAAAAGGAGAGTAAGACAGGGACTGAGTGTTCCAGGGCATAACAGCAGGAGGCAGTAAAGCAAGAGACTACAGCAGTGGAGAGAGGGAGGCTCACGCTGGGATTGCCCCAGTGTTTGTAGACTTCTCGCCTGAATGCTGCTCAGAGGAAACACCATAGAGGCAATGAAGAGAAAGTTCTGGGTGACATTTGCTCATTTTCTTTGCACATGGATGGAGAAAGCAGGGGAGCTGCAGGAGAATGCCAGCGCTGGAATCTCAAGCAAACGAAAGCAAGGTGCTGATAGAACTGCTTGGACCAAACTGAACGAAACTGAACTAAACTGCAGCAAGAACTACAGAAGAGGGCGTACGCAACTTCCATTAGCATTCTGAGCCTTTATTCCAAAGAATAAGTCTCTCATTCAAAAATCATTAAGGGAAATAAATGTCTCCAAAGCAATTGATTATGAACAAATTAATTCTGCTTGTCCGTAATCAGGAATGCAATCAGAATGGATCTATTGAGTTATTGAATTAATAAAAGAAAGACAAGCAAATGAAGATTAATTCCAGTGGGATCTACGTTCAGAAACTAACTCACGTTCTGGTTGTTCCATTTAATTCTGACAACATGTCCACAGAGCAATTGTGATGTTGGTTTTAGGATACATGGTGGTTTGTGAATGTTTTCTGTCCTGTTCAGAAATTTTCACCAGCTCCAGTCGGTACAAATGGGTCCCACCACTCATCCCACTCCTCCCTCCCTCGCCCCCCCCCCCTTCCCCTCTAACGAGTGAGGGAAGGCAAGAGTAATCAAGGACCATTCTCACCCCGGTCACTCCCTCTTATCCCCTCTCCCCTCAGGCAAGAGGAACAGAAGTGTGAACACGCACATCTCCAGATTCAGGGACAGTTTCTTGCCGGCTGTTATCGTGCAGCTGAACCATCCGTCAGCAACATTAATGCGGCACGGTGGCGCAGCAGTCGCGTTGCCACCTCACAGCGCCAGAGACCCGGGTTTGATCCTGACCACGGGTGCCGTGTGTATGTTCTGCATGTTCTTCCCGTGACCGTGTGGGTTTTCTCTGGCCGCTCCGGTTTCCTCCCGCACTCCAAAGATGTACAGGTTTGTGGTTACATTTCTTCGGTATAATAAATTGTCTCGAGTGTGTAGGATAGTGTTAGTGTGTGGGGCGATCGCTAGTTGGCGCGGACTCAGTGCGCTGCAGGGCCTGTTTCCTTGTTGGATCTCTGAAGTCTGAAGTCTGAAGTCTAAAGTCTAAAGTCTAAAGTCTAAAGTCTAAAGTCTAAAGTCTAAAGTCTAAAGTCTAAAGTCTAAAGTCTAAAGTCTAAAGTCTGAAGTTTAAAATCTAAAGTCTAAAGTCTAAAGTCTAAAGTCTGAAGTTTAAAATCTAAAGTCTAAAGTCTAAAGTCTGAAGTTTAAAGTCTAAAGTCTGAAGTTTAAAATCTGAAGTTTAAAATCTAAAGTCTAAAGTCTAAAGTGTAAAGTCTAAAGTCTAAAGTCTGAAGTTTAAAATCTAAAGTCTAAAGTCTAAAGTCTGAAGTTTAAAATCTAAAGTCTAAAGTCTAAAGTGTAAAGTCTAAAGTCTGAAGTCTGAAGTCTGAAGTCTGAAGTCTGAAGTCTAAAGTCTGAAGTCTGAAGTCTAAAGTCTAAAGTCTAAAGTCAAAAGTCAAAAGTCTAAAGTCTAAAGTCTAAAGTCTAAAGTCTAAAGTCTAAAGTCTGAAGTCTGAAGTCTGAAGTCTGAAGTCTGAAGTCTGAAGTCTGAAGTCTGAAGTCTAAAGTCTAAAGTCTGAAGTCAAAAGTCTAAAGTCTAAAGTCTGAAGTCTGAAGTCTGAAGTCTGAAGAGTCTAAAGTGTAAAGTGTAAAGTGTAAAGTCTGAAGTCTGAAGTCTGAAGTCTGAAGTCTGAAGTCTGAAGTCTGAAGTCTGAAGTCTGAAGTCTGAAGTCTGAAGTCTGAAGTCTGAAGTCTGAAGTCTGAAGTCTGAAGTCTGAAGTAGAGAGCGGTCCTGAACTACTATCCACCTCATTGCAGACCCTCAGACTATCTTTAATCAGACTTTACTGGACTTTACCTTGCACTAAACATCATTCCCTTTATTCCGTATCTGTACACTGCAGATGTGGCTTGACTGTAATCATGTATAGTCTTTCTGCTCTTCTTCATCTTGCGTATGGCGTGCACAGCCTAAAGTTGTCGGATAACTTGTTCTGTTTGATCTTATTTGATTGTGCACGCCGGGGTGATTGCATTTGTTGAAACAGGGCGGACCACGTGAAGGTTGCGATCTCCCGCCCGTCTTTCTGCTGATGGATCGCTTCTCACTGTACCTCGGTACACCTGACAATAAACCAAACTGAACTAAACTAAGTTAAACTAAACTAAACTTTAGAAACATAGAAGCGTAGACATATAGAAACACAGAAAATAGGTGCAGGAGCAGGCCATCCGGCCCTTCGAGCCTGCACCGCCATTCAATATGATCATGGCTGATCATCCAACTCAGTATCCTGTACCTGCCTTCTCTCCATACCCCCTGATCCCTTTAGCCACAAGGGCCACATCTAACTCCCTTAAATATAGCCAATGAACTGGCCTCAACCTTTATTTACCTACAAACCTGTACGTCTTTGGAGTTTAGTTTAGTTTAGAGATACAGCGCGGAATTGGCACCTTCGGCCCACCGAGTCGGCATCAACCAGCGATCCCCGCACACTAACACTACCCTACACACACCAGGGACAATTTACATTCATACCAACCCAATTAACCTACAAACCCTTGCGCTTTTGTAGTGCGGGAGGTAACAGAAGATCTCGGAGAGAACCCACGCAGGTCAGGGGAGAACGTACAAACTGCGTATTGCAGGCAGAACAAAGAATTTCACTCTACCTAGGTACACATGACAAAAAAGGTTCATACATTCATTCAATCAAGGTGTGGGAATCTGTGAACTGTGTCCAACAGGTTCAAGGATATCCAAAGCTGGAATGGAATTAAGTCATCTGTTGACACAAGGGCTGTCTATGAAGACGTGGGAGGAGGAGAAGACCATCATGTCTGTGGACAAGATGATAGGCACACAAAGCAGGAGTAACTCAGTGGGTCTGTGGACACAGTTGGTGTGAAAAGAGTTACGGCAAGTTGCCAGAAACTTCAATTAATTGTGCAGTCACAGGTAGCATTGATCCGGGAATTTAATTGGTTCTTATAAGGGAGTCATTTCGACAATAAGTAACGGAGAATTGATTTTGCTTTATTTCAGATGCAGGGAGAGATGAGATGGATACTGTACTGACTTGCATTCGGGAAGCTCAAAATGAAAAATGCTCAATCAAAAAATGACGGCATTGAAAAGCGCTTAGCAAGCAGAGACGGTGGAGGGGATAAAGCAGGTCCTCTTCAGACGAAGGGTCTCAACCCGAAACGTCTCTCTTTCCTTCTCTCCAGAGATGCTGCCTGACCTGCAGAGTTGCTCCAGCATTTTGTGTCTATCTTCGGTGTAAACCAGCATCTGCAGTTCCTTCTTACACACTGGTTATAGCAGCAGTCGCTGTGTGGCTGGCTTGATTGAAAGATTCAAGATAGGTCGGCCAACACATTCCAGCTGGCCATCGATCAGCAGCCCACACTGGTTGCATATTACCATGTTCCATGTTCCATGTTAACACGTGTTCCATGTTTTCCATGTTCCATGTTAACACGTATTCCATGTTCCATGTTACATGTTCCCACATATTCCATGTTACATGTTAGCACATGTTCCATGTTTTCCATGTTACATTATGCTGGAGTCTGCAGAGAGGCTCTGGCACGTGTGAGGATGGCCACAAAGGCCAGACATGTAGAACACACTGGAAACACGGGCGCACGGTGGCGCAGCGGTTGAGCTGCTGCCTTAGAGCGCCAGGGACCCGGGTTCGATCCTGACTGCTGGAGCTGTCTGTATGGAGTTTGTACGTTCTACCCCAATGATTGTGTGGGTTTTCTCCAGGTGTTTTTAGTTTAGTTTAGAGATGGAGCGCGGAAATAGGCCCTGAATCTGCGCCGACCAGCGATCCCCACACACAAACACACCAGGGACAATTTACAATTTTACTGAAGCCAATTAACGTACAAACCTGTACGTCTTTGGAGTAAGGGAGGAATCCGGAGCACCCGGAGAAATCCCACGCGGAGAACTTACGAACTCCACACAGACAGCACCCGTAGTCAGGATTGAACTCAGGTCTCCGGCGCTGCGAGGCAGCAACTCTCCCGCTGCGCCACCGTGCCGCCGTGGGTGCTCTGGTTTCCTCCCACCCTCCAAAGACGTACAGGTTTGTAGGCTAATTGGCTTTGGCAAAATTTGTAAATTGACCCTAGTGTGTGTTTGTGTGTGTGTGTAGGATAGTGCTTGTGTGCGGGTATCGCTGGTCTGCGCTGACCCGGTGGGTAGGATGGTCTGTCTGTCTAAAGTCTAAAGATTCTGCTGGTAGACAAAAGTGCTGGAGAAACTCAGCGGGTGCAGCAGCATCTATGGAGCAAAGGAAATAGGCAACGTTTTGGGCCGAAACCCTTCTTCAGACTGATTCTGCTGGGCCTGCTGGTGGCTTGGCTAACTCGAGCGCAAGCTCGACCACTGATAATATCTACTGCTGCAAATCCACTCTTTGAAGACCAAAGATAAAGGGTGCTGGAGTTTCACTCTGCAGTAAAACTTTAGTTGGCAAGTCAGTCATGCCGGGAGGCAGCTTCGCCAACTCTGTAGAATGCACGAGCAGTCCAATTTACTGGACGGTAACTAGCTGCCATCCCCGCTTGGAGCTGGCATCAGGCACTGGTGGAGAGCTACCGACATGCCTTTGACTGGATGAGGACAGGGTTCATGATGTCCAGCATTAATCTGCCAGGCTCCGTGTCCAGGTGCCTTGTGCACAGACTATGAAACGACTATGGGACACCAAGGGAATCGAATGAGGTTTGCTCTCCACAGATGTTGACTAACCTGTTGAATATATATTTTTATTGAGGGAATGGGGAAATAATGAGGGACATTTAGTTTAGAGATACAGCAAGGAAACAGGCCCTTTGGCCCACCGAGTCCACACACAGGTTCGATCACCCATACACTTGTTCTATGTTATCCCACTCCATACACAGTGGGGGCAATATGACAGTGTAACATTATCAGGGTGGCATAGTGGTGCAGCGGTAGAGTTGCTGCCTTACAGAGCCGGAGGCCCAGGTTCGATCCTGCCTATGGGTGATGTATGTATGGAGTTTGTACGTTCTCTCCGTGACCACGCGGGTTTCCTCCGGGTGCTCCGGTTTCCTCCCACATTCTAGGGACCATATTAGGTTAATTGGTTCCGTACAAATTGTCCCTAGTGTGTAGGATAGAATTGGTGGTCGGCACGGACCTGTATCTCTAATCTAATCTGAGATCTAAAAACACAGCATGGAAACAGGCCCTTCGGCCCACCAAGTCCACTCGATCACCTGCTCGCTCTAGATCTATGTTATCCCACTCCTTACAGACGCGGGGGCAATTAACCCACAAACCCGCACGTCTTTGGGACGTGGGAGGAAGCCGGAGCACCCAGAGGAAACCCACATGGTCACCGGGAAAACGTGCAAACTCCACACAGACAGCGCTCAAGGTCGGAATCGAGCCCGGGTCTCCGGCGGCGTGAGGCAAAGGCATCACCAGCTGCGCCACCGTGCTTCCCTTGAGCTTGAGGCAAGTGTGCTGGAGGTTATAGATCCACCATGATCTTGGTGTTGCATAGTTTACAGTCAAAGGGTCTTATGACTTTCAATGGCTTTCAGCGATACCGTATTTGTCACGTGTACTGAGGTACAGCGGGGGGTCAAGGAAAGAGCCTTCACGTCGCGGCCCTGTTTCCACCAGTCTTTCCGCCACCACGCACAAGAAGCGCAAGGCAGACACCATTGTGTGCAGATGCCCGCGTTCAGCTCTGGCTGAACAACTTCTAATCTTGTGTGTGGACTCGACAAGAAGAAGAAGATGGTACAGTGAAATTTATTTTTGAATATAGTTCCGTGCAAGTCTCACAAAACGTAAGCACTTAGATACGTCTCAGATAAGCATCTTCGATATGGTCTGAGAAAGGGTCGGTACCCGAAACGTCACCCATTCCTTCTCTCCAGAGATGCTGCCTGTCCCGCTGAGTTACTCCAGCATTGTGAGTCTATCTCCAATAAGGTACAGGTGTGTAGCAGTAGCACACACCGAGACGGTATCCAGAGTCTCCAGTTTTGGTGCCATTTTCAAGTCCCAGTTGTTGTAAGTGCCGGGATCTTGATCTGGCCACGAAGGCCCGTCGTCATGGCGACGTTGCAGGGTAGGCCTGGCCGAGCGTAGCTATGGCATCCTCCGCTGCTGCAGGCCGTGTGCGGTCCACGTGGTCGTTCTCGCAGAGCGGAGCCCGGACCAACTGAGCCCCAGGCTTCTGCCGGGCCTCCAGGGGCCCACTCCCCCATCAAGGCCATGCACTCCCTCCCACAGATGGCCTCACAGTTATAAACTACTCTTGCCTCTATTTCTAATGTTTTCCTTTCTGCTCATAGCCCCTAACATGAAAACTTTTACAGAATTTAATTTTGCAATGTTTGAGCTAATAAAAACTGCATATTTCAGTCCTGAATCATAATCATAGTTTTTGTTTCACTTTATTGTTTTTAACCAATATTAACTACATTAATAACTTTTTGTTCATTCTAGATTGTCATTTAAAAAAAATTAGTTTTTAGCTGAAAAAATGGCGCAACGGTAGATTTGCTGCCTCACAGCGCCGGAGGGCCAGGTTCAACCCTGACTAGGGGTGCTAAACGCACGGCGTTTGTACGGTCTCACCGTGACCGCGTGGGTTTTCTCCGAGATCTTCAGTTTCCTCCCACATGCCAAGGACATGCAGGTGTGTAGGTTAATTGCCTTGGTATAAATGTAACTAGTTCCTGGTGGGTGTAGGATAGTGTTAGTGTGCGGGGTCGCTGGTCGGCACGGACTCGGTGGGCCGAAGGGCCTGTTTCCCGCTGTATCTCTAAACCAAACTAAACTAAATTAATGAAATCAATATTATTCAGCATCCCCAACCATAAAGCCCTCTGCTCTGGTACCACACTGTGAGGCAAAGTGTTCACAAAGGCAAAATCACTTTAGTGATAAAATATAGATGATTTCATTCCTTTCAGCCAGTTGAAAGAGCTAAAGATGTGTGGGGAGATGGATTTAATGTTTACACTGAGGACATTTTCTGAATCCTTTCCTGCTGATTTTAATGTGAGAAGGGCAGGATTTAATAGGAACCTGAGGGGCAACTTTTTCGCACAGAGGGTGGTGGGTGCATAGAACGAGCTGCCAGAGGAGGTAGTTGAGGCAGGGACTCCAACAGCATTTAAATGACACAGGGACAGATACATGGATAGGAAAGATTTAAAGAGAAGATAGACACAAAAGTTGGAGTATCTCAACGGGTCAGACAGCTTGATAAAAGAAACAGGCCATTATTAGCTGTGAAGTATCTTCAAGTAACCTTGCACAACTCACTCTCTCCCCATCGTACCGTCTTGTTGAGTCTCATTATCTGTCTCATTCTTACCCAGCCCACAGCTAACAATGTTTCCTTTATCATCATTACTTTTTTGCATATAGAAACATAGAAAATAGGTGCAGGAGTAGGCCAATCGGCCCTTCGAGCCTGCACCGCCATTCAATATGATCATGGCTATCTTTCATTCACTTGTACAATATCTCTCTCCATCACCGTCTACATATCTCGTTTTCCTCTCCCCTGACTCTCAGTCTGAAGAAGGGTCGCGACCCAAAATGTGACCCGCTCCTTTTCTCCAGAGTTTGTTGCCTGTCCCGCTGAGTTACTCCAGCTTATTGCGTCTATCTTCGGTGTAAGCCAGCATCTGCAGTTCCTTCCTACACAAGGTTTAAAGGGATCTGGGCCAAATGCGGGCAAATAGGATTAGTCTATTTAGTTGGCATAGATGGTGGGACAGACTTGATGGGTAAATTACCTAATTCTGCTCCTATAGATGACGGGCCAAAGGGCCTGTTTCATTGCTGTATGATTCCATGACTATAGGGGGAGGTTAAGTAGTCTGGGTCTATATTCCATGGAGCATAGGAGGATGAGGGGAGATCTTATAGAAGTATACAAAAATCATGAGAGGAATAGATCAGGTAGATGCACAGAGTCTTTTACCCAGAGTAGGGGAATCGAGGACCAGGGGACATAGGTTTAAGGTGAAGGCGAAAAGATTTAATAGGAATCCGAGGGGTAACTTTTTCACACAAAGGGTGGTGGGTGTATGGAACAAGCTGCCAGAGGAGGTAGTTGAGGCAGGGACTATCCCAACGTTTAAGAAACAGTCGGACAGGTACATGGATAGAACAGGTTTGGAGGGTTATGGACCAAGCGCAGGCAAGTGGGACTAGGGTAGATGGGACATTGTTGGCTGGTGTGGGCGAGTTGGGCCGAAGGGCCACACTGTATGACTCTGTGACTCTATGATTTGGAAAATGATTGGTTCGTTGAATCAAAGGTCCAGGTATTGTGGTAAATTGTGTGAGGATACTTCAACGCAGTTTTCCATCTCCGTGTGAGAGTGGGTGAGGTTGGGCCATCATGTATAGGAATGACGTTATTATTTACTTTACACTTTAGAGATTCAGTGCAGAAACAGGCCCTTCGGCCCACCGAGTCTGCACCGACCAGCGATCACCCCCTACACCAGCACTATCCTGTGCACACTTGGGATTAGTGTCAATGGGGCATGTTGGCCAGCGTGGGCAAGTTGGGCTGAAGGGCCTGTTTCCATGCTGTATGACTCTATGACTCGAATCCTTGAAACCCACCCCCCCCCCCCCTCCCCCCCAGCGCTTTCACAGCTAACAGGTTATTATACGTTTCCATACGAACCTCATCTCATTCATTCTGTGTGTCATGACAGATTCGTTATAAGTGCTTTCTTTCTTCTCCACGCTGCCTGCCTTTATAAATAGCAATGTTTTTTTTTAACCATTTTAACTCCCATTCCTACCAACCTTTCTGGCCTGGGCCTCCTCCATTGCCAGAGTGAGGCCATGAATTCATAGTCATAGAGCGATATTGTGTGGAAACAGGCCCTTCAGCCCAACTTGCCCACACCGCCCAACAATGTCCCAGCTACACCGGTCCCACCTGCCTGCACTTGGTCCATATCCCTCCAAACCTGTCCTAACCATGTACCTTCAACTGCATCCTCTGGCAGCCTGTTACATACACCCACCACCCTTTGTGTGAAAAAGTTACCCCTCAGGTTCCTATTGAATGTTTCCCCTTCACCTTGAACCTATGGCCCTCAGGTTCATGTACAAACTGGAGGAACTGCACCTTTTATGCACGGGCAGCTTACAACACAATGAATTGAACATTGAATTCTCCAATTTTATCTCTGACCATCGACCACACAAACCCACCCTCCCTCCTCACCTGTATCCACCTATCACTTGCCAGGCTTTGTAGACAATAGACAATAGACAATAGCTGCAGGAGTAGGCCATTCGGCCCTTAGAGCCAGTACCACCATTCAATGTGATCATGGCTGATCATCCCCAATCAGTACCCCGTTCCTGCCTTCTCCCCATATCCCCTGACGCTGCTATTTTTAAGAGCCCTACCTAGCTCTCTCTTGAAAGCATCCAGAGAACCTGCCTCCACCGCCCTCTGAGGCAGAGAATTCCCGCTTTGTCCCGATGTCCCCCCCCTCTGGGCAAGAGACTCTGTGCGCCTACCCGTTCTATTCTTCTCATGATCTTAGACAGCTCTATACGGTCACCCCTTATCCTCCTGCGCTCCAAGGAATAAAGCCCTCGCCTGCTCTCAACCTCTCCATGTAGCTCAGGCCCTTGAGTCCTGGCAACAACCTCGTAAATCTTCTCTGTACCCTATTCAGCTTTACAATATCTTTCCTATAACATAGGTACCCAGAAGGGTACCACGCCCCGAAACGTCACCCATTTCTTCTCTCCAGAGATGCTGCCCATCCCGCAGAGTTGCTCCAGCATTGTGTGTCTATCTTCAATTTAAACCACCACATGCTGTTCTTTCCAATACAATACTCTAAATGCGGCTTCACCGAGTTCTTACACAAGTGCAGCATGACCTCCCACCTTCTATACTCAATATTCTCACTGATCTTCTTCTTATCGAGTCCACACACAAGATTAGAAGTTGTTCAGCCAGAGCTGAACACACCTCTCGGCTTCTGCACACAATGGGGTCTGTCTTGTGCTTCTTGTGGTTGGTGGTGGAAAGATTAGGGGAAGCAGGGCCGCGACGTGAAGGCTCTTTCCTTGACCCACACTCTGACTGAAGAAGGCCAATGTGCCGAAAGGCTCTTTGACCACCCAATCGACCTGCGACGCCACTTTCAGCGAACTGTGTGCCTGCCCACCTGGGTCCCAGCCAGCCTGCTCAATCTCACCCCGTAGGTCAGGCCCTCGAGTCCTGGCATCTTGCCTTCCATCAACGAACAAACTGCGGTGGCGCCAGCATGGGCGAGAGCTTTCCTCGTTACGTTAGAGAGAGCGTTTCACCTTTATTGAGCAGCGCCATCTCAATTCATTTCTGTGCCGGAGCCTGAGGCAATAAAGTGCAAATCACTCTTTGAGAATAATCGCCGATTTCACCTTGCTTGTTCAGTGGAATAACTGTCACTTCCTCTGTCGGCCAGTGTAGGATCCGCTGCAAGAAAGAAACACCTTTGATTTTCAAATAGTTGAAACATACAATTTTATAAATTAGACGATGGCCACGCATAGATAAATTTGGCAAATTCCCCCCGGGTGTAGTGTCTGAAATAAATCGAGGAATATTGAACATCAGCATCCTCCCTGCCGTTGGGACATTGTACACACACACTCTGAATTTTAATTTAATTGCCCAAGAGAAATGCTGCATGATATGAGATGGTGAGTGCTCTATAGAGTCGTGGGAGATTTCATTACTGATTGTACTGTGCTGATTCTCACTGCACAGTCATCCTGTTTATATTTAAACAAAATGATATTTAACAGTGGCCACAAAGTCATTTTTTAAACTTATTTTCGACTTTAAGAGGTAGTAGACATGCAGGGAGAAGTCATAACTCTCCAGAGATGTTTTGTTCACATTTCTTTATAATTTTTCTATGAATATAATAATGGATTTGTAGTTTGAACCTACCATGAATCAACTTGTAATCATTGCAAGAGGCTGACATATCTTTTCTGTGTCACATAGATCTCTGGTTCATTATAAAAGCCTCTTGTAACTGCTTTTATTTTAGATGAATTGGTGACGAGCAGCTCGTAGCGTTTGACCTTACGGCTCCTGCATGCCTGTAATTAGGGTGGCGCAGCGGTAGAGTCGCTGCCTCACAGCGCCAGAGACCCGGGTTCGATCCTGACTACGGGTGCTGTCTGCGTGGCGTTTGCACGTTCTCCCAGTGGCCCGCGTGGGTTTCCTCCGGGTGCTCCGGTTTCCTCCCACGCACCAAAGACGTGCAGGTTTGCAGGTTAATTGGCTTCTGTAAAATTGTAAATCGCCCCTCGTGTGTGTAGGATGGTGTTGGTCTTAGGATTGTTTAAGAAAGAACTGCAGATGCTGGAAAAATCGAAGGTAGACAAAAAAAGACGAAACTCTGCGGGTGAGGCAGCATCTATGGAGCGAAGGAATAGGTGACGTTTCGGGTCTCGACCCTAGTTTTAGGATTGTTGGTTGACGGTGTCTGGATGAGCTGAAGGACCTGTTTCCACACTGTGTCTCTAAAGTCAATAGACAACAGACAATAGGTACAGGAGTAGGCCATTCGGCCCTTCGAGCCAGCACCGCCACTCAATGGGATCATGGCTGATCATCCCCAATCAGTACCCCGTTCCTGCCTTCTCCCCATATCCCCTGACTCCGGTATATTTAAGAGCCCTATTTTTAAGAGCATCCACAGAACCTGCCTCCAACGCCCTCTGAGGCAGAGAATTCCACAGACTCACCACTCTCTGTGAGAAACAGTGTTTCCTCGTCTCCATTCTAAATGGCTCACTCACGTCTAACGCCTGAAGTCTTCGTTCTGGAGGCACAAGAGACTACAGATGCCAGAATCTGAAGCTAAAAGAACAAACAACTGGAAGAACTCAGCGGGTCAGGCAGCATCTGTGGAGGGGAAAGGGAAGGGTGATGATCATATCAAGGTCTTGACCTGAATAGTCCACAATTATGTATTGATGTGGGACCCAGATGGGAAAATCAGAACAGCACTATTAAGCGTCGTTAGTTTAGTTTAGTGATACAGCGTGGAAACAGGCCCTTCGGCCCACCGAGTCCGTGCCGACCAGCGATCCCCGCACACCAACACTACCCTACACACATTGGGGTCAATTTTACATTTACACCAAGCCAATACAACCTACAAACCTGGACATCTTTGGAGTGTGGGAGGAAACCCACGCAGGTCACGGGGAGAGCGTACAAACTCCATACACACAGCGCCGTGGTTGGGATCGAACCCCGGTCACTGGCGCTGCAAGCGCTGTAAGGCAGCAGCTCTACCGCTGCACCACTTTTTTCATAAGTTCACGAGTGACAGGAGCAGAAATAGGCCATTCGGCCCATCAAGTCTATTACGCCATTCAATCATGGCTGATCTATCTCTCCTCTCTCAACACCATTCTCCTGCCTTCTCCCCATGAAACTAATCAAACAATCTATCTATCTCTGCCTTAAAAATATACAATGACAGCCTCCACAGCCTTCTGAGGCAATGAATTCCACCGATTCGCCACCCTCTGACTAAAGAAATTCCTCCTCATCTCCTTCCTAAAGGAACATCCCTTTATTCTGAAGCTGTGCCCTCTGGTCCTAGACTCTCCCACTGGTGGAAACATCCCCTCCCCACTCTATTATTAGAATTATTATTTCATTATTCTGCAAGTTTGAATGAGGTCCCCCCTCAAACTTCTAAACTCCAGCGAGTACAGGCCCAGTGCTGTCTTTGCCGAGTGGAATTGCATTTTAATTAGTAACGGTAATCTAAAATTGCAATGTGAGACTTTTCACTGGTTGAAAAAAAAATGGAATCCCTCTGTGATAACGACATTATCAGTCGTCATGAAGCTTGCGGTGATTAGTCTCCAGGGGGTGCACTCGATATTAGATACAGCGTCTTGCGAGCAAGTTGAATATTCCAGATGCATACGTGGTGTTGGAAGGAACTGCAGATGCTGGGGTACACCCAAGATAGACACAAAATGCCAGAGTAATGCCCCTGTCCCACTTAGGAAACCTGAACGGAAACCTCTGGAGACTTTGCGCCCCACCCAAGGTTTCCGTGCGGTTCCCGGAGGTTTTTGTCCTCCGGCAACCACCTTCAACTAGCATCGCAACCGCCTTCGATGAAAAAATTACCGATTTTTAAAACGTAAACCACTTTCGACCATTAGGGAGACTGACAAAAACCTCCGGGAACCGCACGGAAACCTTGGGTGGGGCGCAAAGTCTCCAGAGGTTTCCATTCAGGTTTCCTAAGTGGGACAGGGGCATAAACTCAACGGGTCAGGCAGCATCTCTAGAGAAAGACACAGAGTGCTGGAGTAACTCACCTGGCCAGGCAGCATCTGTGGAGAAAGAAACATCCAGTGAATCGGCCTCCACTGCCTTCTGTGACAGAGAATTCCACAGATTCACACTCTCTGCGTGAAATGACTAAAACAAGTCAATTAGATCATTCAATGGAAAGAGTAATACAGTTAATATTTCAGCTCAATGTCTCCACAGTTGATTGACCTCTAACAGCAGTGACTTTATTGCACATTTTTCTATTTCTCCGTTAGGTTCCCAACGTCTGCAGTTTTATTGCTTTTCAATAAATAATTTATCTTTCATTTAGTTTGCATAGCTGGTTTCTGTATTAGCATTTAAGCTTTTCACTACTCTATTTAATCTTTGATTAATTCGTCTAACCTTATACCTGCTCAGAATGTACGCAGAATATCACATTTTTAAGAGGTTTTGGTAGTATAGATTCATGCTGCCATGGCTTAGTTTCGTTTCGAGATACAGCGTGGAAACAGGGCCTTCGGCCCACCGAGTCCGTGCCGACCAGCGATCCCCTGTACGCCAGCTCTATCCCGCACACTAGGGACAATTGACAATTTTACAGAAACCATTAACCTACAAAGAGCCCGAGTTGCCAATTCCTGCCCCTGTTTCCTCCGGCTGTGGCTTAACTTTGATTAGATTTTTTGGTTTAGTTTCGAGATAGAATGTGCAAAAGGGCAGAAGGCCACGGAAGGCTGCGGAGGCCAAGTCAGTGGATATTTTTAAGGCGGAGATAGATAGATTCTTGATCAGTACGGGTGTCAGGGGTTATGGGGAGAAGGCAGGAGAATGGGGATAGGAGGGAGAGATAGATCAGCCATGATTGAATGGCGGAGTAGACTAGATGGGCCAAATGGCCTAATTCTGCTCCTATCACTTATGACCTCATGACCTTGTGCCGACCACTCATCACTCATTCACACCAGTTCTGTGTTATTCCACTTTCGTATCAGCTCCCTACACAATAGGGACAATTTACAGACAGCTAATTAACCTACAAACCTGTACGTCTTTGGGATGTGGGAGGAAACCGGAGCACCCGGAGGAAACCCACGCTGGTCACAGAAAGGACGTGCAAACTCCGTACAGACTGCGCCCATCTCTGGCGATGTGAGGCAGCAACTCTACCGCTGCGCCACCGTGCTGCCCCACTTCTTCAGACTGAGAGTCGGGGGAGAGGGAAAGGAGAGATATAGACAGTGATGGAGCGAGATATAGAACAAATAAATTAAAGATATGCAAAAGACTAACGATGATAAAGGAGACAGACCATTGTTAGCTGTGGGCTGGTTGAGAACAAGTTACAATTATATCAAGAACATAAGAAGATAGTAGGAGTAGGCCATTCGGCCCATCAAGCCTGCCCTGCCATTCAATACGATCATGTCTGACCCGCCCCAGATCCGAAACCTCTTCTGTACCAGTTCTCTGTAGCCCTTAACCCCTGGGCCAATCAAAAGTTTATTTACCCTCACCTTAAATCCTTCGGTGTATTTAATGCATTTTAAGTAGTAGAGAGGGTGAGGGGAGTTCCTTAATTGTTACAAACTCAAAGAGCTGGAGTAACTCAGCGGGACAGGCAGCATCTCTGGAGAGAAGGAACGGGTGGTTGACAAAATGAATAGGTAGGCCATTGACTTGGCCTGCCACAGAAGGCTGTTTTTTACTCTGCCTTACAATAGATATTTGTAAGGCAGAGATAGATAGATTATTGATTAGTTCAGGTGTCAGGGGTTATGGAGAGAAGGCAGGAGAATGGGGTTAGGATGCAGAGATAGATCAGCCATGACTTGAAGGTCAGAGTGGCCTTGATGGGCCAAACGGCCTCATTCAGCTCCTATCACTTATGACCTGATTACTTCATGAGGTGACGTTTTGGGTCAGAACCCTTCTTCAGACCCGAAATATCACCTATTGCTTTTCTCCAGAGATGCTGCCTGCCCCGCTGAGTTACTCCAACATTTTGTGTCTATCTTCAGTATAAACCAGCATCTGCAGTTCCCTCCCACACATCCAGCCTGTCTGAAGGGTAGCAACCTGAAAAGTCACCCATCCATTTCCTCCACAGATGCTGCCTGACCCGCTGAATCACTCCAGCACTTTCCTTGAGGCTTTCAGCATCTGCAGTTCCATGTGTTTTCCTGATTCTTTAGCCTGTAGTGCCCAATAATAATCTTGGATTAATTTTAGACAATACACAATAGGTGCAGGAGTAGGCCATTCGGCCCTTCGAGCCATTCACTGTGATCATGGCTGATCATCCCCAATCAGTACCCCATTCCTGCCTTCTCCCCATATCCCCTGACTCCGCTATCTTTAAGAGCCCTATCTAACTCTCTCTTGAAAGTATCTAGAGAACCGGCCTCCACCGCCCTCTGAGGCAGAGAATTCCACAGACTCTCCACTCTCTGAGAAAAAGTGTTTCCTTGTCTCTGTTCTAAATGGCTTATTCTTTAAAAAAAAAAATTAAAATATTTTTTTTATTAGAAGTAAATACATAATAAAAAGCATTTTGTTTGTTATAGTCATACATTATTAATATTATTTATATTAACAATTGTATCGTAATTGCACTTCTTTATATATTTTTTAATTTTTATATAGATAGAAAATAGTTGAAAAAAAATAGAGAAAAAAAACAAAAAAAAGAATGGAGTATTCAACTGATTATACATCATTGGAGCTATATCCATGGATTATAATAATTCTTCATCTATTCCTTAATTCAGGTTTCAGTCAGGTTCTCGTGCCGAACCAATTTGCCCCTTCAAATATTCAATAAATGGGGACCATATTCTTATGAATAGCTCTTGTTTGTCCATTAAGACAAATCTTAATCTTTCCAAATGTAGGGTCTCCGACATTTCCATTGTCCACATTTTAATTGTGGGGGTTATAGGGCCTATCCAGAATTTTAATATTAATTTTTTCCCAATTATTAAACTATAATCGACAAAAGTTCTTTGGTTAAACTCAATACTCACGCTGTCATCGAACAAGGACTTTGAAGTGATTCCAAGGCAGCATAATAGGTCTTATTGCAACTGCTATTGGGATTTAAAATACAGATTTTTGGTTGAGCTGTTTCTAATCTCCATGCAATCCTGCCTACATCAATCATTAAGATGAATATGAGTGAAACATTGATGTGTTTGTTAGTGAGATAAGCAATATAAAGAATTGATTCCAGTGTTGAACTCTGAGAATGCAAAATTCAATTTGTCCCAGAGAACGATGTGAACCACATTTTTTTACTTCAGTTTAGTTTAGTTTAGAGATACAGCGTGGAAACAGGCCCTTCGCCCACCGGGTCCGCACCGACCAACAATCCCCGGACAATAGTTCTATCCTACACGCCAGGGCCAATTTTCACCAAAGCCAATTCACCTACAAACCTGCACGTCTTTGGAGTGTGGGAGGAAACCGGAGCACCCGGAGAAAACACACGCGGTCACAGGGAGAACGTACAAACTCCGTACAGGCAGCACCCGTGGTCAGGATCGAATCCTGGTCTCTGGCGCTGTGAGGCAGCAACTCTACGCTGCGCCACTCTGCCACCCCGTACATTATGAAAGACGACCAAATACTAGGAGAATAAAGGAAATCTTCTACCCAGTGTTGGTAAAAAACTGAGACTGTTGCCCCCAAAATTATTGTCAGATGATCTTGCTGTTATCCTGTGAACACTTTGATAACTGTGACAACATAATAACCATGAGTTGGGCTAGGAGCTGGCTCCAAGCTCCATATGACCATGGCTGATAGAACTTTGGATTCAGGTCCGCTCTCTTGCCTAATGCATGCGACCAGAAGACCTAGGAACCGTATACGGCCATTCGGCCCGTCGAGTCTATTCCACCATTCAATCATGGCTGATCTATCTCTCCCTCTCAACCCCATTCTCCTGCCTTCTCCCCATAACCCCTGACACCCGTACTAATGAAGACTCTGTCAATGTCCACCTTAAAAATACCCATTGACTTGACCTCCACAGCCGTCCAGTCTCCTGTTGCTTATGAATTTATGAACTTATATGCGAACAAGTTCCAGTCTATCCTGTGAAGGGTCTCGACCCGAAACATCACCAATTCCTTCTCTCCACAGATGCTGCCCGTCCTGCTGAGTTACTCCAGCTTTTTGTGTCTATCTCCAGTCTATCCTAGTTCTCCCTATAGTCCAAACCCTCCAGTCCTGACAATGTAAATACTTGGGCATTTTTGGGACCAAGGAGTATGGAGCAATGGACCAGGTTGTATCCCAGGTTGCGGAATGATTGTTCTGGCCAAACATCAACATTAGTTCCTCAGCTTAATGGTGTTTCTGAAGCAGAGGGATTTCCATCTTTACTAGGAGCAGATGGCGCTGGTGATGACTTCAGAATGCACGGATACGCGGCAGAGGTGGGGGTTTATTTATAAGGCAGAGGCACAACTTTTTACATGTTGAGACTTCAGAAATAGTGCAATATCTGTTGCACTGTTGTACTGTTTGAGACACCCGCCTACTGCTCTGCTGTACAATAGGATCACGATACTAACACATGCACATATATACAGAGCAAACAGCAGGTCCAATTACCTAAAATACACTAGTTTAGAGATACAGCACGGAAACAGGCCCTTCGGCCCACTGAGTCCGCACAGACCAGCGATCCCCTCACTCTAACACTATCCTGCAAACACTACATTATTTTTATACCAAGTCATGTCACGTCTAGTCACATACACATACAAGATATACAGTGAAATGAAAGTGGCAACGCCTGCGGGATCGTGCAAAACAACACAACAGAACAGAACAGAATCAGTATTTAAAAAGGAAGACGCAACAGTAAATGAGTCCCTGGTGAGATCAGAGTTTAAAGTCCTGACGGCCTGTGGGAAGAAACTCCGTCTCATCCTCTCTGTTTTCGCAGAGTGACAGCGGAGGCGCTTGCCTGACCGCAGCAGCTGGAACAGTCCGTTGCTGGGGGGGAAGGGGTCCCCCATAAAGTTGCTGGCTCTGGATCTGCACCTCCTGGTGTATAGGTCCTGCAGTGGGGTGAGTGTAGTTCCCGTGGTGCGTTTGGCCGAAAGCACTACTCTCTGCAGAGCCTTCCTGTCCTGGGCAGAGCTGGTCCCAAACCAGATAGAGATTTGATCCAATTAACCTACAAGCCTGTACTTCCCTGGAACGTGGGAGGAGCCCCACGCAGGTCACGGGGAGAACGTATAAACTTGGATCAGACATGCACCCATAGTCAGGATTGAACCCGGGTCTCTGGCGCTGTGAGGCAGCAACTCTACCGCTGCGCCACCGTGCCTCCCTCGTCTAGTTTATTATTGTTACGTGTCTTTTTGTTGCCCCCTAACCAGGCAGCGGAAAGACAAGACATGATTACAATCGTGCCGTCCACAGTGTATGGATATATCGTAGTTAAAATAAGACATTTTTCTGTAAGAATAGAGAGTTAAAAGAGTGGAGCGATTGTAAAATGTGATTGCAGATACACGTCTGGGACCAGCACCCAGAGAGTCCCCTGGGCTGGGCGCCATCATGGACCAGTACTTCAGGATCGATCCCAGGTCTCTGGCGCTGTAAGGCAGTAGCTCCATCCCTACGCCACCATGCCACCCCAGTTTAGTTCATTTCTAGTTTATCATTGGCATGTGTACCGAGTCACAGTGACTAGCTTTTTGTTGCCCGCTAACCGGTCATACAAGAGTACAATCCGTCGACCCAAAACGTCACCCATTCCTTCTCTCCAGAGATGCTGCCTGTCCCACTGAGTTACTTCAGCATTTTGTGTCCATCTTTGGTTTAAACCAACATCTGCAGTTCCTTCCTGCAGGATTACAATCAACCTGTCCAAGGTGTACAGATACAGGATAAAGGGTATAAGAAACTTAAAGAAGGGTCCCGACCCGAAACATCACCTATCCATGTTCTCCAGGGATGCTGCCTGACCCACTGAGTAAAGCCCCTGTCCCACTTAGGAGACCTAAACAGCAACCTCTGGTGACCTTGCCCGCCACCCAAAAAAAAATCAAGGTGGAGGTGACCTGCAACCTCCGACCACCTCCCACGCATATGTTGAAAACCTTGCTCGACTGTGAAGAAAACCGGCTTCGACTAGACCTGTGACTAAAAACGATTTTTAAAACGGCAACCTATTTTTAGTCGAGGCCGGTTTTAAACATGATGAAAAAATAGCAGCAACCTAGATGAAGCCTTGACCACGCGGAAACCGCTTTTGACCATTAGGGAGAGTGACCAAAACCTCCGGTGACCTCAAGGAGACCGTGGGTGGCGGGCAAGGTCACCAGAGGTTGCTGTTTAGGTCTCCTAAGTGGGACAGGGGCTTAACTCCAGCACTTTGTGTCTTGTTCTGAACACAAGTTGTTCGGAAACTTCCCACGCTGATGAAAGACTGCAGCTTGTTCAGCTAAACCTTATTCTCAGTATCCCCAACTATACCAAGCCACATTCCTTAAAGAACAGGAATCATTTTTAACTCCCTGATGCAGAGGTCGACTTATCACATCCAGCCAGATGCATTACTGTTACATTACACCTATAATTCCCCATCTGTAAGAGGTTAACTAAATATGTTTGTAATTACCAGAGGTGATGTAGAATAGAACATTAGAACATATAATGCAAAAATAATTGTGCAGCGGAAGAGTTGCTGCCTCACAGCGCCGGAGACCCGGGTTCAATCCTGACTACGAGTGCTGTCTGTACGGAGTTTGTACGTTCTCCCCGTGACCGAGTGGGTTTTCTCCGGGTGCTCCGGTTTTCACCCACACTCCAAAGACATGCAGGTTCGTGGGTTAATTGGCTCGGTATAATTGTAAATTGTTCCTAGTGTGTGTCGGAATAGCGTCAGTGTGCGGTCTCGTGGGTCGAAGGCCCTGTTTCTGCGCTGCATCTCCAAACTAGACTAAATGTAGAGGGTTGTCATACTGCAGTGTTTCATAGAGAGGAGGAGGAGGAGTTAACACTTGGACCCGCTCCCTGCACACCAGTGTGATTTACAGAGGGCCAATTCACCTACAAACCCGCACGTCTTTGGGATGTGGGAGGAAACTGGAGCACCCGGGGAAACCTACAGTATGCAATCACATAGTGATGGGTGGTGGGTGTATGGAACCGCCAGAGGAGGTAGTTGAGGCCGGGACTATCCCAACCTCATAAGAAACAGTTAGACAGGTACATGGATAGGACATGTTTGGAGGGATATGGACCAAACGCAAGCAGGTGGGACTAGTGTAGCTGGGACATTGTTGGCTGGTGTGGGGAAGTTGGGCCGAAGGGCCTGTTTCCACACAGGACCACACTATGGCGCCATGACACTCAATGACAGGGAGAGCGTGCAAACTCCACACAGGCAGCACCGAAAGTCAGAGTGATTGCTGCCAAAGTCCCAGAGTCAAAACCGCTCTCCTGGCTCCTTCCCGTTGTCTGAAACTTAATGCAGGGAGTCTACAGTAGGTTAAAGAAGGAACTGCAGATGCTGGAAAATCGAAGGTAGACAAAAATGCTGGTGCAGCAGCATCTATGGAGCGAAGGAAATAGGCAACGTTTCGGGCCGAAACACTTCAGGAAGGAAATAGGTAACGTTTCGGGCCGAAACCCTTCAGGGTTTTGGCCCGAAACGTTGCCTATTTCCTTCGCTCCATAGATGCTGCCGCACCCGCTGAGTTTCTCCAGCACTTTTGTCTACCTTCTACAGTAGGCTGTTGTCTGATGGGCCAGGACCCAGTCCGATGTGGGACAGGCCAGTGCAGGCTGGATCAGCTGGGAAGGCGAAGCAGAGGGTGACACACACATTCTGAATCATCCAACCTGCCACATTTCACTTCCGCAGGTAATTTAAATCGAATCACTTCTGCAGCAAAGTCAACTTTGCAGATCGACCCTGTTAGAATCAACTCCGGCAGTGGATGCTTAAGACGGAGCTCTGCGTCGGAGGTGGATAGTCTGTGATTAGTGTTATTCATCTTTGTAGATCATAATCTGTCAAGATGTCTCTATTAACCTCTCCAAGATGTTAGCTGTGTCTATCACACCCTCAATTCAATTGTAAAATACTCATATAGTCAGGACTTTCATATGAGGAAAGACTGGATAGACTCGGCTTGTACTCGCTAGAATTTAGAAGATTGAGGGGGGATCTTATAGAAACTTACACAATTCTTAAGGGGTTGGACAGGCTAGATGCAGGAGGATTCTTCCCAATGTTGGGGAGGTCCAGAACAAGGGGTCACAGTTTAAGGATAAGATGAGAAAAACATTTTTCACACAGAGAGTGGTGAATCTGTGGAATTTCTCTGCCACAGAGGCCAGTTCATTGGCTATATTTAAGAGGGAGTTAGATGTGGCCCTTGTGGCTAAAGGGATCAGGGGGTATGGAGAGAAGGCAGGTACGGGATACTGAGTTGGATGATCAGCCATGATCATATTGAATGGCGGTGCAGGCTCGAAGGGCCGAATGGCCTACTCCTGCACCTATTTTCTATGTTTCTATATATTAGTACTTGGTGTTGGAAGGGACTACAGATGCTGGTTTAAACCAAAGATAGACACAAGATGCTGGAGCAACTCAGCGGGACAGACTAGATTGTAATCATATAATGATTTACCGCTGACTGGTTAGCACGCAACAAGAAAGCTTGTCGCTGTACCTCAGTACACGTGACAATAAACTAAACTCAACTGAAACTGACACTATTGTGGCAAAACAATTTAAAAAAAAACCAGTTTTTTGTTAAGTAGGCCATCAGCGCTGCTCGTTTTAATCCTTTTATTTATTAATTGTTCAAAACGGAAGCGTTCGCGCCCTATAAATAACACAGGCTGTAAGTGGAGTCTGTCACAAGGTGAGAAAGACATCACTCGCCTCGACCCAATGTGGTATGATCGCTCTAATTATTTCTGTTTTAAGTTTTCAAAAAAATATATGAATCAAGGGATATGGGGGCAAAAGCAGGAACGGAGGGGTGGGGGAGGGGACTTTGGATGAGCAACCATGATCATATTGAATGGCGGGGCTGGCCCGGAAGGACGAATGGCCTCCTCCTGCATTCATTCATTCACCATCGTTGAAAACATTAGCGAGGCAGTGGCGCGGGTTTCCGCCGGGCACAGTGACGGACGCTCCACATATCTCTGTCCTCCGTGCGGCTGGCAAGCTCCGCTTTTATCTCCAGTCAAGTCAATGGCCATTTTATTTCTATAGCACATTTAAAAACAACTCTCGTTGACCAAAGTGCACTACATCAGTGCAGGGACTATCGTGCTACACACAGAGGTACATAGATCAACAATGCATACATAAATACATACGTACAGCGCTCCCTCAGAGGACCTCAAGAAAGGCTTGTGAGTAGAAATAAGTTTTAAGTCTAGACTTAAGTCTTTTGAGTCGATGGAGGGGGCAGTTCTGATGAGAAGAGGGATGCTGTTCCACAGTCTAGGAGCTGCGACTGCTAAAGCGGGGTCGCCCCTGAGCTTATAAGATCAGTCATCTTCTGTCACTCTACACATGAGTCTTCCATCAACGTCTTCAGCGTCATCTTGATTATCCGTCCCGGGTCACGTCTTCCAATGGCGGGTTCCCACAGCACAACCTTGTCTGCTGGTCATTTCTGGGCGGCGGTGGCAGTGACCAGCGAGCCTCATCCTTCTCCACCTGATCCTCTCGGCCAGAGGTGGAATCTCCCCGTAGAGCTGGGCGTTGGTGGTGTGGTCCCCCCCCCAACTGACATTTTGACCTTTTCTGAGCATTCGGGTATGGGTGCCATCGAGAGACTTGGACTGTGCTCGATGGTGAGTCCGTGCCTCACACCTGTACAATAATATGGTCTCCACAGTCGCATGGAAGAATCTCGGTTTGAGACCCTTAGACATCCGAGAGTCTATGAAAGTAAGCATGCAGGTACAGTAGGCAGTGAAGAAAGCGAATGGCATGTTGGCCTTTATAACAAGAGGACTCGAGTATAGGAGCAAAGAGGTCCTTCTGCAGTTGTGCAGGGCCCTAGAGAGACCACACCTGGAGTATTGTGTGCAGTTTAGGTCCCCAAATTTGAGGAACGACATTCTTGCTATTGAGGGAGTGCAACGTAGGTTTACAAGGTTAATTCCCGGGATGGCGTGACTGTCATATGCTGGGAGAATGGAGCCGCTGGGCTTGTACACTCTGGAGTTTAGAAGGATGAGAGGGAATCTTACTGAAACATATAAGATTGTTAAGGGTTTGGACACGCTGGAGGCAGGAAACATGTTCCCGACGTTGGGGGAGTCCAGAACCAGGGGCCACAGTTTAAGAATAAGGAGTAAGCCATTTAGAACGGATGACGAGGAAACACTTTTTTTCGCAGAGAGTGGTGAGTCTGCGGAATTCTCTGCCTCAGAGGGCGGTGGAGGCCGGTTCTCTGGATGCTTTCAAGAGAGAGCTAGATGGGGCTCTTCAAGATAGCGGAGTCAGGGGATATGGGGAGAAGGCAGGAACGGGGTACTGATTGGGGACGATCAGCCATGATCACATTGAATGGTGGTGCTGGCTCGAAGGGCCGAATGGCCTACTCCTGCACCTATTGTCTGTTGTCTATTGTCTAAAGGTAGACAAAATGCTGGAGAAAAGTGCTGGAGAAATAGACAACGTTTCGGGCCGAAACCCTTAAGGGTTTCGGCCCGAAACGTTGCCTATTTCCTTCGCTCCATAGATGCTGCCGCACCCGCTGAGTTTCTCCAGCATTGTCTGTTGTCATGGCGGTGCTGACTTGATGGGCCGAATGGCCAACTCCTGCACCTATAGTCTATGGGTCATTTTTCTATCGTCTATTGTCTATGTCCCCTGCACCTATTCTCTACGTTTCTTTGTTTCTATACAAACAGCTCAGAATAAACAGTGTGGACGCAGCGTTTTAAGCGGCGGAGATACATCACAGCTGCTAATGATTATTATTGTTTACACACACACACAGATTTGTAGCCCACGGGCAAAATCACATACCCGTCAGCAGAACTAACTGTTAAAAATGCCGAGTACGCATCTGTAATGGGGAAGAAGCTGTGATGAAAATGACAGTGAGAGATGTTGGATCCTGGCCGCTCAACAAATTCAACTCCATCCAGGTGGAAATGGGAGTGTTTTGGCCTTGGATGTGATCTCCTTCTTCTCCTTACAATTCCCACACAGTCCTTTCTGTCCTGGGCCTCCTCCATTGCCAGAAGTCACAGTATCTCTGGAGAAAAGAAATAGGTGACGTTTCGGGTCGGAACCTTTCTCCAGACTAAGAGTCTGAGTCATCTATTTCTTTTGGACTATGGATGGATGTATGGGGATTGAATTCTCTACTCCACTCCTTCTCCATGCACTTTTCCTGCATCTAGCTTGTCCAGTCCTTTTATAATTTTCCATGTTTCTATAAGATCCCCCCTTCTTCTTCCTCTTTCGTTTGGCGTGCACAGCCTATAGTTGTCGGACAACTTGTTCTATTTGATCTTATTCGATTGTGCACACCGGGTTGATAGCATTCGTTGAAACAGGGCGGACCACGTGAAGGTTGCGATCTCCCGCCCCCCTTTGGATGTGATCAAGGCCAGGGGTCCGGATGCTCCGGTTTCCTCCCAAGTCCCAAAGGCGTGACGGATTTTTGATTGTCTCTCTGTCAATTACCCCAAGCGTGTAGGGAGGGGGAATACTGGACAACAGTGAATAGGTAATGGATGTCTGAAGAAGGGTCCCGACCCGAAACGTCGCCTGTTCCTTCGCTCCGCAGATGCTGCCTCACCCGCTGAGTTTCTCCAGCATTTTTGTCGACCAACGGTGGACCTTCTGTGGCAATGAATCCCACAGATGCACCACCCTCTGACGAAAGAAATTCCTCAACATCCCCTTCCTAAAGGAACGTCCTTTAATTCTGAGGCTGTGCCCTCTGGTCCTAGACTCTCCCACTGGTGGAAACATCCTCTCCACATCCACTCTATCCAGGCCCTTCACTATTCGTTACGTTTCAGTTAAGTCCCCCCTCCAGCGAGTACCACTTCTAAACTCCAGCGAGTACCACTTTGTAAAAGAGCCCTGCTAGATATATTTAAGTTGATTTTGTTACATTAAGTCACGACTACCGCTGTTTCATATTTTGGAAAAAAAGCCAGCCGTTTCTTCCCCAACTTCCCGTCCAGTATTAAATCCTGAACATTAATAACCCATTATCTGTTATTTGCACTTTATCAGTTTATTTATTCATGTGTGTATATATTTATATAATGATATATGGACACGCTGATCTGTTCTGTAGTCAATGCCTACTATGTTCTGTTGTGCTGAAGCAAAGCAAGAATCTCATTGTCCTGTCAGGGACACATGACAATAAACTCTCTTGAACTGGAACTTGAACTTGTAGCAACCATACTGTGTATGCAATTGTCAAATCCCCTTCACTTTGCGGGAGATGGCTGCACACAAATTACCTCTCACAGTTTCCATCTTGCAACTGAATCGAAACTTCCCAGCCCACAGCTAACAATGGCCTGTTTCCTTTATCATCGTTACTTTTTTTAACATATCTTTCATTCATATATTCTCCATCTCTCTACATCACCGTCTAGTGTCTCTCTCGTTTCCCTCTCCCCTGACTCTCAGTCTGAAGAAGGGTCTCGACCCGAAACGTCTCCCATTCCTTCTCTCCAGAGATGCTGCCTGTCTCGCTGAGTTATGCCCCTGTCCCACTTAGGAAACCTGAACGGAAACCTCTGGAGACTTTGCGCCCCACCCGTGCGGTTCCCGGATGTTCCCGGAGGTTCCCGTCAGTCTCCCTAATGGTCGACAGTGGTTTCCGCTTCTTCTATGTTCCGGCGGTTATTTCAAAAAATTGAAGGAAACTCCGGGAACCTGAGAAAAACCTCCGGGAACCGCACGGAAACCTTGGGTGGGGCGCAAAGTCTCCAGAGGTTTCCGTTCAGGTTTCCTAAGTGGGACAGGGGCATTACTCCAGCTTTTTGCGTCTGCCTGCAGTTCCTTGTCTCCACGAGGTAAATCATTGGGATATGTGCATGACTATTTGTCAGGTTACCGACCCCCCCCCCCCCCCACCCCCCCTTGCTTTGTAAGTATATTGCCTGTCCCGCTGAGTTACTCCAGTGTTTTGTGTTTATCTTCGGTTTAAACCAGCATCTGCAGTTCCTTCCCACACATGTGGGCCAAATGCAGGCAAATGGGATAAGTTTATTTAGTTGGAATAGATGGTGGGACAGACTCAATGGGTAAATTGCCTAATTCTGCTCCTATAGATGACGGGCCAAAACCCCTTAAGGAAATAGACAACGTTTCGGGCCGAAACCCTTGAGGGTTTCGGCCCGAAACGTTGCCTATTTCCTTCGCTCCATAGATGCTGCCTCACCCGCTGAGTTTCTCCAGCACTCTTGTCCACCTCCCATAAATAACATGTCATCTGTCAGATCCCTTGTACGAGTGGAGGCTGTATAATAGTTTGATCATTAGGAAAATATCTTCAAGTGCGAACCATCACGGATGATGTGAGAGCTATTTGCAGCATAAATGAAAAATTAATACTCGCAGTAGCTTTCAAAGAACCCTTCCCAAAACATATTCACACTTTTAGTTTGCCTGGGGCAGCATGGTGGCCAAAGTTCACATTTGCGCTGACTATCTATCTGACCCACTTAAAGTGCCGTTTGCAAACTCAAAGCTCACGGTTTACGCTGTTGTTCCTCAGTTTGCTTCACCCCCTCTGTGCCAGGGGCACAGCGGTTGAGTTGCTGCCTCACAGCGCCAGAGACCCGGGTTCGATGCTGACCGCGCGTGCGGTCTGTACGGGGTTTGCACGTTCTCCCCGTGGATCTGCGTGGGCTTTCTCCAGGCGCTCCGGTTTCCTCCAGTATCTCATTGATACATGTAAGATTGTTAAGGGTTTGGACACGCTAGAGGCAGGAAAACATGTTCCCAATGTTGGGGGGAGTCCAGAACCAGGGGCCACAGTTTACGAATAAGGGGTAAGCCATTTAGAATGGAGACGAGGAAACACTTTTTCTCACAGAGAGTGGAAATCGCTGCCTCAGAGGGCGGTGGAGGCTGGTTCTCTGGATACTTTCATTGGAGAGCTAGATAGGGCTCCTAAATATAGCGGAGTCAGGGGATATGGGGAGAAGGCAGTAACGAGGTACTAACTGGGGATGATCAGCCATGATCACATTGAATGGCGGTGCTGGCTCGAAGGGCCGAATGGCCTACTCCTGCACCTATTGTCTATTTTCTCCCACACTCCAAAGACGTGCAGGTTTGCAGGTTAATTGACTTCAGTAAAGACTGTAAATTGTGTAGGATGGTGTACGGGGATCGCTGGTCGGCGCAGACTCGGTGGGCCGAAGGGCCTGTTTCCACACTGTATCTCTAAACTAAACCGAACTAAACTGAACCTGTGGTGGGAAGACAGACACAAGGAACTGCAGATGCTGGTTTACCAAAAAAAACCCACGAACTGCTGGAGTAACTTCAGCAGGTCAGCCAGCATCTATGGAGAAGGGTCCCAACCCAAAATGTCACCAATCCTGATTGTCCAGAACTGCTGAGTTACTGCAGCACTTTATGTCTTCTTTTGTAAACCAGCATCTGCAGTTCCTTGTGCTAGCATCTCTGGAGAATTGGCTGCCCATTCCCTCCACAGATGCGGCCTGACAATAAACAACAGACAATAGGTGCAGGAGGAGGCCATTCGGCCCTTGGAGCCAGCACCTCCATTCAATGTGATCATGGCTGATCATCCCCAATCAGTACCCCATTCCTGCCTTCTCCCCATATCCCCTGACTCCGCTATCTTTAAGAGCCCTATCTAGCTCTATCTTGAACGTCCAGAGAACTGGCCTCCACCGCCCTCTGAGGCAGAGAATTCCACAGACTCACAACTCTCTGTGAGAAAAGGTGTTTCCTCATCTCCGTTCTAAATGGCTTACTCCTTATTCTTAAACTGTGGCCCCTGGTTCTGGACTCCCCCAACTTTGATTTTCCAGCATCTGCAGTTCCTTCTGAAACGTGATCCATCCAAGTTGATTTTTGTTAGATTTAGTCACGACGCCGGCTGTTTCATATTTAAATCGTCCGTCAGTCAGTCAGTCAGTCCGCGTAGCTGGTGAGAGGTGTTTTTAATTACATTTCTCATCCACAGCTAGTTATGAATAAGTGCCACTCAATAATACAGGAAGGGTGACAGTGAAGTGTTTGTGTGATTGGCATCGAGGAGCCAACAGCAACTAAGTTAAAGTCTGACTAGAGACATGGAAGGAACATTTTTTTTTAAACCAAAAATAATTTATTCAATTATTTATAATAATATGTACAGTAGGAAATAATTTGAAACTAAACCCACCATCAAAATATAAGTCAAAGAAATATTCCTCAATAGCAAATATACTATTAAGCCGCTGTTTCTCCATCCTTGTTTCAGGATGCGTTCCATACCCAGCATGGAGGGAACATTTTTTATTTAGACCAATTTACTATTTATTTTCAATTTATGAACAGTTTTGTTTCCAATTCTTGATGGGTACAGCATCACATGCATCCGAAGATAGACACAAAATGCTGGAGTGTCAATAAGATTGTTAAGGGCTTGGACACGCTAGAGGCAGGAAACATGTTCCCGATGTTGGGGGAGACCAGAACCAGGGGCCACAGTTTAAGAATAAGGAGTAAGCCATTTAGAACGGAGACGAGGAAACACTTTTTCTCACAGGGAGTGGTGAGTCTGTGGAATTCTCTGCCTCAGAGGGCGGTGGAGGCCGGTTCTCTGGATACTTTCAAGAGAGAGCTAGATAGGGCTCTTGAAGATAGCGGAGTCAGGGGGTATGGGGAGAAGGCAGGAACGACGGGGTACTGATTGGGGATGATCGGCCATGATCGCATTGAATGGCGGTGCTGGCTCGAAGGGCCGAATGGCCTACTCCTGCACCTATTGTCCATTGTCTATTAACTCAGCGGGACAGGCAGCATCTCTGGGGAGAAGGAATGGGCAACGTTTCGGGTCGGGACCCTTCTTCAGACTGGCTAGGGATAAGGGAAACGAGAGATATAGATGGTGATGTGGAGAGATAAAGCACAATGAATGAAAGATATGCAAAACAAGTAACCAATTATATAAAAAACAAGCCATTTGTTAAAGAAGGAACTGCAGATGCTGGAAAATCGAAGGTGGACACAAAATGCTGGAGAAACTCAGCGGGTGCAGCAGCATCTATGGAGCGAAGCAAATAGGCAACGTTTCGGGCCGAAACCCTGAAGGGTTTCGGCCCGAAACGTTACCTATTTCTTTCCTGAAGGTTCTCGGCCCGAAGCGTTGCCAATTTCCTTCCTGAAGGGTTGCCTATTTCCAGCCATTGTTAGCTGTTTGTTGGGTGACAACGAGAAGCTGGTGCGACTTCTTGGGTCGTGGGAGGGATAGAGAGAGCGCGGGAATGTCAGGGCTACCTGAAGTGAGAGAAATCAATATTCTACACAACAAACCCTACGCCCAATGGCCTTCGCAGGCAGGAGACTTTTCAAGTCGGCCCGGACCACGCCACTGTCACCATGAGAACGAGTCACTTTGCCCCAAATGACACGAGTTTTCTTTGGTTCACCGCCAGGAGTAAAAGCCCTGTCCCACGGTACGAGTTCATTCCAAGAGTTCTCCCGAGTTTGCCCTGATTCGAACTCGGAGATTTACGGTAATGGCCGCTCGTCGGTACTCGGGGCTCTCGTGGGCATTTTTCATCATGTTGAAAAATCGTCATGAGTCTTCCCGAGTACCTGCCGTTAGCGAGTCTTCCCGAGTACCTGCCGTTAGCGTTACGAGCCGCTAAGAGACGTCCCCAAGCTCCGACGTACCCGCTACGTTCATTCTCCGTGCTTACCACGAGTTTGATTTTTTTTTAAACTCGGGAGAGCTCTTGGAATGAACTCGTACCGTGAGACAGGGCTATTACAGTGTTGTGGACACAGGCACATCTCTTGCCCAGGTAAAAGTCGGTCTCCTCACGGCAATAGACGCCCTCAATCTTCAGTAGAGCTGTACGCTCTCTATGGTTTCGAAGGCCACGTTTACAGCCAGTAGACACAGCTTTGCCCCACAATCTTCCAGGCACTGCAAGTGCGCCCGCCCGCTCTGGAAATCAAGATGGACATTGGTGTGATCAATCTGAAAAGGACATAGAACAGCACAGCACAAGACCAGGCCCTTCGGCCCACAATGTCCGTGCAAAACACCAAGCCAAGCTAACTCGTCTGCTCTTCCTGCATGTGGCCCATATCCTCTGTTCCCTGCCTAAGTAAAGGGCCTGTCCTACCAGCATCCGACTCCGTGCGGTGAGCGCGATCAAACCGGCAGCGGGGGCCGCGCGGAGGTCAGGTGATCCCTGTACAGGGCCGTTCCCACCAGCATGCGCCTGCGTGCGAAGAGCGCGACCAAACCAGCTGTGAGTCAGAGAGAATGGACCACGGAGAGATTTTGAGTTTTTTCTTCAGGTGCTAAAGGTGAAGGCTTATTAGTGATTATATTATGAACATGTCTGCTGCAACAATGGTGACTCCTCACAATTCAAATAAGAAAAACACATTAATTCCTTGAATCCCTTACATTTTTCAAAATATGCGCATATATTTTCTAATATACATCTGCAAGAAAGATTTTCTACAAATCTTTACTGAATGTTTAGTGAATAAAACAGCACAATTATAGAAGTGTACGCGCGGAGGTGGGGTGAGTGGCGCAACGCGGTGCAAAGTGAGGCGAACTGGGAGCGAAGTCTTAAAGGTAAGTTCGCCAGGACAGAGAGGGACACACAGAGAGGGGCACAGAGGCACACACAGAGAGGGTCACGGAGGCACGATGTCGAGACGGTGTGTAATGGTCGAGGTGACTGCGAGCCGACAAGCCGTTGCCGCGCGGAATGTTTGAACATGGTCAGTTTTTCGGAGCCCCGCGCGATGTCGGGACGAACTGCGCACAATTGCGCCCGGCTCCGGCGATCGAAGTGGGACCGGCCCCGCGACGCTGGACGGCTCAAGCGACCACGTTAGGTCGCGCTCATCGCATGGAGTTGCACGCTGCTGGGACAGGCCCTTAAGTAAGTAAGTTTATCGGCCAAGTATTCACATACAAGGATTTTGCCTTGGTGCTCCGCCCACAAGTAATAACATGACATACAGTGACAGTTACGAATGTCTCAGAAAACACTAAACATTAATAATAATAAAACATTAATGATAAAACACCATTGATCAAGCATGTGAACCAACAAAATACCAGATCAAAGGGAGGCTACAGATTTTTGGCTGTTGAGTAGAGCAACTACTCGTGGATAAAAACTATCCAGTTCAGTTCAGTTTAGTTTATTGCCACGAGTACCGAGGTACAGTGAAAAGCTTTTGTTGCGCGCTAACCAGTCAGCGGGAAGACAATACATGATTACAATCGAGCTGTTCACAGTGTACAGATACATGATAAGGGAATAATGTTTAGTGCAAGGAACATCCGATCATGGAGATAGATGGTAGTCCAGCACCGTGCCTGTCTAAAAGCCTCTTAAACATCACCATCGTGTCTGCCTCCACCACCACCCTGCTCAATCCCTCTTCTCCCCTCTCCCATCAGTTACGAGGTACAAATATTTGAAAACGCACACCTCCAGATTCAGGCGGACAGAAATGTTGGAGAAACTCCTGCGAAATGCTGGAGAAAATGCTGACATTTTTGTCTGCCTTCGATTCTTCCAACATCTGAAGTTCTTTCTTAAACCTCCAGATTCAGGGACTGTTTCTCCCCAACTGTAATCAGGTAACTGAACCATCCTATCACCAACTAGAGAGCGGTCCTGACCTACCATCGACCTCATTGGTGACCCTCGGACTATCTTTCATCAAATGTTACTGGACTTTACCTTGCAATGAATGTCACACCCTTTATCCTGTGTCTGCACACTTCAACTAGCATCGCAACCGGCTTTGACTAAAAAATGACCGATTTTTAAAACGGAAACCACTTTCGACCATTAGGGAGACTGACAAAAACCTCCGGGAACCGCACGGAAACCTTGGGTGGGGCGCAAAGTCTCCAGAGGTTTCCGTTCAGGTTTCCTAAGTGGGACAGGGCAATAGATCAGCCATGATTGAATGGTGGAGTAGACTTGATGGGCCGAATGGCCTAATTCTTCTCCCATCACTTATGACATTATGACCGTGTAGTGATTTCGCCAGGAAGATAAAGCCGCTACCTTCCACGTAAGAAGAACATGGACTATTCTTTCCAATCAAGTAATTGTATGAAGAATTGTGTTCAGTTCGTTGGTTCATAAGTTCATATCCTTGATCAGACTTTGCTGGCTTAACCTTGCACTAAATTTTATTCCCTTATCATGTATCTATACATTGTAAATGGCTCGATTGTAATCATGTACTGTCTTTTCGCTCACTGGTTAGCACGTAACAAAAGCTTTTCACTGTACGAAAATAATCGATAAATCTAACTAAACTGAACAATGTCCTCTGGTCCTTGATTCCCCTACTCTGGGCAAGAGACTCTGTGCGTCTTCTGCAGTTCCGTCTTACCCATGGTTGCTTTAGACAAAGTAACAGCAAGTTTAGGTAGACAAAAGCGCTGGAGAAACTCAGCGGGTGCAGCAGCATCTGTGGAGCGAAGGAAATAGGCAACGTTTCGGGCCAAAACCCTTAAGGAAATAGGTAACATTTCAGGCCGAAACCCTTAAGGAAATAGGTAACGTTTCGGGCCGAAACCCTTAAGGGTTTCGGCCCGAAACGTTGCCTATTTCCTTCACTCCCCTAGATGCTGCGCACCCGCTGAGTTTCTCCAGCACTTTTGTCTACCTTCGATTTTCCAGCATCTGCAGTTCCTTCTTAAACAGAAGGTTTAGCGAGGGAATGTGTGTCGGGAAGGAAACGCAGATGGTGGTTTAGATAGACACAAAATGCTGGAGTAACTCCGGAGATGCTGCCTGTCCCGCTGAGTTGCTCCAGCACTTTTGTGTCTAATTCGGAGTGGGAGATGGCTCGATGCTAATCTGCTTGTATACTAAACGGAATTTGAGATGGTGATTTGCAATTGTCCTCTCAGCAAGATTCAAGGCTGTGGAACAGAAGAAGCCAGTTTAACCTAGGCTGAGCGCAAGTAACAGTTACAGGCGGAATATGGATGAAGGCAAGCCAGCGTGTATCTGTTAAGGTCAAATGACTTTTAACCGGTTGGATGGGATTTCTCGATAAAGTTACAGCAGGAGTTGATGAGACCAGTGTAATTGATGCACAGGCTTCCAGAAAGATTTTGATAAGGATCTGTCTAGCAAGCTTGTTTGCAAAGTTGAAACGCAAGGCCAAAGGAAGGGCGACTGGTAGCATTGGCTTGACATTGATCTCGCAGTGGCACGGCGGCGCAGCGGGTGGAGCTGCTGCCTCACATCGCCAGAGACCCGGGTTTGATCCTGACCACGGGGTGCTGCCTGTGTGTGTGGAGTTCGCACGTTCTCCCCGTGACCGTATGGGTTTCCTCCCACGTCCTCTGCAGTTGTACAGAGCCCCAGTGAGACCACACCAGGAGTACTGTGTGCAGTTTTGGCACCTAATTTGAAGAAAGACATTCCAGCTATTGAGGGAGTGCAGCGTAGGTTTACAAGGTTAATTAATATGGGATGGCGGGACTGTCGTATGGAGCAGCTGGGCTTATACACTCTGGAGTTTAGAAGGATGAGAGGGGATCTCGTTGAAACATATAAGATTGTTAAGGGCTTGGACACGCTAGAGGCAGGAAACATGTTCCCGATGTTGGGGGAATCCAGAACCAGGGGCCATTTAGAACGGAGACAAGGAAACACTTTTTCTCACAGAGAGTGGTGAGTCTGTGGAATTCTCTGCCTCAGAGGGCTGTGGAGGCAGGTTCTCTGGACGCTTTCAAGAGAGAGCTAGATAGGGCTCTTAAAGATAGCGGAGTCAGGGGATATGGGGAAAAGGCAGGAACGGGGTACTGATTGGGGATGATCAGCCATGATCACATTGAATGGCGGTGCTGGCTCGAAGGGCCGAATGGCCTCCTCCTGCACCTATTGTCTATTGTCTATATCCCAGAGATGTGTGGTTCATTAGTTAATAGGCCTCTAACTTGCCCCTAGCGAGTGGATGAAAACGTGCGATAATGTAGAACTGGTGTGAGCGGGCGATGAATGGTCGGTGTGGACTTGGTGGACAGAAGGGTTGCCATGCTGTATCTCTAATCTAATCATAATCAAAAACGGTTTCTGGAACAAGAGATTAAGGTCTTAAGTACAAGAGTAGAGAACATCTTGACTCACAAACAGCTTCTTCCCCTCTGTTATCAGGCTTCTGAACGGTCCTTCCATAAGCTAGGGTACTGTCCCATTCACCTCTACCCTATTGCGGACATTGGACTTTGTCTGTGGAACTGGTGCGCGACAACGCTGAGAACTATATTCTGCACTCTGTATCTCTGTATCCTCCCCTTAGTGCTACCTATTGTACTTGAGTCTGACATTTGTATTTGGGTTTGGTAGGTCTGATGCAAAACTCATCTTTTCACTGTACCTCGGTACATGTGACAAATAAAAACTGTCTGTAAATAAACTATGCTGTCTGTACGGAGTTTGCACGTTCTCCCTGTGACCGCGTGGGTTTCCCTCGGGTGCTCCGGTTTCCTCCCACACTCCAAAGACGTGCAGGTTTCAAGATTAATTGTCTTCAGTAAACTTGAAAATTGTCCCTAGTGTGTAGGATAGTAAGGGGAGCTCGCAGGTCAGTATGGACTCGGTGGGCCGAAGGGCCTGTTCCTGCTTCAGACTGATTCTGGGGGGGGGGGGGGGGGGGGGCAGGGTTGGGTTGGAGGGAATTGTCGCTTTGTCGTGGTGGAGAAGCTTGTGTGGTCCTGAGATCCTGAGAGCGATGCCGTCTGGAGCTACGCTCCTGGTAGGGCCACCCATGGCGGTAAGGTCGAGGGGGAGGTCTCTGACAAAGAGCAATCCAACCAAGACCTCACCGGTGGAACAGGCGGAGGACGATGGCTGACCTTAGTGGAGCGTCACAGCGGCTGGGAAGGCGGAAAAGGTCTCCGGTCGTCCTTGGACTCCATGCCACTGGATCCTGACCCAGATCTGTCAAGGACCGTGGGGTGGCTGTCTGTGCACCAGTCTCCCCACGTTAAACAAAGTCACGCACAGGGCGTCCTCCAACCCTGGAGACACCCGTGGTCAGCCACGACTGAGGGGGGGCTAAGGAGGGGGTTGGAAGCAAGAAAAACAGTTCCCTCCCCCCTACGATCAGTCTTCTTCAGACTCTTCTTCAGTCCCGATCCGAAACGTCACCTGTCCATTTTCCCCAGAGATGCTGCCCGACCTGCTGAGTTACTCCAGCATTTTGTGTCCATCTTTGGTATAAACCAGCATCTGCAGTTCCTTTACATTACATCTTGGGTCTTGAATGTTCTGTGCATCTGTGCAGTAACTGTTGTGTGAATTGTTCAGTGAAGCAATTGCATAAAGATCTTCGTCCAATCTGCACGATTCGCATGTCGTTGCCCTAGTTTTATCGAGAGCGGGAGTTGGCTCGGTAGAGCGTTGAAAGAATGCATTGAAGGGCCCAAATGAGACAAAGTCAGTGGCGGCTCTGATGAACAAGGAGCACCAGCGATACACCAGTGTATTCCATTCCTTTTCAATTCTGCACAGTTCTGGCTGTGACAACAAGCGCGTCCTCACAAGCAGAGCGACAGACAGGCGATAACAAACTGACAGGAAATAACGGAAGGTTTCAATTAAAGAAAGCTTTTCACCCTTTTCTCAAACGGCGTTGAACATATTTAATAAATTTACATTTTTACTTTACCAGGATATCGAAATCTCTTTCGGGCAGGCAGCATTGGACCAATCTCGTTCATCGGTTTACTCTTTGGCATATCTACTTGTTCCGTATCGCCCCACATCCCCGTCTATGCATCTCTCGTTTCCCTGTCTCCATTGACTCTCAGTCTGAAGAAGGGTCCTGACCCGAAACGTCACCCATTCCTTTTTCTCCAGAGATGCTGCCTGACCCGCTGAGTTACTGCGGCATTTTGTCTCTATTTTCGTTCTCCTCGTACCTTGTTATTTAGGAGCAGCTTTTTTCCAAGAGTCCGTGAGCACACGCTGATGTGTTCTGCAAATAGCCAGCTCGCACAGTTGGACGTTTTTTGTTTTCGCCAGATAATACTAAAGTGTGAACTATTATTGAAAAGAGTGTGGCAGGCAGGGAAGTTATACAAGGGTGGCAGTTCTATAAAAGCTCTGCTTTCGGCGATACATGTGATGCTGAAGGCTCGGCACAATAGCTGGGAAAGTTCATGAACTGCCTTGGTCTGACTATCTGCTCCTTTTGTCAAGGAATAAGATGTGGATCCATGTTTATCTTTTCACACCCTCGCACCAGCCAGCAATCTGCTCCAAAAGGCACAAAAATAAACCGGGCCCGGAAAACAGAGTTTTAATATCTGACACTGCCAGCAAATCACCTGTAGTCAGGATCAAACCCGGGCTTCTGGCGCTGTGTGGCAGCAACTCTACCGCTGCTCCAGTTTGAATGCTGGATCAGTGATGAGTCTGCACAAGGTCACCTTAGAGTCATAGTGATACAGCATGGAAACAGGCCCTTTGGCCCAACTTGCCCACACCGGCCAACAAGTCCTCATCTACACTAGACACACCTGCCTATGTTTGGTCCATATCCCTCCAAACCTGTCCTATCAGGTACATTTGCATGCCGTAGCTGACTTCACTTGACCCTGTATCGTATCGAGTCTCGTGATAACTGCGGCCGTAAGCCCAGTGCACTCTGCAGCGAGAAGCAATGAAAGGCAGATCGAACACACTGTTGTTAAAAAGTTCATAAATGATAGAAGCAGAATTTGGCCATTCGGCCCATCATGTCTACTCCACCATTCCATCATGGCTGATCTATCTCTCCCTCCTAACCTCATTCACCTCCCTTCTCCCCGTAACCCCTGACACGCGCACTAATCAAGAATCTGTCTACCTCTGCCTTAGGAATATCCATTGACTTGGCCTCCACAGCTGTCTGTGGCGATGAGTTCAACCAGAATGAGAACTTACTGTAATTGACGGGGAATCACAGTCGACCCCAGTGTTGCTGGAACATTACTTCTGCCTCGATAGACAATAGGTGCAGGAGTAGGCCATTCGGCCCTTCCAGCCAGCACCGCCATTCACTGTGATCATGGCTGATCATCCCCAATCAGTACCCCGTTCCTAACTTGTCCTCATATCCCCGGACTCCGCTATTTTTAAGAGCCCTATCTAGCTCTCTCTTGAAAGCATCCAGAGAACCTGCCTCCACCGCCCTCTGAGGCAGAGAATTCCACAGACTCACATCTCTATGCGTGAAAAAGTGTTTCCTCGTCTCCGTTCTAAATGGCTTACTCCTTATTCTTAATCCATGGCCCCTGTCTGATAATCTGTCTCGTCTATTTGAGTTGTGATGAGTAACTGTACAGACCCAGGGCATTCCTTCATCACTCCGCAATGTCACCAGCTGTCGGCTCTCGACCGACGTGCCACTTTTATTCCCCGGTGGTTGACATAACAGGCGAGCTATCAAGTCCTGACTGTGTGTGCCGAACTCTGTAAAACCCTCAGATGCTGCCCATTCAATTGTTCATTCTGAGTGACTTCGCCGACCCATTTCGGAGCGAAGCGACGCAAGGAACTGCAGACGTTGGAATCCTGAGCAGAAGAGAAAGCGCTGGAGGCACTCAGCGGGTCAGGCGGCATCTGTGGTTTGGTATAAATGGGAATTTATACATCCCCTCTCTCTTCATCCCCTCCCCCTTCCCAGTTCTCTGACCAGTCTCACCAAAGATCCTACAGCGGAGCAAGATAGACCACTCCTGCTAAATGCAACGGGCTGACGTGTAGTACGCAACGGAGCGGAACGTGGGCCTTTTTTTCATCCATTTCAGTAACCCGACCCGACCCGACCCGACCCGACCCGACCCGACCTGACCCGACCCGACCCGCAGTGTAATCAACGTTGCGGGGGAACAGTTTGTGTTAATAAATTATCATTCTGAAAATGAGGAGAAGATTTTTCGCAAATAAGTTTTATTTTTACGAGGGTACACAAAAGGTTGGAGAAACTCAGCATCTAAGGAGCGAAGGAGATAGGCGACGTTTCGGGTCGAGACCCTTCTTCAGACTGGTCACTATTTTTACGAGGATGTTTCCGTAACCGGCTCCCGTCTCCGCTCTAGTATCTGTGCTCCGCTACGGGATCTTTGGGGCGGAGACGGAAGCCGGTTACAGAAATGGGGCCAAAAATTACCCGTGAATCTGCCCATGTCCGTACTACCTCATTTTCGTCAAGTGGACCATCTTGCTCGCTGTAGGGTCTTTGAGTCTCACTGTCGCTCCGATTACATTGCACCTCTGTGCAGGAAGGAACTGCGGGCGCTGGTTTAAACCGGTGATAGACACAAAAAACTGGAGTAACTCAGCGGGACAGGCAGCATCTCTGGAGAGAAGGAATTGGTGACGTTTCGGGTCGAGACCCTTCTTCAGACTCCATTTCCAGTACTTGCATTGCCACGGTCACCTTCACTGACACGAACATCCTTTCTTTTCAGATGCCAAGCTTATTTAATTACTTCAATGTAAAGTCCTCGAATGCTGAGGTGAGATTTGAGCTTAGTTTTCCAGATGCCTGGCTGCATCAAGAGACAACAGACAATAGGTGCAGGAGTAGGCCATCGGCCCTTCGAGCCAGCACCACCATTCAATGTGATCATGGCTGATCATCCCCAATCAGTACCCTGTTCCTGCCTTCTCCCCTCTGCCTCGATGATCATTGTACTGACAGTAACCTCTCTCTTCAAGTTAATGACGTGCATTTGTAACAACAACAGGTAACAACAGCCTCAGGAGTATCTTCTCTGCAGCCGGTGAAGTAGATTGTGAGGTGTAGCCACAGTTATTACATTGGATCCAACAAGTCCTCTTTCACCAATGCAGCCAGTGTGTGTGTATTTATCGGGGGTTACACAAAAGGCTGGAGAAACTCAGCGAGTGCAGCAGCATCTAAGGAGCGAAGGAGATGGGCGACGTTTCGGGTAGAGATGTCTCGGCCCGAAACGTCGCCTATCTCCTTCGCTCCTTAGATGCTGCTGCGCCCCTGAGTTTCTCCAGCCTTTTGTGTAACCCTCGATTCTCCAGCATCTGCAGTTCCTTCTTTAACACGTGTGTATTTATCAATGAGTTGCTCATAAGACTGTCATATCAGACAATTGAACGATCCGTGCTGTTAGGTGGCAGATTACACTGAGGCAGGTCACAAGTTTCTTCCCAGCTGTTATCAGGCACCCGAACCGTCCCCTCACCAACTAGAGAGCAGATCATGTTGCAGAACACCTCCTCGGCCTGCCTGACCTCCCGGTGGCACAGCACCTCAACTCCCCCTCCCATTCCCACACTGACCTTTCTGTCCTGGGCCTCCTCCATTGTCAGAGTGAGGCCCAGCGCAAATTGGAGGAGCAGCACCTCATATTTCGCTTGGGCAGCTTACACCCCAGCGGTATGAACATTGACTTCTCTAACTTCCAGTAACCCTTGCTTTCCCTCTCTCTCCGTCCCTCCCCCACCCTAGTTCTCCGACTAGTTTCACCGTCCTCCTGATTAATGTTTCTGATTGTTCGCCTCGTTGTCACCTTCCCCTTCAGCCAACAATGAACCGTTCTACATTTTCCTCGCTCCTCATCGTCCCCTTTGATCTGTCATTTTCACACCTCACCCATCTCTATGTCTCCCTCTCCCCTGACTCTCAGTCTGGAGAAGGGTCTCGCCCCCAAACGTCACCCATTCCTTCCCTCCAGAGATGCTGCCTGTCCCACTGAGTTACTCCAGCATTTTGTGACTAACTAGAGAGCGGTGCTGACCTGCCTACCCTCAGACTATCTTTAATCAGACTTTACAGGACTTCATTTTGGACTAAACAATATTCCCTTTATCCTGTATCTGTACTCTGTGGAGGGCTTGATTATAAAGGGCCTGTCCCACTGTACGAGGTAATTCATGAGTTCTCCCGCGTTTTCCACTGATTTGAACTCGGAGAATGTCCGTAGCGGGTCGGTAGGAGTTTGTGGATGTCTTGTAGCAGGTCGTACGAGTAACGGTAGGTACTCAGGACATCCGGTAACTCATGAAGTTTTTTCAACACTGTGAAAAATGTCCACGAGTTACTTTTTACTCGTACGAGCCGCCACGAGACATCCACCAACTCCTACGGACCTGCTATGGACATTCTCCGAGTTCGAATCCGGGGAAAACTCAAGATAAGTCTTGAATTACCTCATACAGTGGGACAGGCCCTTAAACATGTGCAGTCTGTCGGCTGACCGGATAGCACGCGACAAAAAAAGCTTTTCATTCTACCTCGGTACACGTGACAATAAATAAACTAAACAAAAGTAAACTGAACTATGCATTGCCTTTGAGTCCTTTATCTCACAAAATGTTAAAGTGAGATAGAGAGGAGGGAGAGATTTATTTCAAGTTTTGTTTAGGAGACCACAGCAACCTTTAACACATAAGGGTCTTGACCCGAAACGTCGCCTATCTCCTTCGCTCCTTAGATGCTGCTGCACCCGCTGAGTTTCTCCAGCCTTTTGTGTACCCTCGATTCTCCAGCATCTGCAGTTCCTTCTTTAACACACAATTGTATCCTGGCTGTGAGTTCCTCAACGCTTCTGGTATATATATTCTGGTCAAAGATGGACACAAAATGCTGGAGTAACTCAGCGGGACAGGCAGCATCTCTGGAGAGGGGAACGGGTGACGTTCTGGGTCGAGACCCTTCTTCTGACTGACGTCAGGGGAGGGGGAGACACAAAGATAAGGAAGTGTAAGGTGTGAAAACAGGACAAAGGGAATGGAGATCAAGGAAATTGTGGAATAGATAATTGTTAGCTGGGAGAAGGTGACAGCAAAGCATACAGAGATAAAATGTAGTCAGGGACAGTCAGACTGGCCGGAGAATTGGGAAGGGGGAGGGGATGGTGAAAGAGGGAAAGCAAGTTAGAGAAGTCAATATTCATACCGCTGGTATGAAGGTCATAGAATCTGGTCAATATAGCCTGAAATGCCGCATGAAGCAGATTTGATTGTAAGCTGCTGCTACATCTGAAGTCCCGCCATTGCAGATTTTCTGGAATGATTCTAGTGATCAGAGGCATTGATTACATGAAAGATAGACACAATCAGCGGGTCAGGCAGCATCTGTGGAGAAAAAGGATGGGTGGCGCTTCGAGTCGGGACCCTCCCTCAGGCCTGGACAGAGTGGATGTGGAGAGGATGTTTCCACTAGTGGGAGAGTCTAGGATCAGAGGTCACAGCCTTAGAATTAAAGGACGTACATTTAGGAAGGAGATGAGGAGGAATTTCTTTAGTCAGAGGGTGGTGAATCTGTGGATTTCATTGCCACAGATGGCTGTGGAGCCCAAGTCAGTGGGTATCTTTAAGGGAGAGATAGATACATTCTTGATACGGGAGTCCGGGATTATGGGGAGAAGGCAGGAGAATGGGGATAGGAGGGAGAGATAGATCAGCCATGATTGAATGGTGGAGTTGGCTTGATGGGCCGAATGGCCTAATTCTGCTCAAGTCACATGAACTTATGAACTTCAGACTCATGTTTCGGGTCGGGTCCCTTCTTCAGACTCAGCAACCGCAGATTCCTGTTTACATGGATGAGTTGATTACATGGATGGAGTGGTGAAGCAGAGATTGATCTCAGCTGAGCAGAGAGGAGGACGGGAGAGGATCTGCTGCCAGAATATTATATCATGAATGGAGTGAGCAGAGCGGAGAGAGAGAGAGAGGGGGAAGAGGGAAGGGTGGGAGGGGGGGGGGGGGCGGAGGGGTCAGGATCCAGACAAAAAACAAGGTAGGTAATTGGCAGAAAGAACCAGGGGCGATGTGAAGAAGGTGCTTTTTATCTCACAGCATGTGGTTCGAGCTGGGTTGCACGACCCCAGGGGACGCGGAAGTCTCTTCAATTATGGAACTGAAAGGGAAGCTGAATAAATAGTTGAAAGGGACAAGACTTTGTATTAAAAATCATGAGAGGAATAGATCGGGTAGATGCACAGTCTCTTGCGCAGAGTAGGGGAATCGAGGACCGGAGGACATAGGTTTAAGGTGAGGGGGAAAAGATTTAATGGGAATCTGAGGGGTAACTTTTTCACACCAAGGGTGGTGGGTGTGTGGAACGAGCTGCCAGAGGAGGTAGCTGTGGCTGGGACTATGGCAACGTTGAGGAGGCAGTTAGACAAGTACGTGGATAGTGTGCAGGAAGGAACTGCAGATGCTGGTTTAAACCAAAGATAGACACAAAAAGCCGGAGTAACTCAGAGGGACAGGCAGCATCACCGGAGAGAAGGAACGGGTGACGTTTCGGGTCGAAGCCCGTTTGAAGAACTGCTTCTAACTTCTGAAGAAGGCACTCGACCTGAAACGTCACCCATTCTGAAACAGGTCGCGACCCTTCTTCAGACTGGTGTACTAATATATGTGGTGTAGATGGGGCATGTTGGTCGGCATGGGCTAGTTGGGCCGAAGGGCCTGTTTCCACGCTGTACCACTCACACTCTGATCTACACCTCCGGGGTGCGGGGGGCTGCTCAGTGTGCACTATTTAAAATCGTCTCGTTGCTTCGGCAGCTGGTGCTCATACATATGTAGCAATAATATCAATCGTTGCTTCATTGATCTGAAAAGAGCTTTGCACAACGGAAGCCAGCTCGTATAATGAGTCTGGGCTGGATGATGTCTCATAGCGGTGGGGATGCTGACAGCAGTTCTGAAGCTGGAGGAGCCACGACTGATGAAGGCTCGGTGGTGGAGAGCCCGTCACCTATTAGTGGCCTCAGCAAAGAAGCCCTCCTCAACCATGACAGCCCACGAGCTTTGTTTTTAGTTTTAGAGATATAGCGCGGAAACAGGCCCTTCGGCCCACTTCGTCCGCACCGACCGGCGACACGATCCTACACACACTAGGGAGCATTTACATTCATGCCAAGCCAATCGACCCACAAACCTGTACGTCTTTGCAGTGTGGGACGAAACCGAAGATCTCTGAGAAAACCCACGCAGGCCACGGGGAGAACGTGCAAACTCCGTACAGACAGCACCCGCACTCAGGATCGAACCCGGGCATCTAGCGCTGTAAGGCAGCAACTCTGCCGCTGCCCAAAGGTTTAGACAGTTTAGCTGTCCAGTCCAGACTAGTTTAGTCTAGTTTAGTTTAGTTTAGGTTAGTTTTATTTAGTCTAGTTTAGTTTAGTTTAGGTTAGTTTTATTTAGTCTAGTTAGTTTAGTCTCACGTGTACTGAGGTACAGTGAAATGCTTTGTTGTTGTTAAGTTGAGTTGCGTTGAGTTGTTGATAAAATGTTGGTGAGAAGTGCTTTAGTCTCACGTGTACCGAGGTACAGTAAAAAACGTTGTTTTGCTTGCTAGCCAAACAGATCAGATAATGCTGTACATAAATATAATTAAATCAAACGTCAGGTACAATAGATAACACAAAGCGGGAGATACAGAGTGCAGAATATAGATCTCAGCATTACAGCGGTAGAGTTGCTGCCTCACAGCGCCAGAGACCCGGGTTCGATCCTGACTACGGGCGCTGTCTGTACGGAGTTTGTACGTTCTCCCCGTGACCTGCGTGGGTTTTCTCCGGGATCTCAGGTTTCCTCCCACACTCCAAAGTTTGTAGTTTAATTGGCTTGGTATGAATGTAGTGTGTGCAGGATAGTGTTAGTGTGTGGGAATCGCTGGTCGGCGCGGGCCAAAGGATCTGTTTCCTGCCTCCGCGCTGTGTCTTTAAATCCTAAAATCTAAAATCCAATCTAGGTGAGTGTCTGCAATCCTATGTTCTAATAAACCCAAATAAATTTACATGCATTAGTGACCAAGCAAATTAAACAGCTGTGCCAGCCATATAAAATGTCAACACAATTCTAATCCAGCAACATATGGACAAAGTCTGCAAGATGCTTTGGTGGACCAGGAGATCCAGATGTGGCCTTCACCTAGTTTAGTTACTTATTGTCACGTGTACTGAGGTACAGTGAAAAGCTTTCTTGTTGCGTGCTAACCAGTCTGCGGACAGACTATACATGATTACAGTCATGCTGTCATTTACAAGTACTGGATAAAGGGAATAATGTTTAGTGCAAGATAAAGTCCAGAAAAGTCTGATTAAAGATAGTGCGAGTGTCTCCAATGAGGTGGATCAGGGCTGCTCTCTAGTTGGTGAGAGGAGGATGGTTCAGTTGCCTGCTAAGGGAAGGATTGATCCGAAGCCCGAGAAGAGACAATATTGCTCTCTGAACATGGCCTGTGTGTCCTTTGTCTCATCAAACCTTCTTGCCATCTTCTGAGAAATGATGTCACACGAGGCATCACTGGCATCCTGTCCAGCACAGACATTGTGGGCCGAAGGGCCTGTTCCTGTGATGTACCATTCTATGCAGGAAGGAACTGCAGGTGCTGGTTTGAAGTGAATATGGGCAAAGCGAAAATGCCGGAGTAACTCAGTGGGACAGGCAGCATCTCTGGATGGAATATTTCAGGTTCTTTGGATGGATGTTTCAGGTTGAGGACCTGGAGAAAGGTCTCGGCCTGAACCGTCACCCATTCCTTCTCTCCAGAGATGCTGCCTGTCCCCTCTGAGTTGCTCCAGCATTTTGTGTCTGTCTTCTGTACTGTTCTATGTTCTCTGGGTATCAAGATGTCTCTCCTGCCACAACAACCATGGTCCACACTGGATGCCCAGACTCCTTCGGTCAGCTCACATTTCCATCCCTCCCAGCTGGGGTTCAATGTCTCAGCAAGGCCGGCAGCATAATCAAGGACCAGTCTCACCCCGGTCACTCCCTCTTCTCCCACCACTCACGGTGCAGAAGTTTGAAATGCTGAGAGAATGGAGCAGCTGGGCTTGTACACTCTGGAGTTTAGAAGGATGAGAGGGAATCTCATTGAAACATATAAGATTGTTAAGGGTTTGGACACGCTAGAGGCAGGAAACATGTTCCTGATGTTGGGGGAGTTCAGAACCAGGGGCCACAGTTTAAGAATAAGGAGTAAGCCATTTAGAACGGAGACGAGGAAACACTTTTTCTCACAGACAGTTCTTTGCCTCAGAGGGCGGTGGAGGCCGGTTCTCTGGATGCTTTCAAGAGAGAGCTAGATAGGGCTCTTAAAGATAGCGGAGTCAGGGGATATGGGGAGAAGGCAGGAACGGGGTACTGATTGGGGACGATCAGCCATGATCACATTGAATGGCGGTGCTGGCTCGAAGGGCCGAATGGCCTACTCCTGCACCTATTGTCTATTATCTATTGTCTAAAACGTCTGAAAAGCAAGTCACAAACCGTAAACATTACGTAAATTACAGATAAATTCTGCTGAGCAGTAAAGAGAAAAAAATTGCAAAGAGAACATGAGCAAGCGAGAAACAAAAACGCTTTTCACTGTACCTCGGTTCACATGACCAGAAACTGAACTGGAACTAACCTGCACTTCTTCCAACCTCATCTACTGCATCCGCTGTCGTAGGTGTCACCTTCTCTGTTGCATACCGTCCGAACAGATCCACGGACGATGCTGTCTCCCAGGTTCTGCACACCGCTCTCTCTCATCTTGACAGCCAGAAGGGGGGCTACGTGAGGATGCAGTTCAGCCTTCAACACGATAGTCCCCACCAGACTGGCCGAGAAGCTACTGGAATTAGGGCTCAACACCCCCCTGTGTGCCTGGGCCCTGGACTTTCTCACCGCCAGGCCCCAGGTAGTCAAGATGGGAAGGAATACATCAAAGTCCCTCACCCTGAGCACAGGATCCCCCCAGGGTTGTGTCCTCAGCCCCCTATTGTACCCCCTGTACACACACGACTGTGTGGCTAGGTTCAGCTCCAGCTCGACTATCAAGTTTGCTGATGACACCGTGGTGGTGGGCCTGATCTCAGACAACAATGAGAAGGCCTACCGGGAGGAGGTGGCTGATCTGGCACTCTGGTGTCAGGACACCAGCCTCCTCTTGAACATCAAAAAAACAAAAGGTTGCTGATCGTGGGACTTTAGGAGGGCACATCATCCGAGGACGTACACACCATTGAGGATAAATGGGGATACTGTGGATAGGGTGAGCTGTTTTAAATACCTGGGAGTCCACATCTCTGAGGATCTGACATGGACATCACACGCTGCAGCACTGGTGAGTAAGGCAAGGCAGCGCCTTTACCACCTCAGGCAGCTGAGGAAATTCAGAGTGTCTCCGAGGATCCTCCAGTGCTTCTACTCTGCGGCTGTGGAAAGCATCTTGTCCGGAAATATTACAATCTGGTTTGGGAACTGCTCTGCCCAGGACAGGAAGGCTCTGCAGAGAGTAGTTCGTTCGGCCGAACGCACTATGGGAACTTCACTCGCCCCTCTGCAGGAACTATACATCAGGAGGTGCAACTCCAGAGCCAATAGGATAATGGGAGACCCCTTCCACCCCTGCAACGGACTGTTCCAGCTGCTACGGTCAGGCAAACGCCTCCGTTGCCATGCTGTGAGAACGGAGAGGATGAGAAGGAGTTTCTTCCCAGAGGCCATTCGGACTGTAAACTCCTATCTCACCAGGGACAAACTCTACTAACTTACTGTACCACAATACCGCCCACAATATTTAATATGAAAAAGAACGTGTGATTCTGTTGCATTCTGTTTGTAGTTTGTTGGTTGTTTGTGTGTCTGTTTTTTGCACAAAGTGCGCGAGCGTTGCCACTTTTCATTTCACTGCACATCCCGTATGTGTATGTGACGAATAAACTTGACTTGACTTGACTCTACATCGTGAGCCCAAGCTCAGGCTCGGCGACCGCTTCTCCCAACACCTCCGCCCGGTCCGCACTAACCAACCTGATCTCCCGGTGGCTCAGCACTTCAACTCCCCCTCCCATTCTGAATCTGACCTTTCTGTCCTGGGCCTCCTCCATTGTCAGAGTGAGGCCCAGCGTAAATTGGAGGAGCAGCACCTCGTATTTTGCTTGGGCCGTTTACACCCCATGACTTCTCCAATTTCAGGTAGTCCTGGCTTTCTCCCTCCTCCCCCTCCCCTTCCCAGCTCTCCAATGGCCCTGTCTCCGCCTCTTCCTTTCTACTCCCCCCCCCCCCCCCGACATCAGTCTGAAGAAGGGTCTCGACCCGAAACGTCACCTGCTCATTTTCTCCATAGATGCTGCCTCACCCGCTGAGTTTCTCCAGCATTTTTTGTCTACTTTTGAAACTAATATTGACCTCATTAGACTCACCCTCATTCATTTCAGTATTGGCGACATTGGGAACTGACCTTGGCCCATTGCCACTGCTCTCTTCCTTGCTGTTAGCCCTCTTGCCTCTACACTCGGCATGTGTGGCTTTCCTTCCCATAAGCTGGCCTTCCGTACGGCAATATTCCCATTGGGAATATTGATCTCTCCACCTTACAGTAACCCTTGCTTTCCCTCTCTCTCCGTCCCTCCCCCACCCTAGTTCTCCGACTAGTTCCACCGGCCTCCTGATTAATTTTACTGTTTGCCTGCCTCGTTGTCACCTTCCCCTCAGCCAACGATGAACCGTTCTACATTTCCTTATCATCGTCTGCTTCACTTTACCCTTCCACATCTCTAGTTTTCCTCTCCCCTGACTCTCAGTCTGAAGAAGGACCTCAACCCGAAATGCCGCCGATTCCTTCTCTCCAGAGATGCTGCCCGTCCCGCTCAGTTATGGGCCTGTCCCACTTAGCCGATTTTTTCGGTGGCTGCCGGCAACTGTCTTAGTCGTGGCGGGTCGGCACAAAACCAGCGACTGGGCCCCCCTCCGACAATGTCTAGACAAGCCACCGCCTGGTCAACATCCAGCTACGGCAAGTTGCCGACAACCGGCGACCCATTAGGACGTCCACCTACGACCACACCTACGTCCAGCGGCGACAAGCTACGACAAGGTAAGACAATTCAGTCGCCGGTTGACGGAGGTCGACGTAGGTAGTCGCCAATGGAATGCACCGAAGTCAACACCGGCGACAACCTACGTCACTTGGCGGCAAACCTACGACAGCACCTACGCCAGGAGAAGTCACGCTACGCTCACTGGCGTCAAACCCACGGTCGCCGACTGTCGCCGAAACGCTTTGAACATTTCAAATTCCAGCGGCGACCAGAAAAACGCGACTTGAGGAGACGACTCATGACCATACGGGCGTCACCCCGCGACCATGTGGCAACAGCCTAGTCGCCTGTAGTCGCCTAAAAAAATCACCTCAGTGGGACAGGGGCATAACTCCAGCAGTTTGAGTCTGTTCTCATCCGTCTCGGATCCAGGTTTTCAGCCTCCGTGCCTTAGTATTTCCGCCTCTGGGAATCATTTCAACTCGGTTAAGAGTCGAATCCCGCAGATTCGCTAAAAGCAGAGTCTGTGCCACGTTTTGACGCCACCGTATTAGCAATAGAGCTGGAGAGCGAGCCTGCGTATTATGGCAAACTGAAGCACGATTACTTATTTGCTTTCCTCATGACACTGTGCAAACAGCCGGTTTCTGGAGGTAAGAACACACATATATAGATTGGAGTGGAACATAGTGGGACTATTGTACTACAGCTGATTAAAATTTCATGTTCTGCTCGCTTAAATATACAACGATGTTCTTTAGTAGCTGGTGGGCGTCACAGAAGCACGGTTCCCTGGGAATAGTCAAAGCCTGTATCTGGTGAAGATTAGAAGCAAGGCTTCAAGCCACCATTTTAAAAATGCATCAGTTACAATTGTACATGGAAATGTCTAACAGAGGTCAGAATACAGAAGCCAGATTTTAATGCTCACATATTGCATTCGAGTTTCATCTATTACATTAAACGGGAGAGAATGTCGATGTGATTTTGAGTTTGAGTTTAGTTTAGTTTAGTTTATTGGCACATGCACAGTGAAAAACGTTTTGTCGCCTGTTTTCCAGCCAAAGGAAAGACTGTACATGATTGCAATCGAGCCGTCCGAGACCCTTCAACTCGACAAACAATATCTAAACTATCAATTACAAACTATCTTAGTTATGGGCCTGTCCCACGGTGCGAGTTCATTCAAGAGTTCTCCCGAGATTCTCCGGATTCGAACACGGAGATTTACGGTAACGGCCGCTCGTCGGTACTCGGGGCTCTCGTGGACATTTATCAACACGTTGAAAAATCTTCACGAGTCTTCCCGAGCTTATCGCGTTTCCCGAGTACCCGCCGTTAGCGTTACGAGCCGCTAAGAGACGTCCCCGAGCTCCGACGTACCCGCTACGTTCATTCTACGTGCTTACCACGAGTTTGATTTTGTTTTAAACTCGGGAGAGCTCTCGAATGAACTTGTACAGTGGGACAGGGCCTTTACACCAAGATTTTTGTGTTTCTTGCAATAACGTTGGGGTTTTTAATTCATTGTGTTTTGTTCGGTTGCTTATGTTGTCTATGAGTACTGTGCTGCTTCCTCTTGTCGAGTCCACATCACGAGGTGAGAAATTGTTCAGCCAGAGGTGAACGCACTTCTCAGCATCTGCATGCAACGGCGCCTTGCGCGTCCCTGCGCTTCTTGTGCGTGGCGGTGGAAGGATTGGTGGAAACAGGGCCGCGACGTGACCCCGGTACTGTGCTCACAACTCTGTTTATGCTGCTGCGAGTAATGCCCCCGTCCCACTTAGGAAACCAGGAGTCGCCAGAGGTTTTGGTCACTCGCCTGGAAAGCCTCGACTGAAGTGTGAGCTGCATCTGCTGACCAAAGATCCCACAGGATCGTCGCTACCGACCGCACACACACACACACACATACACATCGCGAAGGTGGGGGCCAGGGGCAGCTGGGGAGCGCGGTCTGCACGGTGAAGAGGAAGGTAAACGGCTGCCACAGAGCACGGTAAGTCCTTTAGAGAGCGCGGGAGGGAGGGAGAAAAGGGAGAGAAGGACAGAGAAGGGGAGAGAGAAAGGGGAGAGAAGGGGGGAGAGGGGGGGGGGGAAGGAGTGGGGACAGGTTTAAGAAGTTTAATAAAGTTAGCGGGCATTTTACCTTCCGGCGGATCTTCTAGGTCCTGAAAACCAAAGATCCTAGTGGATCTTTGCTGAAAACTCCAATGAGCCAATCAAAATAGACGGTCAGCGAAGGAGATTGCCTTCGACTGCCTGTGAGTAAATAGCGACCACACTCCACTGGCTTCGACCAAACGGCAACCTATTTTTAGTCGAGGCCGGTTTTGAATTTGTTGAAATAATCGCAGGGACATAGAAGAAGCCTCGACTACGCGGAAACCACTTTCAACCATTAGGGAGAGTGACCAAAACCTCCGGGAAACTCACAGAAACCTTGGGTGGGCGCAAGGTCACCAGAGGTTTCCGTTCAGGTTTCCTAAGTGGGACAGGGGCTTAAGGGTTTCACTGAAAGGGAGTAACTCAGCGGGTCAGGCAGTGTATCTGGAGAAGATGTATAGGCAACGTTTCGGGTCGCGTGCCCAGTCTGAAAGAGCTGCGTTACTCCATAATTTCCTGCCCTTTTTTCTAAACCAGCACCTGCAGTTCATTGTGTAGGAAGGAACATCTTAAGGCGATGTCCCATTTAGGCGATTTGTTTCGGTGACTGCTGACGACTGTCATAGTTCTAGCAGGTCGCCGAAAAAACGGCGACTGGAACCGCCTACGACAATGTCTAGACAAGCTACCACCTAGTCGATGTCCAGCGACGGCAAGCTACCGACAACCGGAGACCCGTTAGGACGTCCACACCGATGACCACCCTCGACAAGCTGCAACAAAAGACAATTCAGTTGCCGCTACCTGTCGCTGGTTGACGTAGATTGATGTAGGCAGTCGCCATTGGAATTCCCTGAAGTCAGCACCAGCGACAACCTACGACAAGCCAACTGTCGGCGAAATGTTTTGAGCTTTTCAAAATCCAGCGGCGACCAGAAAAACGCTACGATTCTTTGGGCGACTGAGGAGACGACTCACGACCACACGGGCAACCAACAGCCTAGTCGCCTGTAGTCGCCTAAAAAAACACTTAAGTGGGACAGGGGCATTAGGCCCCTTTTGGTCATGGCTGACCTGACCATGGGTGTCTCCAGGATTGGAGGACGCCCGTGCGTGACTTTGTTTAACGTGGGGAGACTGGTGCACAGACAGCCACCCCACGGTCCTTGACAGATCTGGGTCAGGATCCAGTGGCATGGAGTCCAAGACGACCGGAGACCCTTTTCTGCCGCAGCCTTCATCCGCCTTCCCAGCCGCTGTGACGCTCCACTAAGGTCAGCCATCGTCCTCCGCCTGTTCCACCGTTGAGGTCTTGGTTGGATTGGCTCTTTGTCAGAGACCTCCCCCTCGACCTTACCGTCAAGGGTGGCCCTACCAGGGGCGTAGCTCCAGACGGCATCACTCTCAGGATCTCAGGACCGCACAAGCTTCTCCACCACGACAAGGTGACAATCCACGGAGAAGGAACTGCAGATGGTGGTTAACACCAAAGATTGG
>CM069157.1:4269532-4393220 GCA_035221665.1 Okamejei kenojei
TTGTTTTCCCCTAGTCCCATCTACCTGCACTCAGACCATACCCCTCCATTCCCTTCACGTCCATATACCTATCCACTTTACTCTTAAATGTTAAAAGCGATCCTGCCTCCACCACTTCTGCTGGAAGCTGATTCCACACAGCCACCACCCTCTGAGTAAAGAAGTTCCCCCTCACGTTACCCCGAAACCTCTGTCCCTTAATTCTCATGTCATGCCCTCTTGTTTGAATCTTCCCTACCCTCAATGGGAAAAACGTATCCACGTCAACTCCGTCTATCCCTTTCATCATTTTAAAGACCTCAATCAAGTCCCCCCTTAACCTTCTGCGCTCCAAAGAACCTTCCATTAAACCTTGACAACCTTATGCCCCTGTCCCACTTAGGAAACCTGAACGGAAACCTCTGGAGACTTTGCGCCCCACGGAAGGTAAGACCTCCCTGGTGGAATAAAACTGGGTGAAAAAAAGGTCTTAGCTTCCGCTACCTGCAACCTCCGGCACCCACCTTCAACGAGCTACTGGATTCGACTAAAAATTACCGATTTTTAAAACGGCAACCTACTTTGAGTCGCGGCCGGTTTTGAATTTTTTGAAATAATCGCCGGAACATAGAAGAAGCGGAAACCACTCTTGACCATTTAGGGAGACTGACAAAAACCTCCGGGAACCGCACGGAAACCTTGGGTGGGGCGCAAAGTCTCCAGAGGTTTCCGTTCAGGTTTCCTAAGTGGGACAGGGGCATTACTGATCAAAAACATATCAATCTCTGTTTTTAAAATATCCAAAGACTTGGCCTTCACCACCATCTGTTTAGTTTCGTTTAGAGATACAGCGTGGAAACAGGCCCTTCGGCCCACTGGGCCCAGACTTACCAGCGATCTCCGCACACTAGCACTATACTACACACCCTAGGGACAATTTACATTGACACCAAGCCAATCAACTTCCAAACCTACACGTCTTTGTAATTGGGGAGGAAACCGAAGCTCTCGGAGAAAACCCACGCAGGTCACGGGGAGAACGTGCAAACTCCGTACAGACAGCACCCGTAGTCAGGATCGAACCTGGGTCTCCGGCGCTGTGAGGCAGCAACTCTACCGCCGCGCCACCGTGCTGATCTACGTCCTATAGTCTGCTCTGGATGTTAATTGTTTTAATCATTGACTTGGTGCCCCATGGGACTCATATCTCCTGTTCTTGCTGAATAAAAAAACTATTTTTTATTACTATGTCATCTATGCATCCAAAGAGGTAACGAGTTGTTTTCCAGACATCATGCTTAAACTGTTTACATGCCGAGTCTTTACGCTGTTGGTGTTGACTGAATGTTCCTGTCTGGGGTTATGTTGCTCTGTTACGTGACCTTGTTGCCTGCTCGATCAAACATGAACACCTACAGGGAACGCAGAGAACATGTCCGAGCTTAGAGACGCAGTGCGAATTTTAATCATCTTCTAACTTAGGCATGCAACACCAAGGATCCCCACACTTCATTTAAAATCCAAGCTTAGAGCAATTATCAGGCAGGACAATCTATAAAGCGTTTGGTTAAAAAAAAGTCACAAAGTGCTGGAGTAACTCAACAGGTCAGGCAGCGTAGAGTCCTAGAGTGATACAGGGTGGAAACAGGCCCTTTGGCCCAACTTGCCCACATCGCCCAACATGTCCCAGCTACACTAGTCCCACCTGCCTGCGTTTGGTCAATATCCCTCCAAACTTGTTCTATCCATCTACCTGTCTCTGAAGAATATGCATAGGTGAAGTTTCGGGTCAGGACCCTTCTTGACCCTTGAGCTTCTACTCACTAGAGTTTAAAAGGATGAGGGGGGACCTCATTGAAATTTACCGAATAGTGAAAAGCCTGGATAGAGTGGATGTGGAGAGGATGTTTCCACTAGTGGGAGAGTCTAGGACCAGAGGTCACAGCCTCAGAATTAAAGGACGTCCCTTTAGGAAGGAGATGAGGAGGAATTTCTTTGGTCAGAGGGTGGTGAATCTGTGGGATTCATTGCCAGAGAAGGCTGTGGAGACCAAGTCAGTGGATATTTTTAAGGCAGAGATAGATAGATTCTTGATTAGTACGGGTGTTAGGGGTTATGGGTTGAAGGCAGGAGAATGGGGTTAGGAGGGAGAGATAGATCAGCCATGATTGAATGGCGGAGTAGACTTGATGGGCCAAATGGCCTTATTCTGCTCCCAGAATTTAAGAACGTCAGAGCTTATCAAGTCCCAGGAGAGCAGCAGGAATGACAGAGGTGGAGCAGCAAGAGAGGGTCTCACAGAACTGCTGTCGGAGAGAGGAGGAGAACTTCTTCAAAGCCGGCACGCCTTGAGGAGCTTTCACAGTGGCGCAAGTAAGATGGAGACGCAAGGAACTGCAGATGTTGGTTTACAAAAAAAATACACAAAGTGCTGGAGTAACTCTCTCACTCTAGTGTTAGTATGCGACATCGCCGTTCAGCACGGACTCGGTGGGCCGAAGGGCCTGTTTCCGTGCTGTGTCTCTAAACTCAACGACAGGATTGGAACTGAGTTTTACTTTCCAAAGCCAGTATGGACAGGATGCAAGAATGGCCTCCTTCAGTGCCATAGATTTCTCTGAATCTGTGAATATCATAAGTGATAGGAGCAGAATGAGGCCATTCGGCCCTTCAGGTCTACTCCGCCATTCAATCATGGCTGATCTATCTCTCCCTCCTAACCCCATTCTCCTGCCTTCTCCCCATAACCCCTGACACCTGAACATATAACATATAACATATATGTCCAATTTCCCTTGAAAACCATGGCTCTTTCCAATTGTTACTATTTCCTTAGTACTAATCAACAATCTATCGATCTCCGCCTAAAAATACCCAATGACTTGGCCTCCACAGCCGCCTGTGGCAATGAGTTCCACAGACCTCTCGGAGGCGATGTTTTGAACTCGTACATCTCCAGTGCCTGTTTCCAGTAGGCTGGAGAGAATTCACAGGGAAGATGCCTCTGGTTAAAATTGATCCTTCAATCGAGATCATGGATTGTTATCAACCGTGAAGGCCAGAGATGTACAATTTGGCTTCTGAATTTCCCACACGTTTTAATTAACGACCTCGGGGGTTCACAAAAGGAGATCCTTCGCTCCTTGGATGCTGCTGCACCCGCTGAGTTTCCCCAGCCTTTTGTGTACCCTCGATTTTCCAGCATCTGCAGTTCCTTCTTTAACACTTATTAACTACCGCATTGCCTGCAAAGTTTCTAGGAATATTTTGGGTCTGTGAGTCATACAATGTGGAAACAGGCCCTTCGGCCCAACTTGCCCACACCTGGCCTACATGCCCCAGCTGCACTAGCCCCACCTGCCCGCGCTTGGTCCATATCCTTCCAAACCTGTCCTATCCATGTGCCTGTCTAACAGTTTCTTAAACGTTGGGATAGTCCCAGCCTCAACTATCTCCGTTGGCAACTCGTACCACACACCGACCACACTTTGTGGGAAAAAGTTGCCCCTCAGATTCCTATTAAATATTTTCCCTTACAAAATTCTGAAGGGGTTGGACAGGCTAGATGCAGGAAGATTGTTCCCGATGTTGGGGAGGTCCAGAACAAGGGGTCACAGTTTAAGGATAAGGGGTAAATCTTTTAGGAACGAGATGAGAAAATCATTTTTCACACAGAGAGTGGTGAACCTGTGGAATTCTCTGCCACAGAAGGTAGTTGAGGCCAGTTCATTGGCTATATTTAAGAGGGAGTTAGATGTGGCCCTTGTGGCTAAAGGGATCAGGGGGTCTGGAGAGAAGGCAGGTACAGGATACTGAGTTGGATGATCAGCCATGATCGTATTGAAAGGTTTTGCAAGCTCGAAGGGCCAAATAGCCTACTCCTGCGCATATTTTCTATGCTTCTATGTTTCTATGTTTCCCCGTCACCTTGAACCGATGTCCTCTGGTCCTCTATTCCTCTCCCCGGGGCAAGAGACTCTGTGCATCTACCCGATCTATTCACCTGATGATTTTATACACAGTCTCTGAGACGTACTGTATTTGAGGTTTGGTTGACCGCTGGGCATTTTGAAGTGTCGTCCATTTGTGGCTCTGGGTTGGCTTGTGCTGAGGTCATGGTGCAGCCAGAGACCCGGGTTCGATCCTGACCTCGGGTGCTGTCTGTGTGGAGTTTGCACGCTCTTACTGAGATCGTGTGGGTTTCCTCCGGGTGCTCTGTCGCATATGCCTAAACCTAAACACCAGTATTAGAAACATGGAAACATAGAAAATAGGTGCAGGAAGAGGCCATTCGGCCCTTCAAGCCAGCATTGCCATTCATTGCGATCATGGCTGATCATCCCCAATCAATAACCTGTGCCTGCCTTCTCCCCATATCCCCTGACTCCACTAGCCCCTAGAGCTCTATTTAACTCTCTCTTAAATCCATCCAGTGATTTGGCCTCCACTGCCCTCTGTGGCAGGGAATTCTACAAATTCACAACTCTCTGGGTGAAAAAGTTTTTCTCACCTCGGTCTTAAATGACCTCCCCTTTATTCTAAGACTGTGGCCCCTGGTTCTGGACTCGCCCCACGTTGGGACCAGAACATGTTTCCTGCATCTAGCTTGTCCAGTCCTTTTTTAATTTTATATGTTTCTATAAGATCCCCCCTCATCCTTCTGTACTCCAGTGAGCCGCTACTGTAACATTGGAGATGACTCTTGAAGCAACGTTGAATCGAGGAGATGCTACGCAATCCCACTAAACAGACCCAAACATCTGGAGTAACTCAGCGGCTCAGGCAGCATCTCTGGAGAAAAGGAATGGGTGATGTTTCGAGTCGAGACGCTACTTCAGATGGAACGTGTTGGTTGGCATGGGCAGGATGGGCCGAAGGGTCTGTTTGCTGGCGCTGTTGAGGGTCGGTAGATTGTGGACAATGGACAATAGGTGCAGGAGTAGGCCATTCGTCCCTTCGAGCCAGCTCCGCCACTCACCGCGATCATCCACAATCAGTACCCCGTTCCTGCCGTCTCCCCATATCCCTTGTCTCCACTCTCTTTAGGAGCTCCATTTAACTCCCTCCTCTTGAATAGAGAGGATTGTCCAGAGGATTGTCCCGAGAATGGACACAAGAATGAGTGGGTTAACATATGACGAGCGTTGGATGGCACTGGGCCTGTACTCGCTGGAGTTTGGAAGGAAATTGGAGATTTAGACGGCACATAGAATAAATGAATGAGAGATATGCAGAAAGCAATGATGATTGGAAGTGGGGAACTATTTCAGGAGGCTCTGGTTGCCTTATTGAGTGGGCGAATAATGTTGCGGCATTAATCATTCAACATCTCCAAAAATAGACTAAGTGACCACGATCCATGTGTAGGAAGGAACTGCAGGTGCTGGTTTAAACCAAAGATAGACACAAAATGCTGGAGTAACTCAGCGGGACAGGCAGCATCTCTGGGGAGAAGGCATGGGCGACGTTTCGTGTCGTGACTTTTTCAGACTGAGATTTGGGGGGGAGAGAGAAACGAGAGATATAGACGGTGGTGTGGACTGTAGAACTATATGGATTGTAAAATTTAATCTGAAGGACGGTGAAACTAGTCGGAGAACTAGGGTGGGGGAGGGATGGAGAGAGAGGGAAATCCAGGGAAGTTAGAGAAATCAACCTTCGCACTGCTGGGTTGTAAGCGGCCCAAGCGAAATAGGAGGTGCTGTTCCTCCATTTTGTGCTGGGCCGCACTCTGACATAGGAGGAGGCCTAGTCTGAATCTGAAGAAGGGTCTCGACCCGAAACGTCACCCACTCCTTCTCTCCAGAGATGCTGCCTGTCCCGCTGAGTTACTCCAGCATTTTAACAGTACATCTATCTTCAGCGTAAACCAGCATCTGCAGTTCCTTCCTACGCATTTCTCCCCAACATAAGTACGGAAAGGACTTCAATTGAGGTTAACATATGATGAGCGTTTGGCTGCGCTGGGCCTGTACTCGCTGGAGTTTCGAAGAATGAGGGGGGACCCTCATTGAAATGTACAGAATAGTGAAAGGCTTGGATAGATTGGATGTGGAGAGGATGTTTCCACTAGTGGGAGAGTCAAGGACCAGAGGTCATAGCCTTAGAATTATAGGACGTTCTTTTAGGAAGGAGATAAGGAGAAATTTATTTTGTCAGAGGGTGGTGAATCTGTGGGATTCTTTGCCACAGAAGGCTGTGGAGGCCAAGTCAGTGGATATTTTTAAGGCAGAGATAGACAGATTCTTGATTAGTACGGGTGTCAGGGGTTATGGGGAGAAGGCAGGAGAATGGGGTTAGGAGTGAGAGATAGATCAGCCATGATTGAATGGCGGAGTAGACTTGATGGGCCGAATGGCCTCATTCTGCTCCTATCACTTATGACATGGGCATAAACGGGCCCAAGTACAATAAATGTGCAGCAAGATTGCTGACTCAGCAATTTAAACACAACTGCCAGGAATTATCTATGAAGGTCAGGGATTTTCATTGAATATTTATAATGTTCAATGAGAAAAGATTTTAACGTTACACAAAGCTTGTGATTTAAGTCGAAAGTGAACATATTCACCTGCAGGTGTAATACACTTATAAATAACAAATTGAGATCCTAACAATGCTCTTATGAAGTATTAAACCAGGCTACGAACTTGGAATTAAGAAAATGTCATTCTGAATATATTGACATTATGGAATTGTGTGGGAAGGAACTGCAGATGCTGGTTTAAACCGAAGATAGACACAAAAAGCTGGAGTAACTCATATGAGAATAAAGCACTCTTGGCTATTGGTGTAGAGGTGAATCGGACAGTGCCCTAGTTTGTGGCAGGATGGTTCAGGGGGAAGAATCTGATCCTGAGTCTGGAGGTGCGGGCTTTCAAGCTTCTGTACCTTCTGCCCGATGTGAGCAGGGACAAGAAGGTCTGACCAGGGTGGGACATACCAAGTTACCTTTGCATCCCCTCTTTCTCCGTCCCATCCCCCACCCTAGTCTTTGTACTAGTTTCAGTCTTCCTTGTCAGGAAGTGGCCGATTCGGAGGTCCAAGCCGCTGAGGATGTTGTCCCGTTCCGACGTCGGAGTTCCATCATCCCGGCGAGGGGGCCCAGTGGCGACAGCGGGGGGGGGGGGGGGGGGGGGGGGGGGCTCGGGAGGCCCCGACCACGGGAGGACAACAGAACAACAGAGGAGGAGGACTGAACTTTGGTGCCTTCCCTCACTGTGGGAAACTTTGATTTTGCTGTGTGGGGATGTTTGTGTTACAGACTATCGTGTCTGTGCTCTTTTTTTAAATTCGTATGGCTGTATGGGGACCACACATTTCACTGTACCAATTGGTGCACGTGACAATAAATGTCTCTTGTCTTGTCTTGTCTCATTGTCTACAACTCATTTTCACCTAACCTACAGCCAACAGTGACCTGTTTCCTTGATGATTGTTAATTTATTGCACATCTTTCATTAGAACGGAGATGAGGAAACACTTTTTCTCACAGAGAGTGGTGAGTCTGTGGAATTCTCTGCCTCAGAGGGCGGTGGAGGCAGGTTCTCTGGATGCTTTCAAGAGAGAGCTAGATAGTGCTCTTAAAAATAGCGGTCAGGGGATATGGGGAGAAGGGGTACTGATTGGGGATGATCAGCCATGATCACATTGAATGGCGGTGCTGGCTCGAAGGGCCGAATGGCCTATTCCTGCACCTATTGTCTATTGTCTATTTGTTCTATATCTCTCTACATCACCGTCTATATCTCTCGTTTCCCTTTCCCCCGACCCTCAGTCTGAAGAAGGGTCTTGACCCGAAACGCCACCCATTCCTTTTCTCCAGAGATGCTGCCTGAGCCGCTGGGTTACTCCAGCTTTTCGTGTCTATCTTTGATTATGTCGGCTGCTCTACCGAGGCAGCTTGAGTTGCAGGTGGAGTTAATGGTCCCTTTCAAAGTTTGCATGTTGAAAGGAAGAGGTTTCATTTGAAACCTCCATCTGCTCCTCTCCGTTCATTTAAAATTCACAAGGCACTGTCAGTTCCTTCTTGCGATGCAAGAGATGCTAAATTTATGTTCCAGATGCTTAATAGGGAAAAAGCAGTTAATATGTAAGGCTGCTACAATAGACAAATCTCTGCATGCATGATGACAGATATTAAATTGTTGGGATATATCGCTAGAGTTTGTGCAAAACGCACACCGAAACACTTAAGAAAAAGCCTGATCTGCAAATTTTCCATTTTACTGGGCAGGTTGATTCCTCTCATTTGAAAAATGGATGATGCAAATTTCCAGATGCCTTTCCAAGTGTGAAATATCCTATTAGTCTCCTTCCCACAGATAGTCACAGAGGCAAGGCACCGTGGCGGCCAAGACAAGCAAGCCATTTCCCTCTGTCTGCGGATGCAATGCGTGCACACTTATAGACAATAGACATGCGTATGGGATCGTGTAAAAGACCTTGGATAGGACTCTGCACCTCTATGGTAGAGAGCATCAGGCTATTAAACACTACAACCTCCAAATAAGCTCTGAACTACATCCAAACTACATCATCACCGTCTATATCTCTCGTTTCCCTGATCCCTGACCAGTCTGAAGAAGGGTCTCGACCCAAAACGTCGCCTATCTCCTTCGCTCCTTAGATGCTGCTGCACCCGCTGAGTTTCTCCAGCCCTTTGTGTACCCTACATCCAAACTATTATTGTTATTGTAAAGGGCAAATTTCCGACTCTTCCAGTGTCCAACTGCTCGTTGCCGTGACTACACGGGTAAGTAGGAGTAATCTTACGCAGACCAAATAGAACAGATCTTCTAGTTGTTATTTCCAGTTTAATTGTTCTTTATTGAAGCAGTTGTACAAACAAAGAGATGAACGTGCCAGGTCCTCTGCATACAAGTTGTAGCTAGCTGTTCGCCCTGGTCTGGTGAAACGTGGATGCTCGGCACCCCTGTACCTGGTCTGCCCCTCCCTGTCCACTAAACCCATATATATATATATATATATATATACACGCCCATCTGTGCATCTAATGACCGCTCCCCACGTGTCTAAAACAATACTGCAAGATATATCTGGACAAAATAGTACAATATGCCAACAGTAGCTGGCCTAAACATAAATGGCTCCTACAGTTATTATTGCACTATTATTGGGTTTTTTATAGAGTGTAGGTACATGTGTGTGGATGCGTGTGTGTGTATATATAAAGATATATCTTTCTGAAGAAGGTCGACAAAAGTGCTGGAGAAACTCAGCGGGTGAGGCAGCATCTATGGAGCGAAGGAATAGGTGACGTTCCGGGTCGAGACCCTTCCTCAGACTGATGTGGGGGTGGGTGGAGGGGGGGGGGCGGGAAGAAGAACGGAAGAGGCGGAGACAGTGGGCTTGTGGGAGAGCTGGGAAGGGGAGGGGAAGGAGGGAGGGCAAGGCCACTGCGCCTCTTTCTGAAGAAGGGTCTCGCCCCGAAACGTCACCCATTCCTTCTCTCCAGAGATGCTGCCTGTCCCGCTGAGTTACACACACTGAACTTTTTATTTTGACTTTTATTTTTGAATTACTTTTATTGGAAGCAATTGTACAAGAATGAAACAATCGTCATATAAAATTATACAGTTAATGTGCAGCTTCAATTTTAACTTTTTAACTTGAAAATAAGGGAAAATAAAAGAGAACGAACAGGAGAGATAAAAAGGGAGAGGTGCAAAGCTAGGACCTCTAGACTCCCAAAGTAGTGTCACCAAAGAGTGCATAAAGTAAGAGAGGAGAAGGGAAAAAAAACAACTTTTTTCTCTCTCTCTCGTTTATCATATTGTTTACAGTGCACTCTGTTTACATATTCTGTTATGCTGCCGCTACAAGTAAGAATGTCATTGTCCTATCTGGGACACACGACAATAAAACTCTCCTGACTCTTGAACTCGAAAGGACAAAGGGCGAGTTGGAAGGTTTCGCGACAGATCAGACTGCTACAGGGAGAAAGCAGCTGCAAGAATTATTCTTATGAATGATTTATGCAGGAGCAACACATACAAATCTTTTCTTTCAACTCCAATTGCTCGGCTTTCCAGAGTAATGACAACGACAAAGGATTAACGAGCAGAAATCAACGTTTAGAGTCTCACTGCAGATGATGAGAGGAGGGGAATATGTGAACTGACAGCCCTTGCGATGAGCTCGTCAGCACCCTGTTGCTGTGAGGATGCAGGGACATCACGTCCATCACCTGCGACGTAATCCAGACCTCCAGCTTCAGGAACAGCTTCTTCCCAACAACCATCCAGCTCTTGAACGTGTAAACGGCCTGTCCCACTGTCACGACCGAATTCACCACCTCTGCCGGGTTTGCCCTTGCCTCAATTAATCAATCCATCAGTTTTATTCGTCACTTGCACATAAAGTGCAAGGGAAATGAATTTGCCAGCAGCAGTACAGTGATAAAGAACACACAGAAACACAAGACAAATTTAACACAAACGTCCACCACAGCATTCATCGCTGCGGTGGAAGGCACAAAGTTTGGCCAGTCCTTCTCCATTTCCCCCCGTGGTCGAGACTACAACTCTCCGCAGTCGCAGCTGCGGGCGTCCAGCTGTTCAGATAGGGTAAAGTCCAGGTACGTCCTGAATCGGTGCCTCCCCACCGGAGACCGCGGCTTCGGGTTGGTGTAGGCCGCAGGCCGGCGGTCGGAGATTTAAAGTCCCCGCCACGCTGCAGCCGGACGCACCGCGGGGCCGGCGGTCGGAGCTCAAACTCGCAGCATGGTCGTAGGAGGTCGTAGGTAGGTCGTGATCCTAGTCGTAGGTACGCGTGGCAGCAAGTAGGTCGGGGCGTTTTTCTAGCCCGATGAAAAATGTCCACGAGTAAAAAAGGTCGTGAATTCGATCGTGAAAGTGGGACAGGCCCTTAAGAAAGAACTGCAGATGCTGGTTTCAATCGAAGGTAGACACAAAATAACTCAGCGGGACAGGCAGCATCTCTGGAGAGAATGAGCGGGTGACGTTTCGCGTCGAGACCCTTCTTCAGACTGATGTCAGGGGAGTGGGTGGAACAGAGATAGAATGTAGTCGGAGACAGTAAGACTGGTGGGAGAACTGGGAAGGGGGAGGGGATGGAGAGAGAGGGGAAGCAAGGGCTACCTGAAGTTAGAGGTCAAGCTCTTGAATGGTTCAATGGTGCTTTGATTGTTGAATGTGCGAAGTGCCAACACAGTGAGATTACTTTTCGTTCACACAGTTCAGTAAAGTATTGCCATGCCCCTGATCCCAGATTAGCAAGTGTACAGAAATATTCCCTTGAGCCCGAATGCAAGAGGCGCTGTGTGTTGGCTGCATTTTCAAAGTCCATGCTCTGGTTCCTATGAGCAGTGCCTGTTCCAGGCGAGTCCCAGGCTGCTGCAGGGCCTCCAGCCATCGCCTTCCTTATGCCCCCATCCCACTTAGGAAACCTGAACGGAGACCTCTGGAGACTTTGCACCCCACCCAAGGATTCCGTGCGGTTCCCGGAGGTTCTCGGAGGTTCCCGGAGGTTTTTGTCAGTCTCCCTAATGGTCCAAAGTGGTTTCCGTTTTAAAAATCGGTAATTTTTTAGTCGAAGCCGGTTGCGATGCTAGTTGAAGGCGGTTGCCGGAGGACAGAAACCTCCGGGAACCGCACGGAAACCTTGGGTGGGGCGCAAAGTCTCCAGAGGTTTCCTAAGTGGGACAGGGGCATTAGATGGCCCCTCCCTCTCCTCTCCTCTCGTCGCCCGTCCGCCTTTGTTCACCGGGGGGGGGTGGGAGCCTCCCGCAGCCGACTGTGAGTGCGGGGGTGGGCCGGACCCCGGTCCCCTCCCCTCTCCTCTGTCCTTGCTCCTCGCCCATGGCATCTGTCCTCATCGCCAGCTCCCTCCATCCTCCCCGCTCTTCCGGGGACGGGCAGGGGCCTGCCACGAGCCTCCGGGACCTCCGTTCGGACGCGGGTGGCGGGCTTGGCGGGCTCCCCCTGAAGCCGCCATCCGCCGGGTCTTGGGTTTGGCTGTGCAGAGGTCATCGCATCCTGGGAGCGTGGGCCTCAGGCACCCTCCTGCAGCAGCCTCCGGAGATCACCAACTAAACGAGGGACTATCGACTGTAGAATCATGGAACTGCGGATGCTGGTTGACAAACAAAATGGCAGTGACAATGGTGAGCTCCCTCCTTTAGAGAGCGCACTAAATCCACGCCTACCATCGATCAACCATTTACTCTTCCTTACTTTGTATCAGGTGTCAGGGGTTACGGGGAGAAGGCAGGAGAATGGGGTTAGGAGGGAGAGATAGATCAGCCATGATAGAATGGCGGAGTAGACTTGACGGGCCGAATGGCCTTATTCTATTGGTATCACTTATGGCCTTATGACCTTCTATATTAACCCCTCACTCTCTACACACTAGAGGTAATTTGCAGAGAGGCCCATTAACTTTACAACCCTGAAACATGAGCTAGACGTGTACCCAAAATAAATCCCACCACAGACGATTCAATGTGCTTCATAAGTTCGTTCATTAGTGATAGGAGCAGTAATTAGGCCATTTGGCCCATCAAGTGCGCATCCCAATGACATGTGAGTTTGTAGCCATTAATGGCCCTCAAGTGCAAACTGCCCCTAGTTCTGTAGTTGGGGGGGGTCGAGAAAGTGGGATAACAGTGTGATTTCCTCTAGTGTGATCGCCACCTATGTGTGAACTAGTTGTAACTGCCCCTAGTGTGAACTAGTGTGATCGCCCCTAGTGTGAACTAGTTGTGATCGCCCTAGTGTGAACTAGTGTGATCGCCTAACTAATGTGTGAAAACTAGTGTGAACGCCCCCCTAGTGTGAACTGTGATCGCCCCTAGTAAATATATGTGAACTAGTGTGATCGCCCCCTATGTGATAATGTGATCGCCTAGTGTGAACTAGTGTGATCGCCCCTAGTGTGAACTAATTGACTCGCCCCCCCCACGCGCTAGTGCTGACTAGTAATTGCCTTTGGTCGCTGAACTAGTGTGATCGCCCCTAGTGCTAGAACTAGTGTAATTGCCCCTAGTGTGAACTAATGAGTTCGTCCCCAGTGTGAACTAGTGTGATCTAGTCTTGTGTGAGTAATAATGTGATCGCCCCTAGTGTGAAACTAGTGTGATCGCCCCAGTGTGTAATAATGATGATAGCCCTATGTGAACTAGTGTAATTGCCCCCTAGTGTGAACTAGTGTGATCGCCCCTAGTGTGAACTAGTGTAATTGCCCCCTAGTGTGAACTAGTGTAATTGCCCCTAGTGTGAACTAGTGTGATCGCCCCTAGTGTGAACTAGTGTAATTGGCCCCTAGTGTGAACTAGTGTGATCTAGTGTGTGATCGCCCCTAAACTAAAGTGATCGTAGGGCGTGTGAACTAGTGCATTTGCCCCTAGTGTGAACTAGTGTAATTGCCCCTAGTGTGAACTAGTTAATTGGCCCCTAGTGTGAACTAGTGCATTTGCCCCTAGTGTGAACTAGTGTAATTGCCCCCAGTGCGTAGTTCATAAATGCATGTGATTGGACCAGAATGAGGCCATTCAGCCCACCATTCAGTCTACTCCACCATTCAATCATACCTTTCCCTCTGAACCCCACTCTCCTCCCTTCATCCCATCCCCTGAGTCTTAAAGATAGCGGAGTCAGCGGATATGGGGAGAAGGCAGGAACGGGGTACTGGTTGGGGATGATCAGCCATGATCACATTGCATGGCGGTGCTGGCTTGTAGGGCCGAATGGCCTCCTCCTGCACCTTTTGCCTATTGTCTATTGACACCCGTACTAAATCAAGAATCTGTCAACCTCCACCTTCAAAATATCCGTTGACTTGGCCTCCACAGCCTTCTGAAAAGAAATACGAAAAAGGAAAGATGGAGATAAGTTAGTAAGTAAGTAAGTTTGTTGGCCAAGTATTCACATACAAGGAATTTACCTTGGTGCTCCACCTTTCCCCCCTCCACCTCACCCATGCCTGGCATCGGGTTTAAATTTGTGATTAACTATTCTGTGTTGTCGCAGAAATTCAGTGAAAGGTAACCATGTCTTAAGAAATTGCTGGATTTTCAATGTGTTGACAATTTTCGGCGACCTGCCCCGACTACTACGGGTGCCGGCAAATCTCCGAAAAATAATCGTGTAAGTGGGGCAGGCCCTTTACCCTAGCCACTACCTCGATATCTTAAGACATGGTTACCTTTTACTGAATTTCGAACAGTAAACATAGAAACATAGAAAATAGGTGCAGGAGTAGGCCCTTCGGCCCTTCGAGCCTGCACCGCCATTCAATATGATCATGGCTGATCATCCAACTCAGTATCCCGTACCTGCCTTCTCTCCATACCCCCTGATCCCTTTAGCCAAGGGCCACATCTAACTCCCTCTTAAATATAGCCAATGAACTGGCCTCAACTACCTTCTGTGGCAGAGAATTCCACAGATTCACCACTCTCTGTGTGAAAAATGTTTTCCTCATCTCGGTCCTAAAAGACTTCCCCCTTATCCTTAAACTGTGACCCCTTGTCCTGGACTTCCCCAACATCGGGAACAATCTTCCTGCATCTAGCCTGTCCAACCCCTTAAGAATTTTGTAAGCCTCTATAAGATCCCCCCTCAATCTTCTAAATTCCAGCGAGTACAAGCCGAGTCTGTCCAGTCTTTCCTCATATGGAAGTCCTGCCATCCCAGGGATCAGTCTGGTGAACCTTCTCTGGACTCCCTCTATGGCGGTTCCCTACAGACCACCCCTTGCGCTGCCAAGGACTTCTTTCCAATTGCGTATTTGTTCCCGAGCTAGCGGCTTGCTTTCTATTTATTTTCAGTGCCTTGTTGAATTTGCAATGTGTGTGAATCATTTCTGAATGATTTATCTTCTGTGTGTTTCTCTGTCTCTGAGACGCTCTGTGTCTCTGAGATTTTTCTTTGCACCCGTACCTCTCTGCGCTCGTTTGTTTTCGAGAGACAGGCCCTTCGGCCCGCCGGGTCCGCGCCGACCAGCGATCCCCGCACATTTAACACCGTCCTACACGCGCTAGGAACGATTTACATTTTATACCTAGCCCAGTTGACCTACAATCCCGCACGTCTTTGGATCTTCGCTTTCCTCCCGCACTCCAAAGACCTGCCGGTCTTTGGAGTGTGGGAGGAAACCGAAGATCTCGGAGAAAACCCACGCAGGTCACGGGGAGAGCGTGCAAACTCCGTAGAGACAGTCGGGATCCAACCCGGGTCTCTGACGCTGTGAGGCAGCAACTCTACCGCTGCAGCCCAGTTTGTGTACATGACGAGGATCTCGACTTGACTTGACCTGGTTGATCTTGGTCTCAGCTCCACTTCCGTCACTGTTCTTAAGTTCTCAATTTTGTAGGAGCAGGATCGGGCCATTCGGCCCATCAGGTCGGCACTCCACCATTCAATCGTGGCTGATCTATCTTTCCCTCTCAACCCCGTGCTCCTGCCTTCTCCCCGTAACCCCCGACGCCCGTACTAATCAAGAAATTAGTTCCCTGTTGTTCTTGACCCCACTTATAGACAACAGACAATAGGTGCAGGAGGAGGCCATTTGGCCCTTCGAGCCAGCACCGCCATTCAATGTGATCGTGGCTGATCTATCTTTCCCTCTCAACACCATTCTCCTGCTTCTTCATTCATTCATATCGCAGCGGTGGAGGTGCAGCCTTGCAGCCTCAGAGAGGGAGGGGGGGAGAGAGTGAAGGAGAGAGGGGGCGAGAGAAAGAGAGGGGAGAGACGAGTGAAAGAGGGGGGAGAGAGAGGGAGAGAGAGGGAGGGGGGCAGAGAGTGAGGAAGAGGGAGGGGGAGAGGGGAGGGAGGGAGAGAGGGAGGGGGGGCAGAGAGTGAGGGGAGAGAGGGAGGGGGGAGTGTTTTTAGAGAGTGAGGGAGAGAGGGAGGGGGGTAGAGTGAGGAATGAGAGGGAGGGGGTAGTTAGGGTGAATGGTGAGAGGGGGGAGAAGAGTGGAGAGAGGTAGGGAGAGAGTGAGGGGAGAGAGGGGGGAGGGTAGAGAGTTGTGAGGGAGATGAAGAGACAAGAGGGAGATGGGAGAGAGATGAGAGGGGAGAGGGGAGAGAGGGAGAGGAGAGTGAAAGAGAGGGGAGAGAGAGTGAAAGAGCGAGAGGGGGAGAGAGTGAGGGAGAGAGAGAGAGGGAGGGGGGTAGATAAGTGTGGAGGGAGAGGGGGGGGTAGAGAGTGAAGGGGGGGAGAGAGAGAGTGAAAGAGGGAGAGGGGGAGAGAGGAGGGAGAGAGAGGGAGGGGGGTTTAGAGGGTTAGCGAGCGTGTATAGAGAGTGAATTAGAGGGGGGTAGAGAGTGAAGAGGAGAGGGGAGAGAGAGAGCGAGATGGAGAGTGAGAGAGAGAGGGAGGTATATAGTGTGGGGAGAGGGGGCGGTAGAGCGAGTGAGGGAAAGGGAGGAGAGCGAGCGAGAAGATGGGGGGGTAGAGTGAGGGGAGGGAGAGGGTAGAAACGCGGGTAGAGGAGGGGGGTTTAGGAGATAATAGAGAGTGAGGGATGAGGGGGGGAGAGAGAGCGAGAGAGGAGAGGGTGAGAGAGAGCGAGAGAGAGGGGGGAGAGAGAAGAGAGGGAGATGAGAGGGATGGGGCGATCAAGAGTGAGCACACAGGGGCGTGAGAGGGGGAGACAGGCCAGAGAACAGGGGGGAGAGAGTGAGGGAGAGAGGGGGGGGGTAGAGTGAGGGCGAGAGGGGGAGAGAGAGCCCCAGAGAGGGAGGGGGGGGTGAGAGAGACAGACAGACAGGGGGAGAGAGAGGAGACATGGGAGGGGTGGGGGAAGGGAGAGAGAGAGAGAAGGGGGGTAGAGAGTGAGGGAGAGAGGGGGACAGAGAGAGGGAGCGAGAGAGAGAGATAGGGGAGAGAGAGAGAGATGGGGAGAGGGAGAGAGAGAGATGTACAGCCTATCCATGCATTGCCTTGAATTTAAACCATTTCAATTGGTAGCTGGAAACAGCTCTGGGCGAATTACAATGAAAACACCAAGTTTCCAAGAGAGAGTTAGATTTTGCTCTTAGGGCTAAAGGAACCAAGGGATATGGGGAGAAGGCAGGAACAGGGAACTGATTTTAGATGCTCGGCCATGATCACATTGAATGGCAGTGCCGGCTTGAAGGGCCGAATGGCCTCCTCCTGCACACAGTGTCTATTGCCTCTGTGTTTCTGGCAACCTGGCGGAAGAAGGAAAAGAGGCGGGCCAAAACTCACATGGAGGGGAACATTCCAGAAGGATTTGGAAGCCTATCGAGGGTGGACGAGGTCGCACATGGCCAAAACAGAATGGTGGAAGTTTGCTGCCCAATGCACTAAACAGTGAGGGAGGAACTAAGTCTGAGTAAGTCTATGTTTCTAAAGGACTTGTTGTATTACACCGGATAGCAGCGTTCAACCAAGCCCAGTGCCACAGTACTCTCTAAACTGATTCTACCAGCTTATGCCCAGGGCAATAACCATCTCCAGATGCACTCATCAGCTAACTACATGTTAACATGCAAATAAATAAATAACATGTTTTTAAATGGAGTCACTTGTGTAGCAGAGAGCTCCTTCCAAAAGGAATTAGTGAAGCAGTTTGGCTTTAATGACTAGTGTGTAGGAAATAACCACAGATGCTGGTTTAAATCGAAGATAGACACAAAATGCTGGAGTAACTCAGCGGGACAGGCAGCATCTCTGGAGAGAAGGAATGGGTGACGTTTCTATTTGGTTCAGTTGTGTTCATTGTCATGTGTCCCGAGGTACAGTGAAAAACCTTTGTTGCAACTCTCTCTCCCTCTCCCTCTCTTCCTTCTCTTCCTTCTCTGTCTCTGTCTGTGTGTCTCTCTCTATCTCCCTCTCTCGTTCGCCCTCTTTCTCCCTCTCTCTCTCTCCCTCTCTCACTCTTTCTCTATCTCCCTCTCTTTATCTCCCTCTTTCTCTCCCCCTCTCTCTCTCCCCCTCTCCCTCTCCCTTCTCTCTCTCTTTCTCTCACTCTCTCCCTCTCCCCCCTTTTCTCTCTGTCTGTCTCTCTCTCTCTACCCTCTATCTCCTCTCTCTCTCTCTCCCTCTCTCCCTCTCTCCCTCTCCCCCCCTTCTCTCTCCCCCCCTCTCTCTCTCTCGATCTTCTTCCTCTCTCTTTTCTCCCTCTCTCTTCTCTCTCCCACTCCCTCTCTCTCTCTCTCTTTTCCCTCTCTCTTTCTCCCCTCTCGTCGCTCTCTCCCTCTGTAACTTTAACAAAGCTGATTTGAAGTTGGGACTGTTTCTTGGCGAGATGAGTCACTACAGACACGACAACTGGGAAGGAGCGGAAGAAATTCTAATGATGAAGTGAGCTGGCTGCGTGGTGTGAGAGGCATTGCGCTGTAAGATATTTCTCTATTTCAGCACCAAGTGATGGGGTAGTAATGTCTTTTTTTTCTGCACATTCCATCTTCAGAGAGTCTTTGCTGGCATGTTTGCTGCGTACATAGAAATAACACACAAAACAAACTGGTTCGCCTCAAGATTCAACAATGCTCGCCATGGTGGTAACGGGGAGAGAGCGGGCAGGGGGTTTAAAATGGTTTACAGAGGAAGGAGATGCGCGACAGAGTGGCCGAAAGTGCGGGGCGAGAGAGAGAAGAGAGAATGCGGGGGGGTAGGGGGGAGAGAGCGGGGGGGAGGGGAGAAGCGAGAGGGAGGGGGGGGAAGGGGGAGAGAGAGAGAGGGGGAGAACGTGAGAGGGGGGGGCGCTGTGGGAAGAGAGAAGCGAGAGAGAGAGGGAGGGGAAGAGCGAAAGGGGGGAGAGAGAGAGAGAGAGAGGAGAGCGAGGGAGGGGAAGAGAGAGCGAAAGGGGGAAGAGAGAGAGCGAGATGAGAGAGAGGGGGACGGAGGCGCGGAAAGGGTTCGGAGGGAGAGAAAGGGAGGAGAGAGAGAGAGCGAGAGAGAGGGGTGGAGGGTGAGAGAGAGGGGGAGAAGAAAGGGATGAGAGAGGGGAAAGAGAGAGTAGAGGGGGGAGCAGAGAGAGAGATAGGGTGGAGGGCTAGAGAGAGAGGGAGGAGAAGAAAGGGGAGAGATGAGAGAGAGAGAGGGGGAGGAGGAGAAAGGGGGAGAGAGAGAGAGGGGGGGGGAGCGAGAGAGAGAGGTGGGAGAAGGAGAGAGCGGGAGGACATGGATTGTCGGGGACAGACAAGACCAGGGAGGGAGAATGGTCTATTGCGTTGAGTTACACAGCCCAAAGTTGCAGGACAACTTGTTCTATTGATCTTGTATGTTTGTGCAAGCTGGGTTGATTGCATTGTTCAAACAGGGCGGACCCCGTGAAGGTTGCAATCTCCCGCTGCGGAGAGAGGGTGAACGAGAGAGAGAGAGAGAGAGGAGGAGAGGAGAGAGAGGAGAGAGAGGGAAGAGAGAACGAGGGGAACAGAGACGAAAGAAGGGAGAGTGAGGTGAGAGAGAAGAGGGGGAGGAAGACGAGGAGGGAGGAGGAGGAGAGAGGGAGAGAGAGAGGAGAGGGAGAGGAGGGAGGAAAAGAGGAGGAGAGAGGGGAGCAGATGTGAGAGAGAGAGACAGGGAGAGTGAGAGAGAGAAACGAAAGAAAGTGGAGCAGAGAGACAGGTGAGAGTGTGACGAGAGGGGAAGAGAGTGTGAGAGAGACAGGGGAGGGTGAGTGGAGGTTAGAGTATGAAAGAAAGTGAAGAGAGAGCCTGAGAGAACGGAGAGACAAGGGAGAGACAGGGAGAGGGTGAGACGAGAGGGGGAGAGAGAGACGGGGGGGGGTGAGAGAGGGAGAAGAAGGAGTGAGAGAGAGGGCGAGGAAAGTGAGAGAGGGGACTGAAAGGAGCAGTTGTGGGGGGGGAGGAACAGTGAAAGCCCTTGGTGCATCTTTCTGGCACCCGATTGCCACCGGTGCGTGTGCCATGTGTGCCAGTGGCTAGGGCCAGGGCTAGGGCCAGGTGAGCGGGCCCGTCTAGGCAATCCTGCCTGTTAGCTGCCTGTGATACCTGTGCAGTGGGCCAGGGCTGGGTCAGGCTGAGGAGACTCGTTGCAATCCTGTGCACTTCAGCATGAAATGAAACCCTGTAAACAGCGCGACGCGCGGCATTCTAATTTGCAGCTCGCAGACGAAGGGTTTCATGTTTAATGTTGTCGGGCAAGCTGAGGTCATTTGTCAAAACCTAGCAGCGTTTCAGGCAACACGTAAACTGAATAAACGGGCGTGGTTCAGCGGAGAGAAAGCTTGTACCGAGAGAGAGGGGCCGCTGGAAGCAGCGAACAGAGTCTGCAGACTAGTTTAGTTTAGTTTAGTTTGGCTTAGAGATACAGCGCAGAAACAGGCCCTTCGACCCACCCAGTCTGCGCCGGCCAGCGATCCCCGCACACTAACACTATCCTACACACACTAGCGAGACAATTCACAATTTTACCAAAGCCAATTAACCTACAAACCCGTATGTCGTAGGAGTGTGGGTGGAAACCAGGGCACCCGGAGAAAACCCACGCAGGTCACAGGGAGACGTCAGTGAGACCACGCCTGGAGTATTGTGTGCAGTTTTGGTCTCCCAATTTAAGGAAGGACATTCTTGCAATTGAGGGAGTGCAGCGTAGGTTCACCAGGTTAATCCCCGGGATGGCGGGACTGTCATATGTTGATAGAATGGAGCGGCTGGGCTTGTACACTCTGGAGTTTAGAAGGATGAGAGGCAATCTTATTGAAACATATAAGATTGTTAAGGGATTGGACACGCTAGAGGCAGGAAACATGTTCCCGATGTTGGGGGAGTCCAGAACCAGGGACCACAGTTTAAGAATAAGGGGTAGGCCATTTAGAACAAAGATGAGGAAAAACCTTTTCACCCAGAGGGTGGTGAATCTGTGGAATCCTCTGCCTCGGAAGGCGGTGGAGGCCAATTCTTTGGATGGTTTCAAGAGAGAGCTAGATAGAGCTCTTAAAGATAGCGGATCCAAGGGATATAGGGAGAAGGCAGGAACGGGGTATTGATTGGGGATGATCAGCCACGATCACAGTGAATGGCGGTGCTGGCTCGAAGGGCCGAATGGCCTACTCCTGCACCTATTGTGTATCAATGATAGAGGCTCTGACAACGATACGGTGCGAGTGGACTGAAGCCCGTGGAGACAGAGATGCCTTCTACTCACCTCCATCGCCCACTGTCATCGTCACACAGTGTGGAGACAGGCCCTTCGGCCCAACTTGCTCACACTGGCCCACACTGGTCCCACCTGCCCGCATTTGGTCCATTTCCTCTAAACCATGTACGGGTTTAAATGTCTCTTAAACGTTGCGATAGTCCCGGCCTCAACTACCTCCTCCGGCAGCTCGTTCCATGCACCCACCGCCCTTTGCGTGTAAACGTTACCGCTCAGGATCCTATTAAATCTTTCTCCCCACCTCGTCAACTCTAAAACAATAATGTAAGAACAAGGAACTGCAGATGCTGGTTTATATCACAGATAGAAGCAAAGTGCCGGAGTACTGGAGTTATCTCTCGTTTTTCTCGCTCTCCCCTGACTCTCAGTCTGAAGAAGAGTCTCGACCCCAAAACATCACCCATTCCTTCTCTCCAGAGATGCTGCCCGAGATGTGTCCGGCACCCTCCACTCAGGAACAGCAAGTGAGGGCAAGTGTTTTTGAGTGCGCCTTCCACGGAGACAAGGTTGCTCGGTGCGTCATTGAAACCTCATTGGAACTTACCGGACAGTGAAAGGCCTGGACAGAGTGGATGTGGAGAGGATGTTTCCACTAGTGGGAGAGTCTAGGACCAGAGGGCACAGCCTCAGAATTAAAGTTTGTTCCTTTAGGAGGAGGAATTTCTACAGTTAGAGGGTGGAGAATCTGTGGAATTAATTGCCACACAAGGCAGTGGAGGCCAAGTCAATGGATATTTTTAATAGACAATAAGTAAGTAATCAAATTTATTGGCCAAGTATTCACATACAAGGAATTTGCCTTGGTGCTCCGCCCACAAGTAACAACATGACACACAGTGACAGTTACGAATGACTCAGAAAACACTAAACATTAATAATAATAAAACATTAATGATAAAACACCATTGATCAAGCATGTGAACCAACAAAATACCAGATCAAAGGGAGGCTACAGATTTTTGGCTGTTGAGTAGAGCAACTACTCGTGGATAAAAACTGTTTTTGTGTCTGGCTGTGGCAGCTTTGACAGTCCGGAGTCGCCTTCCAGAGGGAAGTGATTCAAGGAGTTTGTGGCCAGGGTGAGAGGGGTCAGAGATGATCTTGCCCGCTCGCTTCCTGGCCCTTGCAGTGTACAGTTCATCAATGGAGGGAAGGTTGCAGCCAATAACCTTCTCTGCTGATCGGACGATTGGCTGCAGCCTCCGGGTGACATAAGGGAGAGATGGATAGATTCTTGTTTAGTACGAGTGTCAGGGGTTACGGGGAGAAGGCAGGAGAATGGGGCTAGGAGCAAGAGATAGATCATTATATAACTAAAAGTCTCATCTTGACCTCGTCCTGTCTGCGCTGTATATTGATTTTCATAAATAACGCCACCATATATCACAATGATTTTTGGCCATCTTACTCACAGTCCCCCTCCGCTGAGGCAGCCTTGAGGATTTTTCCGATCGATGAAAAATATAAAAGTGCAGGCCACCAAAGTCAATTTCTTAGGATTTCAGATCAATGAAAAAAAAATTCCAATCGATGAAAAATAAAAAAAGTTTAGAGTGTTTAAAAATCTTGAGATCAGCTGATTGGTCCTCTCGCCTGTCAATCAGCACGATGAAGGTAACGCCCCATCCGGGGGGGGGCAGGACTATAAAACCACGGATGGCTGGACATGAGTCAGTCACTCAGGAAGATTGCGAGGGAGAGTCCACAACTGTGATTCTAAGCTGTGAGTCAACTGAACTGTGAGTCTGCAATGTACTTGCAATTAATGATTTGTTAGCCCTTAATGACAATGCAATGAGTTGTTTGGCAATTTGGTGGCCTGCACTCTGCTTGAAATGCTATGAAATTGACTTTGGTGGCCTGCACTGCCTGAAATGCCATGAAATTGACTTTGGTGGCCTGCACTCTGCTTGAAATGGAATTAGCTGTGAGTGAACTGCCAGCCCACTAGTCCTGAGTGACTGATCTGCCTGCCCACCAGCCCTGAGTGACTGAGCTGCAAGCCCACCAGCCCTGACTGACTGAGCTGCCAGCCCACCAGCCCTGTGTGACTGAGCTGCCAGCCCACCAGCCCTGAGTGACTGATCTGCCAGCCCACCAGCCCTGACTGACTCAGCTGCCAGCCCACCAGCCCTGAGTGACTGAGCTGCCAGTCCACCAGCGCCTGAGTGACTGAGCTGCCAGTCCACCAGCCCTGAGTGACTGAGCTGCCAGCCCACCAGTCCTGAGTGACTGAGCTGCCAGTCCACCAGGCCTGAGTGACTGAGCTGCCAGCACAAGAATCCATTTGGCCCACAATGTTCATACTAGCCCTCTGAAAACCATTCCCTTCGGCCCACACCCATACTAGCACTCCAGAAAGTCCCCCCCCACTGGGCAGCAATATTGGAATTAGTGGAGAGGTGGAATATTGCGTTGGGGGACCAGCCCTGCCGTGTAAACATGGGACCCAATGGGTCTCACTTATTCTAGTATATGATTAAATGGCGGAGTAGACTTGATGGGCTGAATGGCCTAATTCTGCTCCTATCCCTTGCAAACGTATGACATCCTCGGCCCACAGATGAGTGGCATTGCTTCTTCTTCTGTCGTGTGGCGTGCACAGCCTAAAGTTGTTGGACAACTTGTTCTATTTGATAGCGGCATTGCTATTCCTCAGCAGCAGCTTCTCCAGAAATCAGAGACAATTTATGGTTCACGACAGACTATAATTAGAATCCTTTATTTTAGAGAAAGTACGGATTTTTTCAGAGCTGGAATGAGTTGGCAAGAATGAAAACGGCCTTTTCCATTTTAACCTGCTGTGCCAAGATGCAATCTGGAAATTAAAACCACAATGTGATACCAAGCCCTCTAACCTCTCAACAAACATTGTTAACCCTTAATGGACGGCAGGTAGAGCCGTTGCCCCACAGTTCCATCCCGAGCTCGGGTGCTGTCCTTGTGGAGTTTGCACGTTCGCTATGTGACCGCGTGGGTTTCCTCCGGGTGCTCCGGTTTCCTCCCACCTAGAATCATGCAGCGTGGAAACAGGCCCTTCGGCCCAACTTGCCCACACTGACCAACATGTCCCATCAAGTCTAGTCCCACCTGCGTGCGTTTGGCCCATATCCCTCTAAACCTGTCCTATTCATGTACCTGACGAAATGCTTCTCAAGCGTTGCGATCGTACCTGCAAAGAGGTGTGGGCCTGCAGGTTGACTGGCCCTCTTTAATTACCCCTAGTGTGTAGGGAGTGGATGAGAAAGTGGGATAACATTGAACATGGGGACGTGGCCACGGGGGGGAGGTGGCAGCCCAACCGGCAGTCTGTTTGTCTTTCTATTCTTTTTGCTATTTTTAGTTTGTTAGAAGTTTGTTTTAATGTTCTTTGGTGTGTTTTATGTGGGGGAGAGGGGATCGGGGGAAACTTTTTTTATCAAGTCCTTACCCTCCCGGAGATGTGATCATTTTTCGGATCACATTCTCCGGGCTCTGCGGCCTACCATCGCTGGAGCAGGAAGCCTCCTCGGACTGTCGTGAGCCCCACCGCGGGGCGTGGACTGAACATCGCAGCGGATCCCTTGCCTGCGGGAGTGGAGCGCCTCGATGCAGAGGGCCCGAACATTGGCTCTGGGAGCCAAGATCGGCCCGTCAACGGGGGCTCGAGGCCCACGACTGCGGAAGAGCAAGGGGAAGGACTTATTCCGCCTTCCACCACAGTGAGGAGCGTGTAGGAGTCACTGTGGTGGATGTTCAATGTTAAAAGATGTTTTGATTGTTTTGTCTCCAAGATGGCTGCCGGAAGGGAGAGTGAACGCTGGCGTGTTTAGCTGCCGCTGCTCTCTCTTTGAATTGTGTCTTGCCCCTACTATTTTTGTTTTGTATTTTGTTTTATTCTGCTTATATGTTTTGTAATCTGCTTATTAAATTTTGTAAGGCGTCCTTGAGAGTCTTTGAAAGGGGCCCGTAAGTATAACGTATAAATAAATAAACACGTGGGCTGAAGGGCCTGCGTCCATGCTGCATCTCTGAACTACACAGAAATGGCTCAATACGCTGATTGGATCAAGAGCTAGAAGGAGGAGAGGGGGCAGAACAATAAATGATACCCTCCCATCAGCACTCAATCAGGGTGGAAGGTTGCAACCTTCACGTGGGCCGCCCCGTTTCGACTAATGCAATCAACTCGACGTGCACAAACGGAAGATCCAATAGAACAAGTTGTCCAACAACTTTAGGCTGAGCACGCCACACGACAGAAGAAGAGGCACTCAAACACGTGCAAATTAAAAATTAATCTTACTTCAGAGATTAGATATGATATGATAGTGGTATTCAAGAGGCTTTTAGATAGGCACATGCTGGAAATGGAGGGATATGGATCAGGTGTAATCTAGATGTGCACTGTGCTGTCCTTAATGCCCTAAACATAATGTCACCCCCATCAACTCTTTTAAGTCTAGACTTAAGAGGACCTCAAGAAACGCTAGTGAGTAGAAATAAGTCTAGACTTAAAACTTATTTCTACTCTCAAGCCTTTCTTGAGGTCCTCTGAGGGAGCGCTGTATGTTTATGTGTCTACGTACGCATTGTTGGTCTATGTACCACTGTGTGTAGCACGACAGTCCCTGCACTGATGTAAAGCACTTTGGTCAACGAGAGTTGTTTTTAAATGTGCTATAGAAATAAAATTGACTGGACTTGACTTGACTGGACATTGTGGGCCGAAGGGCCTGTTTTTGACTGTACTAGTGTTTTAGATTACGTCATAGTGAAACTTAAAATTAAGGCTTTACTTTAGACTTCAGAGATGCAGTGTGGAAACTGGCCCTTCAGCCCATCGAGTCCAACCCGACCAGCGATACCCGTACACTATCGCTACCCTACACACACTGGGGACAAGTTATCATTTTACTGAAGCCAGTTAACCTGCAAACCTGTACGACTTTGGAATGTGTGGGAGGAAACCGGAGCCCCGGGGAGAAAACCGGGAGGTCACGGTGAGAACGGATAAACTCATGCATACAGACGGCACCATGCAGGCAGTCAGGATCGAACCCGGGTCTCCGGCGCGGCCAGGCAGCAGCTCTACCCGCTGCGCCATCGTGCCCCCCTTAACTTTCAACGTCACTTCCTTCTTCATAAACGGACAACTTTATAAGTTGCTGCCCTAGTAGTTACAACATTAGGCCAAGTGACTGGATTCATGATCTCGAGTTCTGGTCCCAATTAGGGAATTTAGATGCTAATTAATCTGGAATAAAAAACCTAGTATCAGTGGTGACGGCAAAGGACCTATTGGATGGTTCACAGAAACCTATCCATGTCGGACTTCAAGAAGAAATTGTCCATTTTATCTTAGTCTGACAATAAAGGACTCTAAAATGCTTCGCCCTCAGCTGTTTGCTAAAACAAATTGTTTCCAAAAGGACCCAGCAATTAGAGGAAAGGCACTCAATGCTTTTTATTCCTGTTGCTGTCCACATTCTACAGATGAATGTAAAGGATTAGTATTTAGGGCGGCACGTGGAGCAGCTGGCAGAGCAGCCACCTCACAGCGCCAGAGCTCCCCGGTTCGATCCTGACCTTGGGTGCTGCCTGTGTGGAGTTTGCACGTTCTCCCTGTGAGTACATAGCTTTCATAAGTCCACGAGTGATAGGAGCAGAATTGGCCCATCAAGTCTACTCCGCCATTCAATCATGCCTGATCTATCTCTCGCTCTCAACCCCATTCTCCTGCCTTCTCCCCATAACCCCCGACACCCGCACTAATCAAGGATCTATCAGTCCCTGCCTTACAAATATCCACTGACTTGGTCTCCACAGCCTTCTGTTTCCTCTGGGTGCCCGTATTTCCTTCCACATCCCAAAGACGCGGGCATTTGTAGATTAATTCGCCCTCTGTAAATTGCTCCCTAGTTTGGTTTAGTTTAGAGATGCAGCGCGGAAACAGGCCCTTCAGCCCAGCAGGTCCGCACTGACCAGCGATCCCCACACACTAACACTAACCCACACATACGAGGGACAATTTTTACACTAAGCCGATTTACCTGCACACCTGCACGTCTTTGGAGCGCGGGAGGAAACCGAAGATCTCGGAGAAAGGGAAGGAGGGAGAACGTTCAAACTCCGTACAGGCAGCACTTGTAGTCGGCAACAAACCCGGGTCTCCGGCACTGCGAGTGCTGTCAGGCAGCAACTCTACCGCTGCGCCGCCTTCGGGCGTGTAGGGAGCGGATGAGAAAGTGGGATTGACGTGGAACTGGTCTGTGAACGGGTGGCCTGCGTGGACTCCTTGCGTTCCGTTTCCATGCTGTGCCTCTCAATCAGACAGGCGGGTGAGCAAGTGTAACACGGTGCGGGGGAAAGGGATCGTATCAGTGTTTATTTGCGGCGAGGGTTTAGTTTATGCAACATCATAATGACTGTGGGTATTGCGTGTGGGAGGATTTTGGGACCTGAGGCCCCTGTCAAGGCACAACTGAATTTCTTCCACACATCAGAAACTAGGCCCTGAGGTAACCGCAGTTTGAAATAATGCTTGATGTTGGAATACTTCAGAATGATGTATGAGCATTTCATCTTAATCTCCACGGAAATAAACAAATGTAGCAGAGTCCACAATGAGGCATTCACGCGAGCTGAATAATCACGCTTCAGCCCGCACTCCTGCTTCCTGTCTCGGTGAATTACAGTCAGGATCATTACCCAGGGACAATAAGTTATCACCAGTGAATATAGTTCACTTCAACGTCTAAATCACGCTAGCTCCCTCCCTTCCGTTGACTCCGTCTACGTCTCGCGCTGCCTCCGCAAGGCCAGCAGCACGATCAAGGACCGGTCTCACCCCGGCCACTCCCTCTTCTCCCCTCTCCCGTCAGGCAACAGGTACAGAAGTGAAACCAGATTCAGGGACAGTCTCTTCCCAGCTGTTATCAGGCAACTGAACCATCCTACCACCAACTAGAGAGCGTTCCTGAACTGCCATCGATCACATTGGAGATGCTCGGACTATCTTTAATTGGACTTTATTGGACTTTATCTTGCACTAAATGTCATTCCCATTTTCCTGTCTCTATACACTGTGGATGGCTCTACCTCGGTACACGTGACACATGAACTGGCTTACTCCACCCATCTTCCAATCAAACTCCTCTCACCTGTATCCACCTATCACTCAGCAGGCTTTGACCCCCACCCCAGCTCTCTTTTCCAGCTTTCTCCCCATTACATCAGTCTGAAGAAGGGTCCCAACCCTTCTTGGGCGAGTCCAGAACCAGGGGCCACAATTTAAGAATAAGGAGTAAGCCATTTAGAACGGAGACGAGGAAACACTTTTTCTCACAGAGAGTGGTGAGTCTGTGGAATTCTCTGCCTCAGAGGGAGGTGGAGGCCAGTTCTCTGGATACTTTCAAGAGAGAGCTAGATAGGGCTCTTAAAAATAGCCGAGTCGGGGGATATGGGGAGAAGACAGGAACGGGGTACTGATTGGGGATGATCAGCCATGATCACATTGAATGGCGGTGCTGGCTCAAAGGGCCGAATGGCCTACTCCTGCACCTATTGTCTATTGAAACGTCACTGTCCATTCCCTCCCTACATGCTGCCTGACCCAATGAGTTCCTCCAGAGTCTTGCTTTACATAACCTGTCATAAATACGCATTAAAATTCTTATAATAGCCTCAAAGAGCTGCAGTAACTCAGCGGGCCAGGCAGCATCTCTAGAGAAAAGGTTTGGGTGACGTTTCGTGTCGGGACCCTTATTCAGACTCCAAGCCTATTGCTAAAGCTAGACAAAGTGCTGGAGTAACTCAGCAGGTCAGGCAACATCTCCGGAGAAAAGGAAGAGGTGACGTTTTGGTTCGGTGCCTCTTCTCCAGAGATGCTGCCTGACCCGCTGAGTTACTCCAGCATTTCTGTGTCTATCTTTGGTGGAAACCAGCATCTGGCAGTTCTTTGTTTCTTCTTTAAAATCCCCTTGTCTTTGAATTGCCATTTCATTAATCAGAATCATGGTACGTTGCCCCTTCTCCTCGCCGACATTTTACGGAGCGTGGCCAATGTTTTTGTAAATATGAGTAGGCAGGTGCAAGATTTTTTTCAATGATGCCTAGGACAAGATTGCAATTTCATTTAACTCCTTTACACAGTCTGGTCGCATGAAATATTGCATGCAGTTATGGAGTCATGGAGTCATGGAGTCATAGACTCATAGAGCGTGGAAACAGGCCCTTCAGCCCAACGGCCACACCAGCCCCATCTATACTAGCCCCACCTTTGCCCCGTATCCCTCCAAACCCGTCCTGTTCATGTACTGAAGAATGATCTCGACCCGAAAAGTCACCCATTCCTTCTCTCCAGAGATGCTGCCTGTCCCGCTGAGTTACTCCAGCACTTTGTGTCTATCTTCGGTTTAAACCAGCATCTGCCGTTCCCTCCGACACTATCCATGTACCTGTCTAACATTGTGATGGTCCCTGCCGCAACTACCTCCTCCGGCAGCTCGTTCCATACACCCACCGCCCATTTCATTGGCTATATTTAAGAGGGAGCTAGATGTGGCTATAGGGATCAGGGGGTATGGAGAGAAGGCAGGTACAGGATACTGAGTTGGATGATCACCCATGATCATATTGAATGGCGGTGCAGGCTCGAAGGGCCGAATGGCCTAATCCTGCACCTATTTTCTATGATTCTATTTGTGTGAAAATGTTACCCCTCAGATTCCTATTAAATCTTTACCCCTTCATCCTAAACCTATGTCCTCTGGTCCTCGATTCCCCTACCCTGGGCAAGAGACTCTGTGCATCTACCCAATCTATTCCTCTCATAAATTTATACACCTTGAGAGGAATTTATCTATTCCTCTCATCATTCTATGCTGCAAATTCTGTGGAATTGAATATTTGGTTTGGAACAAAGCACGGACGGACGAGGCAGAAATCTCACTGCCTGTGGTAACGAGGTGAGAAGGAGGAGGAGGAGGAGGAGATAATAAATAACAAAGTCCTCGTGTGAATCCCAAATGAAACGAACTCCGTGGAGTAATGCAAGTTTGAGTGTGTTGGTTCAGGCAGCCATTTACAGTTCAGTGATAAAACACTGGGCCAATGTTTTTGCAACAGTCTTGAATATGTGGGTGTAAGATTTTTAATGGTGCTTGGAATGTGAACCTAGAATTAACAATGACTGTAATTAACAAAATGACAATGCGCAGAAATTAGGAAGAGAACAAATGTAATTGTAAATGATGCCTATCTGGGTCTGCTGCAGTTCTCCGCGCAATTATGTATTCAGGAGGTTAGGTACCAGGACGGAATTTAATATCTTATCAGTTTAGTTTATTGTCATGTGTACCGGAGTGCGGTGAAAAGCTTTTGTTGCGTGCTAACCAGTCAGCGGAAAAACAATACATGATTACAATCGAGCCATTCACAGTGTACAGATAGATACATGATAAAGCTTGTACTCGCTGGAATTTAGAAGATTGAGGGGGGATCTCATAGAGACTTACAAAATTCTTAAGGGGTTGGACAGGCTAGATGCAGGAAGATTGTTCCCGATGTTGGGGAAGTCCAGGGCAAGGGGTCACAGTGTAAGGATAAGGGGGATGTCTTTTAGGACCGAGATGAGAAAATCTTTTTTCACACAGAGAGTGGTGAATCTGTGGAATTCTCTGCCACAGAAGGTAGTTGAGGCTAGATTGTTGGTTATAATTAAGAGGGAGTTAGATGTGGCCCTTGTGGCTAAAGGGATCAGGGGGTATGGAGAGAAGGCAGGTGCAGGATACTGAGTTGGATGATCAGCCAAGATCATATTGAATGGCGGTAGATAGTAGTTCAGGACTGCTCTCTGGTTGTGGCGGGATGGTTCAGTTGCCTGATAACAAGAGGATTTCAGTATAGGTGTAGAGAGGTTCTTCTGCAGTTGTGTAGGGCTCTGGTGAGACCACATCTGGAGTATTGCATACAGTTTTGGTCTCCTAATTTGAGGAAGGACATCCTTGTGATTGAGGCAGTGCAGCGTAGGTTCACGAGATTGATCCCTGGGATGGCGGGACTGTCATATGAGGAAAGATTGAAAAGACTAGGCTTGTATTCACTGGAGTTTAGAAGGATGAGCAGGGATCTTATAGAAACATATAACATTATAAAAGGACTGGACAAGCTAGATGCAGGAAAAATGTTCCTAATGTTGGGCGAGTCCAGAACCAGGGGCCACAGTCTTAGAATAAAGGGGAGGCCATTTAAGACTGAGGTGAGAAAAAACGTTTTCACCCAGAGAGTTGTGAATTTGTGGAATTCCCTGCCACAGAGGGCAGTGGAGGCCAAATCACTGGATGGATTTAAGAGAGAGTTAGATAGCGCTCTCGGGGCTAGTGGAGTCAAGGGATATGGGGAGAAGGCAGGCACGGGTTATTGATTGGGGACGATCAGCCATGATCGCAATGAGTGGCGGTGCTGGTTTGAACGGCTGAATGGCCTCCTCCTGCACCTATTTTCTATGTTTCTATGTTTCTATAACAGCTGGGAAGAACCTGGTGTAGTGAAACTATGAAGTGGAACGGGTGTATTCAAGTTTCTGTGACTTCAATCAAGTCAGATGAACCGACTAACCTGCCCGTCTTTGGAGTGTGGGAGGAGACTGGAGCACCCGGAGAAAACCCACGCGGTCACAGGGAGAACATGCAAACTCCGTACAGACAGCACCCGTAGTCAGGATCGAACCCGCTGTAATCATTCAATTGGACTCGTTCTGGGTGTTTGCCAGTATTAAATGGAACAGCAAGACTCTGAACCCATTTCCCGAATCTATCTCTGGTTAAAATGGGATCAGATCCTATTGTAACATTCCAGGAGTCAGCAAAAAAAAAATCAGCTACTAGATTCCTTCAATATGTAAGTGAAGCCCAATAAATGTTTTAGGTCCTCCTACAGAAATATGTTTCCAATGAAAACATTGACCAGCATTTATCAAGTGACAATGTCAACAGCAATTTTCACATTTAGATATGATTCCCCTCTCCATCTCTCTTGTAAGCCCTGACTGCAATAAAATGCGTTTCCACTCACCCTGGTTATACAAGCACGGAACATGCTGCTCTAGTTGTTCAAGCATTGGTTATGTAGACGTCTGTGGTAGAGGCTCTGGTTTTACACATACCATCGACGTCAGCATAGCTAAACTGTTACTGGTAGGCTGGAAACACCCCTAACACTAGTAACACCGACACTATCTATAGTACCTATACTAGTAAGATTAAATGAGAACTTACCAGTTTGAAGTTTGATCTTTATTTTATGAGGAGTTACGATGAGGGATTACGTGAAGAAGCCCCGCCAGGCGCATGCGTGTCATACTTCCAAAGCAGCGGCGTGAAAACACAGAAACAATAGCCAAAGTGATATAGTAAGGCTTAAAAGACTAGAACTACCAGATGATCTTTGCGATTATGAGGGCCGGGAGCGGAGGGCACGTAATCAATCCCCCATCGTAACTCCTCATAAAATAAAGATCAAACTTCAAATTGGTAAGTTCTCATTTAATCTTACTATTTTACTTCGGAGTCACGTGAGTGACTACGTGAAGATTTCAAAGCTCTGTGATTTCATGCCGTAGATCCATTCAATACGACACACTGCTTCAGTTGACACAGTAGTGAATAAATAATGTATTGAACATTGCTTCGCATTATCCAATAATCATTTTTTTAAATAACAAAACAGTAATAACCCTTTATCCCAGGGGAAATTACAAATAAAATTTATAAAGACAAAGCAAATCAAATCAAACGGACCCAACACAGCATGCCCAAACCCTGGCACTGTCAGGATAGGTTTATCATAAATTTTAGAAAATTTGATTCCTTAGACCATCCTGCGGCCTCGCTGCGGATGTTGATGTCTCCCCGGTGAGTTGAGATTTAAACACATGAGTGTCTACTCCAGCGGAATCCAAAACCTAGTTTACCATCTAGAAATAGTTTAGACTGACGCCTTGTTATGAGGTTTTTTGTGACTGATGAGCATTGCTGTCTCAGAGCCTCTGAGACTCTTAGTTACCTCGATATTGACTCAGGTGTTTAACTACACATAACGTTTGGTCAACAGGGTATGCTTTAAACTTACTTTGGTTCCGGCCATTCCTGGCCTGCTTTGTTTGATTAAATCATACACATAAAGCGTAATGTTAGCTGCAGAAGAATACATGCTAGCTAGTCGTAACTTTTGCAATGTTTGCACTCTTTGCGCTGATACTAGCGCCATGAGCTTAACCACTCTAAGTGTTAACTTCTGAAAAGACAATGACATAATTGGAGCCCATTACCGAAGCAGTGTGAGACCTATACTGACATCCCAGTTAGTTTTCTGTATATCTAGGTTTCATAGAATCATAGAATCATAGAAAATAGGTGCAGGAGTAGGCCATTCGGCCCTTCGAGCCTGCACCGCCATTCAATATGATCATGGCTGATCATCCAACTCAGTATCCTGTACCTGCCTTCTCTCCATACCCCCTGATCCCTTTAGCCACAAGGGCCACATCTAACGCCCTCTTAAATATAGCCAATGAACTGGCCTCAACTACCTTCTGTGGCAGAGAATTCCACAGACTCACCACTCTCTGTGTGAAAAATTATCTTCTCATCTCGGCCCTAAAAGACTTCCCCCTTATCCTTAAACTGTGACCCCTTGGTCTGGACTTCCCCAACATCGGGAACAATCTTCCTGCATCTAGCCTGTCCAACCCCTTAAGAATTTTGTAAGTCTCTATAAGGTCCCCCTCAATCTTCTAAATTCCAGCGAGTACAAGCCGAGTCTATCCAGTCTTTCCTCATATGGAAGTCCTGCCATCCCAGGAATCAGTCTGGTGAACCTTCTCTGTACTCCCTCTATGGCAAGAATGTATTTCCTCAGATTAGGAGACCAAAACTGTACGCAATACTCCAGGTGTGGCCTCACCAAGACCCTGTACAACTGCAGTAGAACCCCCTGCTCTTGTATCAAATCCTTTTGCTATGAATGCCAACACACCATTCGCTTTCTTCACAGCCTGCTGCACCAGTATGCCTACTTTCAATGACTGGTGTACCCAGGTCTCGTTGCATCTCCCCTTTTCCTAATCGGCCACCATTCAGACAATAGTCTACCCTCCTTTTTTTGCCGCCAAAGTGGATAACCTCACATTTATCCACATTATACTGCATCTGCCATGCATTTGCCCACTCACCCAACCTATCCAAGTCACCTTGCAGCCTTCTAGCATCCTCCTCACAGCTAACACTGCCCCCCAGCTTCGTGTCATCTGCAAACTTGGAGATGTTGCATTCAATTCCCTCATCCAGATCATTAATATATATTGTAAATAGCTGGGGTCCCAGCACTGAGCCTTGTGGTACCCCACTAGTCACTGCCTGCCATTCTGAAAATGACCCGTTTACTCCTACCCTTTGCTTCCTGTCTGCCAGCCAGTTCTCTATCCACATCAATACTGAACCCCCAATACCGTGTGCTTTAAGTTTGTATGCTAATCTCTTATGTGGGACCTTGTCGAAAGCCTTCTGAAAGTCCAGATATAACACATCCACAGGTTCTCCCTTATCCACTCTACTAGTTACATCCTCGAAAAATTCTATAAGATTCGTCAGAATCTTTAGGAGGATTTTTGTTAAAAAATTCCTCTCATGAATCGGGACACTAATGGATGGGACCCGATAGGTTGTTGTTCTGAAACTGCCCAAATAGGAGGACAAAGCACTCCGAGCACTATTAATGGCACTATAACTCAGGTGTTCATCAAAAATGCAACATAGCAAGGAACTCCAATACATCCGGTATGCTTGCAGTATGATAAGATATATCTGACTGTAAACAAAACATCTCCCATTTCTTAATATGAGACACATATTGTTTCGTAGTGCTATCTCTCCAAGTTGCAGTTATGACATCCATGGTCCTATTCGACAGTCCAAAGCCTTGGAACGGTGTGGTCACCTGCAGATCAACAAATTAATACGATCATGTAACGGATGACTTTCTTCTGTCACTGGATGCACCAACAAATTACTGCAGTTGGGGACAGTCATGAATGCCTGAGTCATCATTCTGAGCACCAATGGGAACCATGGCTGTGTAGGCCAGTCCGGAACCACCAAAACGCCTGAGGCGGAGTCCTGCTCTATTTTGGTGAGACATTGCCTAATCAGGCAGAATGGGGGAAAAGCATAAAAGAATGTACGTCCCCAATGTAGCGAGAATGCATCCACCGCTACTGCTCCTGGATCCGGTTCCCATGAAACATATTTAGGCAACTGGTGATTTAGCCTGGATGCAAACAGATCAATATCTGGCAACCCATAGCGGCTGACAATCATTTTAAAAACTTCAGGATTTAATCATCCATTCTATGTTGTCATTGAACTTTCGTGACCTGTTGTCTGCCACCACATTGTGTCTACCGGGTAGGTAGCTAGCTGAGACCCAGATGTTTCTGGAAATACACCAGTGCCACATGAGGTTAGCCAGATTACCACATGATACTGACCTTATTCCTGCCATGTGATTGATATATGGCACAGCCGTGGTATTATCAATCTGGAGTTGAACATGTAAATTATTCCTTGTTGAACAATAAGCTTTTAATCCATAGAATGCACCCAGCAGTTCTAAATAATTTATACCATGCCTGTGCAGGATTAAATCCTCTTGCACACTCCATCTACCACCACAACTAGACTCGCTGTCCATAGCTCCCCATCCGGCAGCACTCACATCTGTCTGTAAAAGCACTGAAGGTTGCTGAACCAAAATCCACCATTGTAATTGAGCTATGGCTCTGGTTGGTAATTGCATAGGACTATCAACATGACCTGCATGTTCTTTAAGTGCTAGTTCTCTAGCTCGTTGCAGACTTTGATAGTGCAGTGGTACAAACTGCACTGCATGGAAAGCTGCCACCAGTTTACCAATAACACTGGCTACTTCCCGGATGAAGGGATATTGTTTTTCTGCGAGACTAGTACAGACCTCTCTGATCTCCACAGCCTTGGCTGGTGGCATATCACTGACATATCAACTTGAATCAATGACACATCCCAAATAATCCATTTTTTAGGATGGTTCTAATTTGGATTTGGTTGGATGGACCAGGAACCCTAACCTTTCAAACAGATATTTGGTTGCTGAAACCGATTCCTCAGCTGTCTGCTGAGTGTTGCTTATGATTAAATATCATCTAGATAAACCATTACCATGTGATTCTGGGCACGAAGTAGCACCAGCACGGGTTTCAACAATTTCTTGAACAGGCTAGGAGCTGAGGTTAACTCATTGGGTAATGCTTTAAATTGCCACAGCTGTCCCATCCGACTAAATTTCAAGTATCTCCGATACTGATGATGAATTGGTACTGAATAATATGCATCTTTCAGATCTATAGTTGCCATATAACAGCTTTGTGATAACAGCTGTTTTGCAGTATTGAAGGTGTCCATTTTAAAATGCCTATACTGAACATAGGAATTTAACCGGTTTCGGTCCAGAATGACTCTACATCCCCCATCTTTTCTCTGTCTGGGGAATATATTGGACACAAATTGTTGAGGATGGTTTATCGTCCTCTCAATTACCCCTTTTTCGGGACAAAACCGTAATTTCTTCTTTTACCTGCTGAGTTTGTGGTGCAGAAAACCCCCCAATACTCTATTAGGCATATTGTGTACAGGCGGATCAATTCCTGACATAAACTCTATTCGAGCCTGACACAGTGTCTAGTATAAACCGATCAGATGTTATGCAGCACCATTCATCATACCAATTGCAACCTACCCCAACTGGAGGTTGTTCCCCAGAAAGCTTATCCTGGCCAGAATGAATCACCTGTACCTCTACAGTCGGACTTGAAGTCCTCCTTCTTCCCATATTGGGGTTGTAGCTGGGATACACAGGTGAGTAATATCGTCGTCCCACTGGCCCCACTCTGCTTGGCCCTGCCCCTGGATCCGTCACCTTTCGCGCTGAAAATGACCTGTGAGGTGGTATCCTGGCAGAAGGGACGTATGTCTCCATGAGAACGATTGTTTTGGCCTCATCGTCGAGGTCCCTGATTTGCTTGATGAGGTCCACCCCAAATAAATAATCTGGGGCTTAAACGTTTGTAGACCTACATAGAGCTGCAAACTTCGAGGTTCAACGTCGGTTTGATGGCCATCTTCCTGATGCAATTGATCTCGAAGTAGGCATTGCAGAACAGGACCAGCATATCTTGTTGAGTACCAGACATCAGTGCCCCCGGACCATTTTCCCAAATGCAGTGATGCTTGGCCACCAACTTGAGGACGCGCTGAAATCTCACTTCTTGTCCCCGCACGGTTGCACTCATTTGTGCCCTTGCCGAGTTCACACTGGGCATTTTGAGTGACGCACAGTTTACAGGTGTTTTGTAACCTGTGGCAGTCTCCTCCATGATCGTATCCTGGAGCTGGTGAGAAGCCATGTAATTTACATTGGCGGCTAGAGTTTCCTCGATAGCCTCACCAGTCCCTTCCGGGTTTAGCGAAGTTTAACGCTACGTCCGGGACACCTGGAGCATGGCTCGTGTGCTCTGGTGTGTGCACAAAAGCAGTGACACCAGCTTCAGGGTCAGATTCCTCCTGCCCTGGTTCTCCCGAGTCATGCTCTAGGGAGGTCTCCTCCAGCCCTAAACAAGGTGCTGGAGAGGATGATTCCCACTGGTATCCATAAGCAGTGTTTTCTTCTTTGCTGTATGGACCTCTGTGAGAGGCTGTGTGGGGAATCCTGGGGGCATTCGACCCCGATTGAATTTTTACACGGCTCTTTAAATTTGGAGCATTTTCCCATTTGGTTGAGCCGTCCCCATACCTTTACATTAAAAGGAGGGGAGTCTTCCACATCATCAGACCCTTCAGATAAGATGAGCCCGAGAGTACTTTGTTTTTGCCTTCCTCCCTAGTGGAGTAGCCGGCATTGGAGCTGGCATTAGCGCAGCCGTTATCCCCAAACCCGATCTAAATAGCGGTAATCGCGGAGTCAGCGCGCTCCACTCCACTGCCGCAGTTTATATTTACAATACTTCCATATTACTAACTCCAGCTGGCTCTGCGAGCCAGACTTACAGAGTTTTTAAAAAACTTGCAGTAAAGGTTTAACATTGACTTACCTGCGGGTTACTACTTACCGCTGGTGGAGCTGAGCTCTCCAGCCCGTCGGTGCGCCATGCATCGGACGTAATGGCGCGCATGCACCTGGCGGGGCTTCTTCATATAGTCACTCACGTGACTCCGAAGTAAAATTCCTACACTACCCCCACTACCTGGAACTCCCATACTACCCGGCACACTTTTATTACCAATAAACCTGTACTACCAGTACACCTGTACTACCAATACACCTGTACTACCTGTCCACCTGTACACCTGTATTGCCAATACACCTGTATTACCAATACACCTGTACTACCAATACACCTGTACTACCAATACACCTGTACTACCTGTACACCTGTACTACCAGTACACCTGTACACCCGGTACACCTGTATTACCTGTACTACCAATACACCTGTATTACCTGTACTACCTGTACACCTATACTACCTATATCTCCCATATTACCAATACACCTGTACTACCTATGCACCTATATTACATACACCAATTTTACTTCGGAGTCACGTGAGTGACTACGTGAATAGAAGCCCGTACAGCCGTTGGTGCGTCATGACGTCAGACGCTGGTGCAGTCGGGCGGTTGGAGCAGCAGCGCTCCTCCGAGCGGTAAGTGTAAACCGCGGGTTTTTCGAAGAGCTGGAGAATTCGGCGGGTGCAGCAGCATCTAAGGAGCGAAGGAGATGGGCGACGTTGCGGGTCGAGACCCTTCTTCATACCTCACCCCTCGATTCTCCAGCATTTGCAGTTCTTCGTTAAGTTTAAGGTAAGGTTTTTAAAAAAAAATTTACCGCATGTTTAATTTCTGCGACGGTTTGGGTAGAGAATGTTGCAGAAAGGGAAGAAGGTGTCGGCGAGGCGCTCCGGGGGTAGAAAGGTAAAGTGGCAGGAGAGTGTTGAGGATGGAGGCCCGTCTGGTACACCTGGTCCGGTGCTGGCTACACAGCCAGTGGTTGCGGACCCCACTGCCGGGGGGCAGTGGAGGCTTGTCAGTAGGGCGGAAGGCCACTGGCAAGTCTCTGTGGCCCGTAAATGAGTCGGGCCTGGAGGTTATACCCTCCATAGGAGAGTCCGTTTGCTCACGGCTCTCCCACGTCGAGATTCTATTTCAAAAGAATGCTCGACAGGGACCAGCTCCGTGGGGAGGAGTGGTGCCCAAGCCAGGCTGATGGAGAGCTTGTGCTAGCAGCACCTGTTTCAGGGCTGCAGAACTATCCTGCCTGTGAGGAGGATGTTCTATCAGGGCAGTTTGCTGACACTGATTCTATGCTGGGGGAGAGCAGTAAAGGTGTTCGGTTGGAGGTAATTCCGAACATTGCTGGGAAGTTTGCTGAGTGTAGAGAGGCAGGAAAGGCGATTGATGTAGAATTGGCCGAAGCCATTCAGTATATGCTCTCCCATCAGTTACAGGAGCTAGCTATGGAGGAAGTAGCAAAGAACTATAAAGCTCCTGTTAATTGTGATCTCCTGAAGGTACCGGTGGTTAATCACCAAATTTGCATAGATGGGTTTGCCTGCTAGGGCCCAGGAGATGAAGTTTTAAAAAAGTGCTTAAACTGTTGTCAGCAGGTATTACAGCTGTGGTGTAAGTTATTGATACAAATGATATGGTTGAAGCACACCAGGATGAACTGGCATTCCTTTGTAATGCATTTTGAAATTAATAATATCGGGAGGGCCGCTATTAGGCCAGTGCTAACCCGAATTTGGCGAGTTGAGCCAACCGACCAGTGCACCACCACGAAATCTGTTGTTTGGTGGTAACCTTGCAAAAAGGGTCAAAGACTGTTATGAGGTTGTTATAAACCATGGCCCTCATTAAGCCAGCTGGAAGCAAGGCAAAAAAGGTTCTCTACAAGAAGTCGAGGACAACAAGGCCGCAAGGAAAGATGCTGGTAAGGAATATAACATTGACAGACGATGAATTAACTGATGTTCCTGTTCAAATTGGGGAAGGTTAAAATTGTTTCTCAAACAATGGCAGCAGTTGAAATCAGATTTGTTCATACTTAGTGTATTGAAGGGGTGAAAAATTGGATTTTACTATAAGGACAGTCTACCTAGTCAACATTTTCCTAGTCGTAAACTTATTTTCAGATGAGGAAAATGTGCTTATTCAAGCAGATTCAGTTGTTACATAAGAAGGGGTAATTGAGCCTTCTGTATATCAAAGTCAACAATTTCTGTCAAGTATATTTCCCAGATCTAAAAAGACTGGGGGATGTAGAATTATTCTGGATTTATCCAATTTGAACAAATTTGTTTGTTATAGGCATTTCAAAATGGAGACCTTTACCACGGGCAAACATCTAGTGTCCAAAGGGTATTATATGGCAACCATTGATTCAAGAATGCGTATTACGCAGTGTCTATTCATGGTGATGATAGAAGATATTTGAAATTTATTTGGATGACTGAGCTGTGGCAATTCAGGACATTGCCGAATGGATTAACTTCAGCTCTTAGATTATTTACTAAATTGGTTAAAACCTGTGTTAGCTTTTACTTAGAGCTCAGGGGCATGTGGTAATGGCCTATTTAGATGATATTCTGATTGTTGGAAAGACTCATGCTGAAACTCAATCATCTGTTAAAATCACTTTTGAACCAATTGGATTTGTTATTCACCCAGATAAATCTAAATTATCACCAGTCCAAATTATTGATATCTGGGATTTACCATTAATTCCAATCACATGTTGGTAACTTTGCCCAGGGATAAATTGAATCAGTTAATTGAGGACTGTGTTAATCTCGTTGGAGAATAACGGCCTTCGATTAGACAAGTAGCCAGCTTTATTGGGAAGTTGTTGCAGCCTTTCCAGCTGTGCAATATGGTCCTCTGCATTATCAACAATTACAACTATCAAAGGAACAGGCACTGAGAATACAAAGGGGCCATTTTTGATAGGCCTATGCCGTTGTCAGCTGGGGCGATTGCTGACATACAATGGTGGATAGTACATGTTTCAAAAAATTTAAGGAAGGTTTTGGTGGAATCACCGTCACTGATATTACAGACTGATGTAAGTGCACTGGGTTGGGGTGCAACAGATATGTCTTCTAGTTGTGGAGGCAGATGGAATGTGGATGAGACATCGCTTCCTCAATTAAGAGGGATTAATTATTTAGAGTTGTTGGGCACCTGGTATGGGCTCAAAGCTTATTGTTCTACAAGGAGGGATCTGCATGTGCAGGTCAGATTGACAACACCACAGCAGTGGCATATGTAAACCACATGGGTGGAGTTAAGTCACAGTCTTGTGATAGACTGGCTAACCAGATTTGGAGCTGGTGTATTGACCAAAATATCTGGCTTTCAGCACTTTATTTGCTAGGGAGAGGTCACGTCAGGTTAATGACAACATTGACTGGATGTTAAATCAGGATGTATTTAACCAAATGATTGATCAATATGCATTGCCAGATATTGACTTTGTTTGCATCTCGATTAAATCATCAGTTACCTAGATATGTTTCATGGTAACCAGATCCTGGGGCAGTAGCAGTGGATGCATTTTCGCTGCATTGGGGGAGGAATGTTTGTGTATGTATTTCCTCCATTCTGTCCCATCAGCAGATGTTTGCAAAAGATCAAGGAGGACTCCGCTTCAGGGGTATTGGTAGTGTCAGGTTGGCCTACACGGGCATGGTTTCCCGTTGTATTACAAATGGCTAGGGAGCCTTACATGCTTATGCCCAAGAATAAAAATCTACTGGTAAATCCAGTCACTGGGGATCAACATCCTTTATATGATCGTATTGATCTGTTAATTTGCAGATTTTAAGGAGGCCATACCTGGGGAGAGGACTGTCTCATCGAACTGTGGATGTTCTCACGTCGGCCTGCAGGGATAGTACACAGCAGCAATATATCACCTATATAAGGAAGTGGGAGCAATTCTGCCTACAGCAGGATATTGTATATCACACTGCAGGGATCACGGATGTATTGGAGTTGTCAACTCTTTATTTGACCAAAAAATTAAGTTACAGTGCGATTAATTCAGCCAGAAGTGCTCTGTCTTATTTATCTATGAATGCAGAATTGCATACAGTAGGGATACATCCGTTAGTTTCACAATTCATGAAGGGAGCTTTTTCAATTTTAATCCTCCTAAACCCAGGTATGCCGGTATTTGGAATTTGAGTGAGGTTTTTATGGCTCGTCGCCAGTGGGCTCCGGTTACAAGCCTATCAGTAGCCAAATTATCTATGAAGGTGGTCATGCTTCTGGTGTTGGTTTCAGCCCAACGTGTACAAAACATTGCAAAAGCTACGGCTAGATAGAATGCATGTGTCGGCTGATACCATTATATTTTATGTCTATGATTCTCTTAAACATAATAAAAGAGGCATGACAGGATGTAAGATTGTGTTTTCAGCATACCCCGCAGATGATCGCTTCTGTATAGTCTCACATTTATCTCGTTACATTGAGATTACTAAACCTCTGAGAGGAACAGAGTTGGCTTTGTTTATTAGTCACAAAAAACCACACAGTAAGGTGTCGGTGCAAACGGTTTCAAGGTCCTCGCGGCCGCAGGATGGTCCAGTGAGCTAACTTTTCAGAGGTTTTGTCACAAGCCGATTTCAAGGCTCGGGGTGTTTGCTGATTCTGGTGTCAGTACTGTTATATTTTTCCCCTGAGTTAGAGGGGTTTGTTATGATTTGTTTGTAAATAAACTGTTATTCATTTAACAAATATTGTTACTGATGCATGATTGATTGTTAACGACTTTTGAGTCAATCCAGGCAGTGTGAACGTCGGATTTGAGTCTGCGGCGTGAATTCACAGTGCTTTGAAGTCTTCACGTAGTCACTCACGTGACTCCGAAGTAAAATAGTAAGATTAAACGAGAACTTACCAGTTTGAAGTTTGATCTTTATTTTATGAGGAGTCGAGTTGAGGGACTACGTGCCCTCCGCTCCCACCCTCATAGATCTCATCTGGTAGTTCTAGTTTTATCATCTTACCGTTATACTTCGGTCATTGTTAGCTGTGAATTCATTCCGCTGCTTTGAAGATTGACGCACCAAGGGCTGTACGGGCTTCTATTCACGTAGTCCCTCAACTCGACTCCTCATAAAATAAAGATCAAACTTCAAACTGGTAAGTTCTCGTTTAATCTTACTATTCTACCGATACCTCCTATACACCTATTCTACCTATACATCCTACACACCTATATTACCTATACACCTAAGGGCACAGGAAGACATCAAAGTAATTGTCAACCCTCTCTGACAGCAATCTCTGGAACCAAGTGTGGTCATTGTGAAATGTTGTCAGCATCGTTGTGTTGTGTTAAAGGGCGCTGAGAGACAGTTGGGAGGAATCTTGCGTCTGTCCCAGCGTAGACTGCTAGTTGATAAATCTAGACAGTAGATGTAGAGGCCTCTATATCAATCTGTCCTGTACGTGACTGATGGAGCCATTAGGAGTATGTGTGAGAAAAGTCACATTCATTGATTGATTGAACTGATTGCAAGATACATCACGGGAACAGACATGTCGGCGCTCGAAGTCCACACTGGCCATAGTTCACCCATTCTCCCACTTCCACATCCACTCCCCACACAACGGCAGCAATTTTACAGAAGACAATTAACCTGCATATCATTTGGCTGCGGGAGGAAACCGGAGCACCCAGAGAAAACCCATGTGGTCACAGGGAGAGCGTGCAAACTCCACACAAACAGTGCCTGAGATCAGGAACGAACCCGGATCTGGGGTTTACTGGGCTCCATTTTGCACTAAACAATATTCTCTCTATCCTGTATCTGTAACACTATGGCCGTCCGGCTTGTAATCATCTATAGTCTTTCAGCTGTCTAGTTAGCATGCAACAAAAAGCTTTTCACTGTACCTCGGAACAGTAGTGTCCACCCAAAACCTCACCTATTCCTTCTCTCCAGAGATGCTGCCTGACCCACTGAGTAACTCTAACATTTTGTGTCTATCTTCGGTGTAAACCGGCATCTGCATTTCCTGTATAAAGTACTATTGACACCAAGTCATAAAACTTCATAATAAGTACTTTAATCAGAATACATCCAGAAACCACAACCATAGGTACTTTAGGCTCAGTCGTAGATTAAAACTGAAAGCATGGCTGCTCGCATTCCACAAGATGGGATGGTGGAAACCTGACATGGATTTCAGATCGGGTCAGCAATAGCAAAACCAGATATGGATCAAATCAGCAATAGTGATTGATCTACAGTTCCTCCCTACACACGATAGCCTTGTGAATACACAAGAGAATGCAGGTGCTGGAATCTTGATCAAAAGACAAAGTGCTGGAGGAACTCAGGCAGCATCTGTGGAGGGAATGGATAGTTGACGTTTCGGGTCGGGACTCTTCTTCAGACTGATAGGAGGGGGAAGAAAGCTGGAAAAGTGAGGTGGGGATGGGACAAAGCCTGGTAAGTGATAGGGGGATACAGGTGAGTGTTGGGGGGGGGGGGGGGGGGGGGGTCGCATTGGCAGATGGGTGGAGTAAGTGATAAAGACAGGAGATGAAGAAGGGTCCTGACCTGAAACGTCATCTATCCAAACCCTGCACAGATTTTGCTCGAAGTTTCTTGTGACCTTTTTAAATATTTAATCACATTTTAAACTTTACATTATGAACTTCAGATTTCAGGGGCTGAGTGCAAAAGACACATAAATTAATTACTAATTACTAATTAAATAATGCTGGAAGCATTCAGCAAATTAGGCAGTATGAGTAGAAAGAGAAACGGAGTCAATGTTTCAAATCTTCAGGGTTTTTTTCAACCCTATTCTCCTGCCTTCTCACTGTAATATCTGACCCGTACTGGGCCTCTGCGCATCCCTCTGCAATTGGATCCTCGACTTCCTCATTCACAGACCACAGTCTGTTTGTATTGGTGGAAATGTGTCAGCCTCGATAACAATTCGCACGGGAGCACCTCAAGGCTGCGTGCTCAGCCCCCTGCTGTACTCACTCTATACTCATGATTGCGTAGCCAGTCACAGTGCGAACTCCATCACCAAGTTCGCTGACGACACCACTGTTGTGGGACGTATCACTGATGGGGATGAGTCGGAGTACAGAAGAGAGATCGAGCGACTGTCCATATGGTGCCAGCACAATAACCTGGCCCTCAACACCAGCAAAACCAAGGAACTGATTGTGGACTTTGGAAGGAGTAGGATGGGGACCCACAGTCCTGTTTATATCAACGGGTCGATGGTAGAGAGGGCAAGAGCTTCAAATTCCTGGGCGTGCACATCTCTGAAGATCTCTCCTGGTGAGAACACTGATGCAATTATCAAGAAAACTCATCAGCGCCTCTACTTACTGAGAAGATTACGGAGAGTCGGTTTGTCAAGGAGGACTCTCTCTAACATCTACAGGTGCACAGTAGAGAGCATGCTGACCGGTTGCATCGTGTCTTGGTTTGGCAACTTGAGCGCCCTGGAGAGGAAAAGACTACAAAATGTAGTAAACACTGCCCAGTCCATCATCGGCTCTGACCTACCTTCCATCGAGGGGATCTATCGCAGTTGCTGCCTCAAAAAGGCTGGCAGTATCATCAAGGACCCACACCATCCTGACCACACTCATCTCCCTGCTCCCTTCAGGTAGAAGGTACAGGAGCCTGAAGACTGCAACGACCAGGTTCAAGAATAGCTACTTCCCCACAGCCAGCAGGCTATTAAACCTGGCTCGGACAAAACTCTGATAACTAATAACCCATTTTACTTCGGAGTCACGCGAATGACTACGTGAAGAACCCCGTACAGCCGTTCGTGCGTCATCGCGTCAGACGCTTTCGTGCAGACGACTGTGGAGCAGCGCAGCTCCTCCAATGGTAAGTTTCAGGTAAGTGCTATTCCTTACCTGTTCTAGGTTTCCTGCAGGAACCTCCGAGGTTCTTGTGGGATGGTCGCGAGGCCGACGAGTGAACCAGCCTAGGGCTTTGGAGAAAACCCTGGCCCGACTGCGGAAGCGGACAGCTGGCGAAAGTCGGGTTAGCGATCGGAGTCACTGATAATGCAGTCAGTGACTCCACACGTTGGGTTCCCGGGGAGGGGATACCCGAGAATAGTACGGTTCTAGACCGCAGGGGATGGGGCTTAACTGACCTGAACGGTCAGCCTGGGTTCCCGGTGGAGGGGAAACTCAAGTGTATGCGGTTCCCAGACCGCAGTAGTCCCCTAGAAATGGGGTTTAATTCACATAAATGAGCAGCCCGGGTGCCGGGAGGGTACCACGGGTATATATATATATATAAATATATATATTTATATTGATTCCTGGGGAGGGGAAATTCACTTATGGGGTTCCCTAACCCCAATAATCCCAGGATATGGGAACAGCTGACAAAATAGTCAGTGTAATTAAGAAAGATTTGGTAGGTTCACCTCTGGGAATGAATTTAGAGAAACTCCTTTAGGCAGTAGTTGGATCAGTAGTAAAGTTTATGGCAATGTCAGCCTATTGCAGAGGCTGAGCCAGCAGCACCTTTGCTCAGGGCTGCTTCATGAGAACGCCAAATCTATGGCAAATACTGGTCTATGGGAAAGGCCGCGCCAGCAGCACCTTTCTTCAGGGCTGCTTTATGGGCGCCAGCGGTACCTTCTTCAGGGCTGCTTTATGGGAATAGCTGTTTAGTAGGGTATTCCCATTTACAGTGATCATGGGGGATGAGGGGGTCATTGTTAGGATATGGCAATATAACAGGATCTGTTAAGTCTTAAACTATATTTGAGAAATTGGGCTCCTCTATCCAGTTAGATTAAGTCTATCAAATAGACTTGTAGGATGTTGGGATTCACTTTTAGCTATTCAATTGGCTGTGATGCCGGCCTGGGCAACAGTTGGCAGTCAATAAACTCTGGTAATAGGTTTACTAGTCGTTAGATTAATTGTTAATAGTATAGATGTGATTCAGCTGTGCAAGTAAGACAACTTATCTTGTTAAATGGTTAACTATTAAGTGCCATATAGGTCATTGTTAACACACCTTGTTTCACCAGCTGAAATGAATAAAGTCACAATGATGGACAAACAGTATTCATTACTGCTCCAGTTGTTGTTAAGTAAATCTTTAATTATATTGCAAAATGGTGCTAATGACCCTAAATGGGAAATTGTGTCAGCAGCGCTTTTTAGCAGGCCTGCTTAATGTCTCCCTCATGTAGGAGGAGAGCATGCTGCGTCAGTATTATTCTGACGCTGGGGTCATGGCAAAGTCGGCGTATTGCTGAAGCTGCGCCAGCAGCACCTTGTATCAGGGCTGCTTAATGGCTCCCTCACGTAAGAGGAGAGCATGAGGGATCGCTATAGTCCAATGCCTAGTCTGAGGGTATAGTCATAGAGCATGCCCAAGGGATACAGGGCATATGCCAGAGGTTTATGCCTGGCAAGAAAGTTACCATCCCAAACACATATGCAGTGAATACCGCTCTCGGGGGACATTACAGTTGGCCGTCGAATCTTCTATTCAGGTAAGACCTTTCCATAGGCGAAACCTGGAGGGCAAAGCACAAGCTATTGGAACGAGCAAGGTTTCATAGTTTTGGTGATTATGCATCCCACGTCTTTATTGGCAGTAAGCGGTTCACTGAAGTTGGTGGCAGCATGAAGGCTGGCCAGAGGTTCCACGCACTGTACCTGTGCTACTCTACAATTAAGGGACCACTTACAGCTTGGTAAGGTGTGCACTTAGTTATACATTACAAATGATTGAGACATTATCAGCTAATTTGAGGGGTCTAACCATGTAAAATGGACTGTGCTAGCTTTTCAAGCAGGTTAGAATTGCACAGGTTCAGTAGAAAGACCAAGATTGTCTTGCAAGACTGGTTCGGAAATCGGGCCACAGTTGCTGTTTACGGCAGATACCAAGTTGCAAATATTATCTCGAGTTTGGAGGTGGAGCAGATTTGCATGACTTGCAAAAAATGTCTGTTGTGGGTATCAACTATCTATAGACCCTACGGGCATCGTATGGGTTAAAGAGTGATTGGACAAATGTGCATATTGTGATGCTCAGGTTCGGGTTGATACATTATGATGATGGCATATGTTAGTCACGAGGGTGCAATCAGTTAAAGACCCATGGAATGGTTATATATCTTGTTGTCACAGGAGAATCATCAAGTATAGGTTAATGGCAACACAGAAGTGGTGTTGAGTCACACTGTATTATGAAATTCTGGTTAAATGGAACACTTAATATATATGTTGGTTTCATGTTTATTTCACTGGTTGCAAAATATGTGGTATTACAGTGGCGAAAGATACATTTTTGCTAAAAGGAGAAGGAAGGTCTTTTATGGCTCCTTCCATTTTGTTTTATCAATTGAGGCTTCAAATAAAGTCATTAAGAGGTTGCTTAAGGTTTCTATTGTGTGATTATGCAAATTGATTCCTGATTTGTCATGAATAATATAACCTTATTTGGTTATTTTTAAACGTAATTTGCTGGTTCAGCCTGAGGCTTGGGAAATCAGTTGCATGATAAACTCAAATTATGTTCTGCAGGTTTAATAAACTGCCCTAAGGTTTGGGTTGTTACATCTATCCTTCTATGTGTTCAAAGTATTTGCATAGCACCAAACTGCAGAATTTTCTTTTCCAGGAGATGAAAGAGTTTGTTATGCTCATGTTCTATTGAAAATGGTATTGATTGCTAATGTTTCGAGTTCATGCTAAATGATCGTTTGTTAATTATGGAGTTATACGGCCATTAATTGGGTCAATGAGCTTCCTCATTGAGTTGGCTGTAACAAACAAGACTCGCTCTGTCGGGTCCACAACGGTTATCAAGGGGTAGGATATCTTCAACATGGGTCCCAGGACCAGTATAATGCCATATGCGATGTCGACATTTGTGAACACTATTTCAGCAGGAGGCTGCAGCTATATCTTTAAATTTGGCTGGAGTTTATTAGGTAGTTATCCTTCTGGCACTGGTTTAGTGCAGCAGGTTCAGTCGCTACATAATTGTGATGGTACAGGATGATAATGTCTGTAAATTATAATATATAATATTATGTTATAAATACTTGAGCAGACCAGAAGGGGGTCAGGTCTCAAAATAGTCACAGGCATACCGGGGACCTTTGATAAGGTAAGCACACATATATACAACAATATATCAAGGTCATCAAGAGCCTTGGAGTTCTGGACTAGCAATGGTGTTAGTCACAAAATATTTGGGAGAACTTATTGTTCAGGCCATTCCAGATGATAAAAACGGAGTTGTGTTATGTACGAATGGATTCTGATTCGAGAGCTCATTCCACCAGGGCTGCTACAACATCAGCAGCAAGGGTATTTATGTTCCGCTGGGTCGCATTGTTACGGCTGCAGCATGGTCCAACGAACGAATCTCCAAACATCGGTAATGACCCGATGCTGAACCAGGGGTATTTGTTAACTCTATTTATGTTCTGGTGATATTTTCCATCTGGGTGAGAGATGGAAATATTATTGTTTCATTTAAACAGCATCAGCATGTTTTACATCTGTTATGACTGTAGGCATTATGAATGTTTTCCCTTCATTTGTCGATGAACCAGCTGTGGTTGTGTATACTCGTTTCACACGGCATGAAATCACAGAGCTTTGAAGTCTTCATGTAGTCACTCACGTGACTCCGAAGTAAAATAGTAAGATTAAATGAGAACTTACCAGTTTGAAGTTGTGGGACTATGTGCCCTCCGCTCCCAGCCCTTATAGATCTCATCTGGTAGTTCTAGTCCTTTGTTATCTTACCATTATACTTCAGTCATTATTATCTGTGATTTCACACCGTTGTTTTGAACATTGACGCGCGAATGGCTGTACGGGGTTCTTCACGTAGTCCCTCAACTCGACGCCTCATAAAATAAAGATCAAACTTCAAACTGGTACGTTCTCATTTAATCTTAGCATTATCTGTTATTTGCACTTTATTAGTTTATTTATTCATGTGTGTATATATTTATATAATGGTATATGGACCCACTGATCTGTTTTGTAGTAAATTCCTTCTATATTCTGTTGTGCTGAAGCAAAGCAAGAATCTCATTGTCCTATCAGGCTCGCATGACAAACTCTCGACAAGAATCTGTCAATCCCGCCTTAAAAATATCCACTGACTTGGCCTCCACAACCTTCTATGGCAATGAATTCCACAGATTCACCATCCTCCAAAGAAATTCCTTCTCATCTCCTTTCTCAAGGTACGTCCTTTTATTCTGAGGCTGTGGCCTCCGGTCCTAGACTCTCTCACTAGTGGAAACATCCTCTCCACATTAATTCCATCCAGGCTGAGAGAGGTGGAATGGGACCGATGGGATTGTTCTGCTGAGGTCTAGCATGGGCTCGATGGGCTGAATGGCCTCATTCTATCTCACAAGAACCTTGTGCTTCCTAAAACTTGACTATACTTCAAGAAGTGCTTGCGTAGGAAGCAACTGCAGACGCTGGTTTAAACCGAAGATGGACACAAAAAGCTGGAGTAACTCGGTGGGACAGGCAGCATCTCTGGAGAGAAGGAATGGGTGACGTTTTGGGTCTGTCGAAGAAGGGTTAGTCCCGAAATGTCACCCATTCCTTCTCTCCAGCGATGCTGCCTGTCCCGCCAAGTTACTCCAGCTTTTTGGGTCTATCTTCAAAAAGTACTCGATTGGTTTCATTGGGGCACTTTGCAGGAGATGTGACAGATAAGAACATTGTTTGTTTCAGAACACAACTCGACATGTGTGCCTTTGCCAAGGTGAAGTACGTTGGGGGCATTTTGTTAGAGCGTCATTACAAACCAATGTGCTTTTCAAAGTAACCGATAACTCATGTCAATAATTCGCAGCCAATATAATTCTCCAGTGTTCCCCTGGCACTGCAGATATGATGCAGGAACACATGCCAATCTTTAAGAGAGAAGGCGTCCAACATTTAAAGATACATTTCTGGCATTCGTTTCAAGTCGGGATCTTAGACAATAGATGCAGGAATAGGCCATTCGGCCCTTCGAGCCAGCACCGCCATTCAATGTGATCATGGCTGATCATCCACAATCAGTACCCCATTCCTGCCTTCTCCCTATATCCCCTGACTCCGCTATTTTTAAGAGCCCGATCTAGCTCTCTTGATAGTATCCAGAGAACCTGCCTCCTCCGCCCTCTGAGGCAGAGAATTCCACAGACTCACCACTCTCTGTGAGAAAAAGTGTTTCCTCGTCTCTGTTCTAAATGGCTTACTCCTTATTCTTGAACTGTGGTCCCTGGTTCTGGACTCCCCTAACATCGGGAACATGTTTCCTGCCTCTAGCGTGTCCAAGTCCTTAACAATCTTATATGTTTCAATAAGATCCCCTCTCATCCTTCTAAACTCCAGAGTGTACAAGCCCAGCTGCTCCATTCTCTCCTTCTTCTTCTTGCGTATGGCGTGCACAGCCTAAACTTGTTTAGGACAACTCGTTCTATTTGATCTTATTTGTTTGTGCACGCCGGGTTGATTGCATCCGTCGAAACAGGGAGGACCACGTGAAGGTTGCAATCTCCCATCCCAACAAGTCGGGGAATCGCCAAGCGATAAGAGGCACAGGCCGAGGCAAAATACCGCTGATGCTGGAAATCCACATTAAAAAATGCTCAGCAGATCAGATCAGTTTATTGTCCATACAGCTTGGTGCAGAGAAATTCCTTGCACACATGAAGCTTATAAACTGTGCACATCAAAATGATTAGTGCCACCATAAATATAACGAAGAATGCAAAAGCAGAATCGTTTCAAGATTGTCGTGGAATCTAAACCAGTGCAGAATAATCGACGGTGTAATAAAAGGGAATAACAAAATAAGTTAAGAGAAGGAGTTTGGACAGCCACGGTGGCGTAGCGGTAGAGTTGTTGCCTTACAGCACTTGCAGCGCCGGAGACCCGGGTTCCATCCCGATCGCGGGCGGCGTCTGCACGGAGTTTGTACGTTCTCCCCGTGACCTGCGTGGGCTTTCCGCGAGATCTTCGGTTTCATCTCGCGCTCCAAAGACGCGCAAGCTAAAGCCGGCAAAGTCCGATCAAAGATAGTCCGAGGGTCGCCGATGAGGTAGATGGTAGTTCAGGACCGCTCTCTGGTTGTGGTGGGATGGTTCAGCTGCCTGATGACAGCTGGGAAGAAACTGTCCCTGAATCTGGAGGTGTGCGTGTTCACACTTCTGTACCTTTAACCAGAGGGGAGAGGGGAGAAGAGGGAGTGACCGGCGTGCGACTGGTCCTTGATGATGCTGCTGGCCTTTAGGGTTGAACGAGACGCAAGAATTGTACTAATGCGGATAACTTGTGGTGTCGTGGGACTGGAGGGGATTATTAAATTGGGAGGATGAGACTTTGGAGGAATTTAAAATTAGGCAGGCGAATTTTCACATCAAGGGGAATGGAAGTACACCCAGAAAGCAATTATTCCCCAAGGAACGTTCTGTGGCTGTGTCAAATCCAAGCTGGTATTAGCAGTTCCTGAATGTTCACACGTTGTACCTTGGAATAACTCTCTGGCCTCAAGCCGACAGCAGAACATCTTTGAACGTTACAGTGGTTCTTTCAGAGCAAACTTTTTGGCAAAAAGTAAAGCACAAAATAACTTTTAGGGTGGTGCAGGGGTAGAGTTGCTGCCTCACAGCGCCAGAGACAGCTACACCTGTACATCGATGACCCCATGGACGTCCCTGGCCAGGACCTGCCCCGAAAGCAGTGGACAACCCTCAACCGCTTGAGGACAGGCATCGGACGCTATGGAGTAGCGATGAAGAGGTGGGGCCTCGTAGACAGCGAGCGCCTCCTGCGAGTGTGGGGACCCAACGCTGACGGTGGAGCACATCGTCACCAGTTGCCCCAAACACCGGCCTCCGAATGGTGAACGAGGTCTGATTGACCTGGACGATGACACGTTGGTCTGGCTCGCCTCAACGCAGCTGCAGGTCCAAAAGACACCCGACAGAAGAAGCGCCAGAGACCCGGGTTTGATCCTGACCACAGGTTCTTGTCTGTACGGAGTTTTTATATTCTCCCCGTGACCTGCGTGGGTTTTCCCCAGGTGCCCTGGCCTGGCCTTTTCTCCAGTGCCGTCCCCGTCACTTTCAGTCTGCAGGGGTCCCGACCCCCAGACGTCAACCATCCTTTTTTTCTCCAGAGATGCTGCCCGTCCCTTTGAGTTACTCCAGCACTTTGTGTCTACAGTGCAAAAGCAGCATCTGCAGTTCCTTTTCACCACAGAAGCAAGTGGAGCTGCTCAGGAAGAGACAATTAGAAACATAAAAACATAGAAAATAGGTGCAGGAGGAGGCCATTCGGCCCTTCGAGCCAGCACCGCCGTTCATTGAGATCATGGCTGATCGTCCCCTGTCAATAACCGGTGCCTGCCTTCTCCCCATATCCCTTGACTCCACTAGCCCCTAGAGCTCTATCTAACTCTCTCTTAAATCCATCTTAGGAGCGTGGGAGGAAACCGAAGATCTCGCAGAAAGATGAGAGAAATGAGGGGAGAGGAAGACCAACAGTGAGTGTCAGGAGAACAGGGTTGTGAGAGAAAATGTTTTCAGAAACAGTGTCTCTCGTTTATTGAGAGTGGAATAAAATAACCACAGACAAAATGATGACTTTCAAGGTCTGAGCAGGAGTCTCGACCCGAAACGTCACCTATAGATACTGCCTCACCCGCTGAGTTTCTCCCCCATTTTTGTCTACCTTTCATGCTATCAAGAAGTCACATACATGATCACTTCACTTACTCCTGAAATAAAACGGCCCCATTTTTGTCCACAGATTTTCCATCTTTATTTTTTTGAAGTGAATATAATAGTTGCACTTCAACCACAAGATAAATTGGATATTTATGCGCAGCAAGGAACTGCAGTCGATGGTTTAAACTGACGATGGCTGAACTCAGCGGGATATTTACTCGCAAGAGTTTTCTCATACCCGTGACCTCTGCGGCAATTATACGTCAAGTGACGAGAAGAAGCACGTGACCTGCGTTGCAATTGCCTCTTCTACAAAGAAAATGAAAAAGCTTATTATTTGATAACACGTTTTATCTTTCAAAGGACACCCCAATTTTGAAACTGTTTGTTTCCTGTGAGAGGGGCCCCGAGTCGTGTTAGTAAAGATACGCAGCAATCAGGCAACACTGCTAAGTAGCTAAATGGACGGGATAATTGTCTCGTTAAGCTCTCACTTGGTGACAGATCCAGGATGATCCTGGAATCATAAATCAAGGGATGTCAATTTAAAGCAATCGGTAGAGCGAGGCAATAACTCCTCACTCACTGGATAGAAGCGTAGAAACATATGTGCAGGGGTCGGCCATTCGGAGCCCCCAGAGGAAACCCACGCAGTCACGGGGAGAGCATAGAATCATAGACAATAGGTGCAGGAGTAGGCCCTTCGAGCCTGCACCGCCATTCAATGTGATCATGGCTGATCATCCAACTCAGTATCCTGTACCTGCCTTCTCCCCATACCCCCTGATCCCTTTAGCCACAAGGGCCACATCTAACTCCCTCTTAAATATAGCCAATGAAGTGGCCTCAACTACCTTCTGTGGCAGAGAATTCCACAGACTCGCCACTCTGTGTGAAAAATTATCTTCTCATCTCGGCCCTAAAAGACTTCCCCCTTATCCTTAAACTGTGACCCCATGTTCTGGACTTCCCCAGCATCGGGAACAATCTTCCTGCATCTAGCCTGTCCAACCCCTTAAGAATTTTGTAAGTCTCTATGAGATCACCCCTCAATCTTCTAAATTCCAGCGAGTACAAGCCAAGTCTATCCAGTCTTTCTTCATATGGAAGTCCTGCCATCCCAGGAATCAGTCTGGTGAACCTTCTCTGTACTCCCTCTATGGCAAGAATGTCTTTCCTCAGATTAGGAGACCAAAACTGTACGCAATACTCCAGGTGTGGCCTCACCAAGACCCTGTACAACTGCAGTAGAACCTCCCTGCTCTTGTACTCAAATCCTTGCAAACATGCAAACTCCACACACACAGACAGCACCCGAGGTCAGGATCGAACCCGGGACTCCAGCAGGAACAAGCTGTACTCTTGTAGTTTAGTTTAGAGATACAGCGTAGAAACGGGGCTTTCAGCCCACCTAGTCCGCACTGACCAGCGATCCCCGCACATTAATGCCCCTGTCCCACCAGAACGGAAACCTCTGGAGACTTTGCGCCCCACCCAAGGTTTCCGGGCGGTTCCCAGAGGTTTTTGTCAGTCTCCCTAATGGTCGAATGTGGTTTCAGTTTTAAAAATCAGTAATTTTTTTTTAGTTGAAACCGGTTGCGATGCCAGTTGAAGGTGGTTGCCGGAGGACAAAAACCTCCGGTAGCCGCACGGAAACCTTGGGTGGGGCGCAAAGTCTCCAGAGGTTTCCCTTCAGGTTTCCTAAGTGGGACGGGCATGACACTACCCCACACAAGCTAGGGATAATTTTACATTTATAACCAAGCCAATCAACCTACAAACCTGCACGTCTTTGGAGTGTGGGAGAAATCCGAATGTCTCAGAGGAAACCCACGCAGGTCACGGGGAGAACGTACAAACTCCGTACCCACAAGCACCAGTAGTCAAGATCGAACCAAGGTCTCTGGCGCTGTGAGGCAGCAACTCTACCGCTGTGCCACCCTAACATGAACACCCTGTGCCCTTGTACTTAAACGAGGTGGAGTGTTAAGTTTAATTGCCGCCGCGGCCAGCTGTTAAATAGAGTCAATAAACGGGTCACTGGATGACATTGACACCGACCTGATGTGTGGATAACATTCAAATTAGCAAGAAGATAGACACAAAATGCTGGCGTAACTCAGTGGGACAGGCAGCATCTCTGGAGAGAAGGAACGGGTGTTTCATTCTCTCCTGAGATGCTGCCTGTCCCACTGAGTTATTCCAGCTTTTTGTGTCTATCTTCAGATTACATCCAGCATCTGCAGTTCCGTCCCACATATGAATTAGTAAATTGAAAAGTCCATGAAGACTAAAATTAATTGGGTGGAATGATGAGCTGCCGACTGTGATACATACAAAGTATACTGCTTATTTCTCAAGGGCAAAACAAGATCTTGTTGGCACTTTGAAGGTAAAATACATCTGTGGCCAAGGAGTTGATTCTGCAAGTATTGACGTACTAGGCAACAAACTGTGGGATTAACATCGGGGAGGCCTGGCTATAGGGTAGCCAACTTTCTCACTCCCAAAGGAGGGACAAATGGGGTCAAAATGCGGGACAAATTCCCGACGGCAATTCGTTGACCGACTGGGCCGTGGCTGGGTGAATGATGAGTTGGCCCGGGTGCTGGACCGCGCACAAAGCCCAGCCGGCGGGCCAGCTGAGGAGTTTTGGCCCGGGCCGCGCAACGTCGCGCGCAAAACCCGGCGCCCCATCCGACTCGTGAACCGATGATCGGCCGTGAGAAGGAGGGGGGGTGGTGGTGTCGGCGGTAAGCGAAGGTCCGAAGGTCGGACAGCTGGCCGGGCTGCCGACCGACGGGGCCACGGGCGAGGCGCTGCTGCTGCTGCTGCACTCCATGGGCTGCACTACTTTGGGACGGGTGAGGCGGTCTCAGTGGGCCAAAGGGCCTGTTTCCGCGCTGTATCTCGACTCGGGGCGGCACGGTGGCTCAGCGGTAGAGTTGCCGCCATACTGCTCTTACAGCGCCGGAGACCCGGGTTCGATTCCGACTGCGGGTGCTGTCCGTACGGAGTCTTGTACGTTCTCCCCGTGACCCCGTGTGGGTTTTCTCCGAGATCTTCGGTTTCCTCCCACGTTCCAAAAACGTACAGGTTTGTAGGTTAATTGGCCTGGTGTAAATGTAAATTGTCCCTAGTGTGTGTTAATGTGCGGGGATCGCTGGTCGACGCAGACTCGGTGGGCCAAAGGGCCTATTTCCGCGCTGTATCTCAACTCGGCATTCCAGCATCTGCTGCACCTCGTGTCTCTGTGAGACCAGGCCATTTACACATTCGAAGGTAGACAAAAGTGCTGGAGAAACTCAGCGGGTGCAGCAGCATCTATGGAGCGAAGGAAATGGGCAACGTTTCAGGCCGAAACACTTCAGGAAGGAAATGGGCAACGTTTCGGGCCGAAACCCTGAAGGGTTTCGGCCCGAAACGTTACCCATTTCCTTCGCTCCATAGATGCTGCTGCACCCGCTGAGTTTCCTCCAGCACTTTTGTCTACCTTTGATTTTCTTTCCAGCATCTGCAGTTCCTTCTTAAACATTTACTCCTTCGGTTCAGTTTCCCTACGTCAACAGAGTTTAATTTATTTTTAAAAAATGCAGGCTATTGCACGCAGTATGCTCCCAAAAATACCTGCAAGTAAAGTCAACCTCCTCTGTTGTTAGTCTCCAAGCACGAAGGCAGTCTGTTGTTAGAATCGTCGGTAGTGGAACATTTAAGTTTTGCTATCCTCGGGGAGATGCAGAAACAGAGAACCGGTGCCGCAGATAATTGTCAGATCCAATCTTACAGAAGGAATGGGGTTAGATATGAGATTCATGGAAATAGTATCGTAGAGCCACGAAAACAAAACCAAGCAATCTATCTATCTATCTTCTATGTGCACAGAGTTATGAGGGGGATGGGTAAGCTAGGCAGTGTGAATCATTATTGCTTTTGTACGCTTCATCTGAAATAGAAACATAGAAAATAGGTGCAGGAGTAGGCCCTTCGAGACCTGCACCGCCATTCAATATGATCATGGCTGATCATCCAACTCAATATCCCGTTCCTGCCTTCTCTCCATATCCCCTGATCCCTTTAGCCGCAAGTGCCACATCTAACTCCCTCTTAAATATCGTCAATGAACTGGCCTCAACTACCTTCTGTGGCAGAGAATTCCACAGACTCACCACTCTGTGTGAAAAATGTTTTTCCTCATCTCTGTCCTAAAGGAATTCCCCCTTATCCTTAGACTGTGACCCCTTGTTCTGGACCTCCCCAACATCGGGAACAATCTTCCTGCATCTAGCCTGTCCAACCCCTTAAGAATTTTGTAAGTTTCTATAAGATCCCCCCTCAATCTTCTAAATTCTAGCGACTACAAGCCGAGTCTATTCAGTAGTCTATCCAAATAGGAGGGCAGAGGGAATGGGTGCGAGAGAGGATGTTTAATTTCTTCACACCGAGTTTGGGATAACATAGAAACATAGAAAATAGGTGCAGGAGTAGGCCATTCGGCCCTTCGAGCCTGCGTTCTCCTCGTTTACATGCGTTTCCAACTCCCCCTCCCCCTCCCCCTCCCCCCCCGTCCCCCACCCCACCGAACCAGACGTTTATTTTGCTTGGGCATCTTACAACCCAGCGGTACGAATATTGATTTCCCCAACTTCAAGTAACACTTGCATCCCCCATCTCTGCGTCCCTCCCCCACCCTAGTAGTCCTACTAATGTCACTGTTGTCCTGCTTAAGTCACTGTTTCTATCATGTATTTAATTGTATTGTCTTTCCGCTGACTGGTTAGTGCACAGCAAAAGCTTTTCACTGTACCTCGCTACACATGACAATAAATAAAGCTAACTAACTGACACCATCTCCGCAGTCAACAATGGACCATTGTGGGCTCTGCCTTTCCTTGATCATCCTGTATCTCTTCATACCTCTAGTCTCCATCTCCCTTGACTCTCAGTCCGAAGAAGGGTCTTGACCCGAAACATCAGCCCATTCCTTCATCTCCGGTGATGCTGCCTGGCCTGCTGACTTATGCCCCTGTCCCACTTATGCCCCTGTCCCACTTAGGAAACCTGAACGGAAACCTCTGGAGACTTTGCGCCCCACCCAAGGTTTCCGCGTGGTTCCGTGCGGTTCCCAGAGGTTTTTGTCAGTCTCCCTAATGGTCGAAAGTGGTTTCCGCTATAAAAATCCATAATTTTTTTTTAGTCGAAGCCGGTTGCGATGCCAGTTGAAGGTGGTTGCCGGAGGGAAAAAACCTCCAGGAACCGCATGGAAACCTTGGGTGGGGCGCAAAGTCTCCAGAGGTTTCCGTTCCGGTTTCCTATGTGGGACAGGGGCATTACTCCAGCATTTTTGTGTCTATCTGCAGTTTCAACCAACATCTGCAGTTCCTTCCTACACACTCGTCCTGATAACTGTGTAACTTCAGCTCAGTTTAGTTTATTGTCACGTGTACCGGTGTTCAGTGAATATCTGTTTGTTGCGTGCTAACCAGTCAGCGGAAAGACAATACATGATTACAATCGAGCCGTTCGCAGTGTACAGATACATGATAAGGGAATGATGTTTCGTGCAAGCTAAAGCCAGCAAAGTCCGATCAAGGAGAGTCTGAGGGTCTGCAATGAGGTAGATAGTAGTTCAGGACTGCTCTCTGGTTGTGGTGGGATGGTTCAGTTGCCTGATAACAGCTGGGAAGAAACTGCCCCTGAATCTGGATGTGCGCGTCTTCACACCTCTGTGGCTTTTTAGCCGTTTCCAAAGGATGAATGCAGATGACCTAACAGCAAGACAATGCAGCAAATAGAAAACCTGTCACCCACAATGGCAAACGACACGTGTACGTCCAGTTAAGTGAACTAATTGGCTTAGTTTCATGGGGGAGACTTGCGTCTGGCTGCATCTTTAAAGCTGAGCTTGAGGATTGGAGGGGAGCAGAGTTGTCGTCTAATAGAGCAGCTTTTACATGCAGGGTACGTCAGCCAGGTTCACATCCAGGATGCTGGCTGTCGATCTGCACAAAGCCACCATCTCTATTTGGCTGCTTAATCATTCTGCCCAGCCTCCTGCTGCTCGCCCTCTCTCCGCAATTAACCCGAAGCATTTAGTTATGCGTCATTTGCGTTTAGTGCCAAGATTCTGATTGAGGTTTTGGAGGTTTATAAGATGCCACAGTAAAGCCGTGGACTGGTGGAAGCTGGGCACCGTTGTGTGGAACGGGATTTGCACGGATGGTCTAGATTGCATGGGCGGGAGAGTTACTGTCTCACAGCGCCAGAGACCCGGGTTCGATCCTGACCACGGGTGCTGTCTGTATGCTTCTGCAGTTGTAGAGGGCTCTGGTGAGACTACATCTGGAGTATTGTGTACAGTTTTGGTCTCCTAATTTGAGGAAGGACATCCTTGTGATTGAGGCAGTGCAGCGTAGGTTCACCAGATTGAACCCCGGGATGGCGGGACTGTCATATGAGGAAAGATTGAAAAGACTAGGCTTGTATTCACTGGAGTTTAGAAGGATGAGGGGAGATCTTATAGCAACATATAAAATTATAAAAGGACTGGAAAAATTTCCCAATGTTGGGCGAGTCCAGAACCAGGGGCCACAGTCTTAGAATAAAGGGGAGGTCATTTAAGACTGAGGTGAGAATCTTTTTCATCCAGAGAGTTGTGAATTTATGGAATTCCCTGTCGCAGAGGGCAGTAGAGGCCAAATCACTGGATGGATTTAAGAGTTGGATAGAGCTCTAGGGGCTAGTGGAGTCAAGGGATATGAGGAAAAGGCAGGCACGGGTTATTGATTGGGGATGATCAGCCATGATCACCATGAATGGCGGTGCTGGCTCGAAGGGCCGAATGGCCTCCCCCTGCACCTATTGTCTATGTTTGCTGAGTGGGGTGTCACAGTCTATGGGTGCAGGACCACATCATGGTTTATGTTCTCAGTCAAAACAATGAAAGCTTCTCATTGCCAGTTCAGTTCAGTTTAGTTTATTGCCACGCGTACAGTGAAAAGCTTTCTTGTTGCGTGCTCTCCAGTCAGCGGAAATACTAAACATGGTTATGATCCAGCCGTCCACAGTTTCAAAAGGGAGGAGTGATTGTAATGAATGACAGGGGTGGCAGGGTGGCGCAGCGGTAGAGTGGCTGCCTCACAGCGCCGGAGACCCGGGTTCGATCCCGACCACCACGTGCTTGTCCGTACCGAGTTTGCACGTTCTACCCGTGACCTGCGTGGGTTTTCTCTCCGAGATCTTCGGTTTCCTCTCACACTCCAAAGACGTGCAGGTCTGTAGGTTAATTGGCTTGGTGTAAATGTAAATTGTCTCAAGTGTGTGTGTGGGATAGCGATAGTGTGCGGAGATTGCCGGTTTGGCGCGGGCTCGGTGGGCTGTAGGTCTCTATCTCTATGCTAAACAGGATGAAAGGAGCAGATGTCAGCTATAAACAAATATTAAAATATTTTTCTTCTTTGCTAAAAAATAAATCCTGATGGTAATTATCTATCCCCAATGGAATTGCATAGTTTCTGCATCCCAAACTTTTTTGTTTCATATGAACTTCAAACTGGTCCACTCTTCATGGCTAATTAGAGATGTTTTTCTCATGAATAATCTCGTGTATTTGTTCTAAGACTGTCTCCTGAACTATTAAAAGACAACCTTGCAGATGCTGCCTGCCCCGCTGAGTTACTCCAGCATTTTGTGTCTGTCATTTGATAGATGATTCAATGGTGCGTAGAGTTGATGGGCCGAATGGCCTATTCTGCTCCTATGTCTACTGATATTATGCTCTTATCACAACCTCTCCAGATCTGTTGTCTATTGTCTGTTGGTGGATCTGACTATTTCGCTGCGTCTGACACCCACAACTTAGGTTTTGTTTAATTTTGGTATTTGCTTTTAGTTTTAGACATACAGCGTGGAAACAGACCCTTGGGCCCATCGACTCTGCGCCGACCAGCGATCCCTGCACGCGCACACCCACACACGACAATTCACATTTATACCAAGCCAATTAACTTACAAATCTGGAGAAACTCAGCGGGTGCAGCAGCATCTATGGAGCGAAGGAAATAGGCAAACGTTGCCTATTTCCAAGGTTTCGGCCCGAAACGTTGCCTATTTCCTTCGCTCCATAGATGCTGCCGCACCCGCTGAGTTTCTCCAGCAATTTTGTCTACCTTCGATTCTCCAGCATCTGCAGTTCCTTCTTGAACCTACAAACCTGTACGTCTTTGTAGTGTGTGGGACGAAACCAAAGATCTCTGAGAAAACCCCACGCGGGTCACGGGGAGAACGTACAAACTCCGTACAGACAAGCACCCGTAGCCAGGATCGAACCCGGGGCCTCCGGCACCGTGAGGCAGCGACTCTACCGCTGCGCCACCGTGTTAGCTTCTGACCTGTTCGCAGCATGAACTAATAGCTATCAGCAGCAGAGGTGGCTCTTTCTAGCATAAAGTGTGCTTGGTATCACGGGCAGAAATGTGTGATCATAAATCTGCTTAACACATTTTACAAGTTTAAAGATGGCAGGCTGAAATACCACCGCTGATGCAAGAGGCTAGAGGGCAAAAGCGAACATTAGCAAATGAAAGTTTAGAATTAAGACATCAATTGTTTCAGGGTGCTGACTTGCTGTTTGAAACGCATGTTTTAGCATTTCTCCTCGGGCGACAAATAGTATTTTATCTTTTAAAAAAAACATGGCAGACACAATGGCAGAAGTTTCTCACCCGCCTTTCTCCAAAAACCGAGCGAGAGAGAAGAGATAAAATAGAGAAGATTAATTGAAATTGTAAGTAGATCTGCAAAATAAATCGAAATGAAATATAAGAATCAATTTGCATTGTAATAGCCCTGTCACACGGTACGAGTTCATTCCAAGAGCTCTCCCGGGTTAAAAAAAAATCAAACTGGTGGTAAGCACGGAGAATGAACGTAACGGGTACGTCAGAGCTCGGGGACGTCTCTTAGCGGCTCGTAGCGCTAACGGCAGGTACTCGGGAAGACTCGCTAACGGCAGTTAAGCATAGAAACATAGACAATAGGTGCAGGAGTAGGCCATTCGGCCCTTCGAGCCTGCACCGCCATTCAATATGATCACGGCTGATCATCCAACTCAGTACTCTGTACCTGCCTTCTCTCCATACCCCCTGATCCCTTTAGCCACAAGGGCCACATCTAATGCCCTCTTAAATATGGCCAATGAACTGGCCTCAACTACCCTCTGTGGCAGAGAATTTCACAGATTCACCACTGGAAGTCTGGTGAAGATTTTTCAACACGTTGAAAAATGTCCACGAGAGCTCCGAGTACCGACGAGTGGCCATTACCGTAAATCTCCGAGTTTGAATCGGGGCAAACGCGGGAGAGCTCTGGGAATGAACTCGTACCGTGGGACAGAGGTTTAAGGCAGGCAGAGTGGGACAGAAGAGATGGGCGGTATGGTGGAACAGTGGTAGAGTTGCTGCCTAATGGACCTGTCCCACTTAAGGACCCGTCCCACTTGCTGATTTTTTATTTTTTTTTTTGGGCGAATGCCGGCGTCATATCGGTGTCGCCAAAGGATTTTGAACATTTCAAAATCCAGCGTCGACAAATGTTGCGACACTTGAAAAAACACCGCGTCATTACGTCATCACGCCGCGAATGTTTCGGTGACCTGATACGTCAGTCAATGATGCCGGCAGTTGGCAAAATAATCGGCAAGTGGGACAGGCCGTTTGGCGACTGCCAGGGGCTAATTTTTATGGAATTCACCAAGGACACCTGGCGACACCACACCTTCGACAGCAAAAATCGTCGCCAGTGTCGGCGAAAAACTTTCAACATGTTGAAAGTTTCGTGGTAGTCGCCCAAAAAAAATCGCCTGTGAGACCGGCCCATTACAGCGCCAGAGACCCGGGTTCGATCCTGACTACGGGTGCTGTCTGTACGGAGTTTGAACCTTCTCCCCGTGACCTGCGTGGGTTTTCTCCGGGGAGAGCCGACAAACTCCGTACAGACAGCACCGATAGTCGGGAGCGAGCCCAGGTCTCTACCGCAGTAAGGCAGCAACTCTACCGCTGCCGCCCTTAGAATTTCCGATATTTAGGATGTTTAGTCTTTGGGTGCAGAGGGTCGAGCTGCTGCTTCACAGCGCCAGAGACTCGGGTTTGATCCTGACTACGGGGGGCTGTCTGTGTGGAGTTTGCACGTTCTCCCTCTGACCACCTAAGTTTCCTCAGGATGCTCCGGTTTCCTCACAAATCCCAAAGACGATCGGGTATGTAGGTTAATCGGCCCTCTGTAAATTGGCCCCTAACGTGGGGTGACATAGAACTAGTGAGAATGGGTGATCGATGGTCATGGAGGAATTGTGCCCATTTCACTCCGAACCTTTCCTATCCACGTACATGTCCAAATGTCCTTGAAATGTTCAGCCTGTTGTAAATGTTCAAATGGTCAGCATGGGCAAGTTGGGCTGAAGGGCCTGCTTCCAAACTATGTTGCTCAATGACTCGATGTTATGTACTTCCAGCATTCTCTGATTTTGTCTCAGATTTCCAACTTTGGCCAAATTTTGCATTTGCTGATTATCTTATTGTGCTGCGGTCTTCGAGAGTGGCGGACCAGGTCTGAGGTCCACGTGGCCTATCGCTGCTCCTGTCCATGCCGTTACTTGGCCGCACCCTGCCCACTCCCTCTTCTCCCCTCTCCCATCGGGCAAAAGGAACAGGGTTGTGAAAGCACACACCTCCAGATTCAGGGACTGTTTCTTCCCAGCTGTTATCAGGCAACTGAACCATCCTACCACAACCAGAGAGCGGTGCTGAATCACTATCTATCTCAGAAGGCAGGAACGGGATACTGATTGGGGATGATCAGCCATCATCACATTGAATGGCGGTGCTGGCGTCGAAGGGCCGAATGGCCTCCTCCTGCACCTATTATCTATTGTCTATTGTCACATATCCATGTTCTCCAGAGGTCTGAAGAAGGGTTCCGACCTAAAACATCACCTACACATTTTCTCCAGGGATGAATGAATGAATGATTGATACTGAATGAAGGAACCATTGAGTTACTCCAGCAGTTTGTCTTTTTTTTGTAAACCAGCATCTGCACTTCCATGTGTCTCCTAAAAGCCCTGTCCCACGGTACGAGTTCATTCCAAGAGCTCTCCCGAGTTTTCCCCGATTCGAACTGGGAGATTTACGGTAATGGCCGCTCGTCGGTACTCGGGGCTCTCGTGGACATTTTTCAACATGTTGAAAAATCTTCACGAGTCTTCCCGAGCTTACCTGCCGTTAGTGAGTCTTCCCGAGTACCTGCCGTTAGCGTTACGAGCCGCTAAGAGACGTCCCCGAGCTCCGACGTACCCGCTACGTTCATTCTCCGTGCTTACCACGAGTTTGATTTTTTTTTAAACTCGGGAGAGCTCTTGGAATGAACTCGCACCGTGGGACGGGGCTTTTAGGGTGATGGTAGATTGAAGTGCAGATGCCAAAACCCAAGGCCATCGCAACTCCTGGACTCCAGTCATTTCGTGGCCATGCAAGCCAACGAGATTTGTGGCAGGGAAGGCTGCCAATCAGCCCATCATATCTACGCCAGCTCATTAACAGAGCAATATAATTAGTCCCATTTTCCCCATCATCCGGCAGTATTTTGCTTTTCCATAAATATATAATGTCCCTCTGAGGACACTGTAAGCAGCATTTCAAAGAATGCTTTACAATTCATAGCAATCTGTGCATAATAATGCTCTCTCTCTCGCCCTCTTTGTTAACACATCATTGGAAGATTGCTGGTTGCAGAAACTAAATGATTATTGGAGCAGGCAGCGATAGTCTTTCAGCTCAATGCTTACAGAGTTCAGATGATTAGTCGGTGAGTCAGGGAAACATTTGGTACTGGGGAGTACATTCGGCCCATCGTGTCTGTACTGGTAACTCCGGTTGTTGATCCTTTCCCTGTCGATCCCTGCCTGATGAAGGAATGCTCTGGGTCTGTAAGCTCACTCGTCACAACTCAACTGAAAGAGACAGATTGTCGAAGCAGAAGTAATGTTCCAGCAACGCTGGGGCCAACCGGTCATTAACAGTAAGAAACACAGAAACATAGAAAATAGGTGCAGGACTGGCCATTTGGCCCTACGAGCCAGCAGCACCATTCATTGCGATCATGGCTGATCGTCCCCTATCAATAACCCGTGCCTGCCTTCTCCCCATATCCCTTGATTCCACTAGCCCCTAGAGCTCTATCTAACTCCCTCTGGAATCCATCCTGTGACTTGGCCTCCACTGCCCTCTGTGGCAGGGAATTCCACAAATTCACAACTCTAAGTTGTCAATCCGCAGACGGCTGTGGAGGCCAAGTCGATGGATATTTTTTTAAGTCAATGGAGGCAGATGGATTCTTGATTAGTACGGGTGTCGGGGGCTTTGGGGCGAAAGCAGGAGAATGGGGTTAGGAGGGAGAGAAAGATCAGCCATGATTGAATGGCAGGGTTGGAGATTGCAACCTTCACGTGGTCCGCCCTTTTCCGACGAATGCAATCAACCTGGCGTGCACAATCAAATAAGATGAAATGGAACGTGTTGTCCGACAACTTTAGGCTGTGCACGCCATACGCAAGAAGAAGATTGAATGGCGGAGTAGATGTGATGGGCCAAATGGCCTCATTCTGCTCCTAGAACTTATGACCTAATGATTGCGGCCATTCGAGTTTGAAGAAGGGTCTCGACCCGAAACGTCACCCATTCCCTCTCTCCACAGGTGCTGCCTGTCCCACTGAGTTACTCCAGCATTTTGTGCCTATCATCGGTTTAAACCGGCTTCTGCAGTTCTTTCCTGCACATCCTCACGCAGGTGTATTATGATCCCTGCAAGCCGTCCGGCGGGAGAATCCCGGTAAACCACAGCCCGATCTAAGGGGACCACACATGGAACACTTTGTGACGTTGTTGGCGGCGCCCTTTATGTGGAGATTCTTTGCATACCTTGGGCCCGGCTCGTTCGCCGCTGACTGGGAACCCACCCGGCACGCCGGCCCAGAGAGGGCGGAGTCAGACGGAGGGCCGGTAAGCAGGCCGCGCGACGGGAGGAGCGATCTATCTCGACGGTGGAATGGGCCGCGTTGTGGCGACATCTATTTTCGGGAACCCTTCTTCGGATTGTGGGGGGGGGGGGGGGCGGGAGAATGGAAGAACTGGAAGCAAGAGAAGACCAGGGCAAAGCTGGGTTGGCAACCGATAGGTCAGTAGGGAGGTTCCTTGCTGGGCCGATTGGTGGCTACGGGTGGTATGGATGGTTTCTCACAGAGAGTGGTGAGTCTGTGGAATTCTCTGCCTCAGAGGGCGGTGGAGGCCGGTTCTCTGGATACTTTCAAGAGAGAGCTAGATAGGGCTCTTAAAAATAGCGGAGTCTGGGGATATGGGGAGAAGGCAGGAACGGGGTACTGATTGGGGATGATCAGCCATGATCACATTGAATGGCGGTGCTGGCTCGAAGGGCCGAATGGCCTCCTCCTGCACCTATTGTCTATTGATCCCAAGATGGATGCATCAATGTGAACTGTGGCACTGGTTAACCAACTTTTACTGGAAGAAAGGGGAGGTAAGGGGGGGGGGGAGGGGAGAGGGGACGGGAGTGTATAGATTTATTTGTCACCATGTATTAGCTTGCTTCAAAGTTCCTTATGACCAAGAGATATCTGCATTTAACAGATGATTAATGTCAGTGTACAAAACCACCTCTTTCATTCACTCTGGGCAGCACAGCTGGTAGTGCTGCTGCCTCACAGCGCCAGAGTCCTAGGTTCCATCTTGACCTCGGGTGAGCTTCTGTCTGTGTGGAGTTTGCACGTTCTCCCTGTGACCGCGTGGGTTTCCTCCAGGCTCTCTGGGTTCCTCCCACACCCCAAAGACGTGCGGGTTTGTAGGTTAGTTGGCCTCTGTGAATTGTCCCTAGTGTGTAGAATGTGGGATATCACACAACTGCTAATTTTCTGACTCTGGGCAATCGCCCTATCTCTTCCTCTCATGATTTTATACATACGGTCATAAGTGAAAGGAGCAGAATTAGGCCATTCGGCCCGTCAAGTCTACTCCCCATTCAATCATGGCTGATCTATCTCCCCCTCCTAACCCCATTCTCCTGCCTTCTCCCCATAACCCCTGACATCCGCACTAATCAACCTTATACATCTCTATAGGCTCACCCTCCTCCTCCTGCGCTCCAAGGATGGTCGGCATGGACTCGATGGGCCGAAGGGCCTGTTTCCGTGCCAGAAGTCTAAACCAAACTAAACCAAGTAGGAATTAATTGCAGATGCTGGTTTAAATCAGTCGGAAGAAGGGTCTCGACCCGAAACGTCACCCATTCCGTCTCTCCAGAGATGCTGCCTGTCCCGCTGAGTTACTCCAGCATTTTGGGAGTAAACCAAGTCAGGATATTTTAATAAGAATTATACTGAACGCAACAGCAAGTCGGCCTCTTTGGATTCATTGCAGAGTTTGTTCAATGGAGCAGCAGACCTTTCTGCTATCAGCTAAATGCTGACGAACTGGTGACTGGTGAATTGAATAATTAAGCGATGGGTTTGGAATAGAGGACACTGGCACACATACAGTAGCGTAATTCAGCCAGCACCGCGATTGGAAAGCAAAGGTGATCAATTCCCCTAGCTCTGTTTGCAAGACAGATTTTACTTACTATCATAAATGTTCATTTCCAGTCCATCTGTATTTAATTATGTGCCATCCATCGCTTTTTCTGACACTGAAAAGAAAATTAAATAGCGGATTCCTTCTGTCACAGTTCTGTGCAGGAGTGTCAAATCCAGCATGAATTCAATTTTATGGGAACTGCACTAGCCCTTGGCTAACGACAGTCGAGAGGCACACAGTGTGGATGCAGGCCCTTCGGCCCATCTTCTCTACACCGACCAACTGGTCGCTTGTTCCATACACCCCCGCAATCTTGGAGGAGCAGTACCTCATATTCCGCTTGGGCAGTCTGCACCCTAGTGGCATAAACATTGACTTCTCCAAATATCCGGTAGCCCTTGCTGTCTCCTCCCCTTCTCAGCTCTCCCTCAGCCCACGGGCTCCTCCTCTTCCTTTCTCCTTTCTCCTTTCTTCTCCCTGCACCCCCCTCCCCAACCCTACATCAGTCTGAAGAAGGGTTTCGGCCCGAAATGTTACCTATTTCCTTCCTGAAGGGTTTCGGCCTGGAACTTTGCCTATTTCCTTCGCTTCATAGATGCTGCTGCACCCGCTGAGTTTCTCCAGCATTTTGCCTACCTTCGATTTTCCAGCATCTGCAGTTCCTTCTTAAACCCCCCCACCAATCTCTGTGTGAAAATGTCACCCCTCAGATTGCTATTAAATCTTTTCCCCTTCACCTTGAACCTATGTCCTCTTATAGACAATAGGTGCAGGAGTAGGCCATTTGGCCCTTCGAGCCAGCACCGCCATTCAATGTGATCATGGCTGATCATCCAATCAGTACCCCGTTCCTGCCTTCTCCCCATATCCCTTGACTCCGCTATCTTTAAGAGCTCTGTCCAGCTCTCTCTTGAAAGCAAACAGAGAATCTGCTACAGTTTGAGAATAAGGAGGAAGCCATTTGGAACGGAGACGAGGAAGCACTTTTTCACACAGAGTTGTGAGTCTGTGGAATTCTCTGGCTCAGAGAGCGGTGGATGCAGGTTTTCTGGATGCTTTCAAGAGGGAACTAGATAGGGCTCTTAAAAATAGCGGAGTCGGGGATATGGGGAGAAGGCAGGAACGGGGTACTGATTGGGAATGATCAGCCATGATCACATTGAATGGCGGTGCTGGCTCGAAGGGCAGAATGGCCTACTCCTGCACCTATTGTCTATTGTCTATTGGGCCATATGTTGTCTACATTGTATGACCAGTTGTTCTTGGAGCAAATCCAGGTCCCGACACGATCTGTGTTCAACGTTAATGCTCCTCTCTCTCGCCTTCCTCCAGCAACATGTAAAACATGACCTATTTTTGCAGGTGTTTATGTTTAATTGAACAATTAATTCAGATCAGTGATGATTGTAGCAATCAACTGTACCCAGTATATAAATTGCTTCTTATTTCCTCTCTGGTTTCTGCATATATTCAATTCCCTGGGTGAATGCAGCTCTGACAAGCTTTCTCCCCCAATTCAACATGACCTATGCTGCCCTCTCATAGAGTCAACCAGTGTGGAAACGGCATCCCAACTTGCCCACACTGACCAGCGTGCCCCATCTGTGCCTGTACCTCGGTACACGTGACAATAGACTAAACTGATGAACCTTCTTCTGTCGTGTGGCGTGCACAGCCTAAAGTTGTTGGACAACTTGTTCTATTTGATCTTCCGTTTGTGCACCTCGAGTTGATTGCATTAGTCGAAACAGGTGAAGGTTGCAATCTTCCACCCCACTGATGAAACTGATGTGTAGGAGGGAACTGCAGATGCCGGTTTAAACTGAGATAGACACACAAAAAGCTGGAGTAACTCAGCGGGACAGGCAGCATCTCTGGAGAGACGGAACGGGGTGACCCGAAACATCCTTCTCTCCAGAGATGCTGCTTGCCTGTCCCGCTGAGTTACTCCAGCTTTTTGTGTCCATAAACTGATGACTGATGACTGGTTTCTGAAGAAAATCATATTTGATTTTTGTTTGTTTGTGGAATCGGTTTTCCCCCCCCATAACTTCCCCCAACATGGCTCTCTCGCCATGGGCTCAGAAAACCTTATCTCATTCATGCAGAAGAAAGATTTGCCCTCCTTGATAGGGATTAGCATTTCCCTGGAGAGGCAGATGATGATATTATACCGCACAGCGTCGACACGGTGGAATGTAGATTCACTCTCTCATTTGTAACATCGGCTGATTAAACTTTGAACGTCCTAATGTCCTGGTACCGCATGTTCTCAGGATGTTATTCTGCAGCTGTCCTCGTCCTAATGAGGATCGGCACGGTACGAATAAGAACTGACTGACGGCCTGAAGAAGGAGTTTAGAAGGATGAGAGGAGATCTCATTGAAACATATAAAATTGTTAAGGGTTTGGACACACTAGAGGCAGGAAACGTGTTCCCGATGTTGGGGGAGTCCAGAACCAGGGGCCACAGTTTAAGAATAAGGAGTAAGCCATTTAGAACGGATGACGAGGAAACACTTTTTCTCACAGCGAGTGGTGAGTCTGTGGAATTCTCTGCCTCAGAGGGCGGTGGAGGCAGGTTCTCTGGATACTTTCAAGAGAGAGCTAGATGGGGCTCTTAAAAATAGCGGAGTCAGGGGATATGGGGAGAAGGCAGGAACAGGGTACTGATTGGGGATGATCAGCCATGATCACATTGAATGGCGGTGCTGGCTCGAAGGGCTGAATGGCCTCCTGCACCTATTGTCTATTGTCTAGTGCATGTTGTGAATGATGGTCCTGACATCTGCTGGGCAAGATATGGGAGTAATATTTAAGAGACAATGTGGATAGGTACATGGATGGGACAGTTTAGAGGGAAGTTTATTAGAAAACCCTGTCAAACAAGAGCATTTATCAATTCCCGTAAACACTACCCAAAAGCAGTTGACAGTGCATAAGGTGTTTAACCATGTTGCTCCTCCATACACAGACCTAACCTGGACAGGTACATCAATTATTCTGCTGTAGTTTCATTTAGTTTAGTTTTAGAGATACAGCGCCGGAAAATGGCCCTTCGGCCCACCAAGTCCGTGCCGCACATTAACACTATCCTACACACTAGGGATAGTCTTTGCACTGATACCAAGCCAATTAACATACAAACCTGCACGTCTTTGGAGTGTGGGAGGAAACCGAAGATCTCGGAGAAAACCCACCCTGGTCACGGGGAGAACGTACAAACTCTCCCGAGATCTTCGCTTTCCTCCCACGCTCCAAAGACCTGCCGGTCTCTGGAGTGTGAAGATCTCGGAGAAAAGTCACGCAGGTCACGGGGAGAACGTGCAAACTCCATACAGACGGCGCCCGCAATCTAATGTATTAACTCCATACGGGCAGCATCCGTGGTCGGGATCGAACGTTGGTCTCTGTCGCTGCAAGGCAGGAACTCTACCGCTGCTCCACCGTTCCACGTTGTAGATGGGATAGATGGCACTAAGTGAGCAGCTGGCTTGATTCGGGTAACAGGAATGAATATTTGCAATGTTCCTGAGCTTGGGAAATATTGATGGCCTGGTAGTAGTTTTATTCTTGACTGCCTCTACAGCGCCTGGAGTTAGTCAGCGCTGGTGAGGCTCGATGGAGCTCAACACTTGGCTTGCCGGCGTAACCCTGGCAGCTGTATAATTGCCCCCAGCCCACATTCACCATCTGTACACATCTGCCGTGCCAACCCCGCTCCTGGCAAATCAGCAACTTGGTCACACAGTGTGGAAACGGGCCCTTTGGCCCAACTTGCCCACACCGGCCAATCATGTCCCATCTACTTGCCTGCTGCGTTTGGCCCATATCCCTCCACACCTGCCCTATCCATGTACCCTGTGTAAAGTTTCTTAAATGTTGCGATAGAACCAGCCTCGACTACCTCCTCCGGCAGCTCGTTCCATACACCCTCGGGTTCCTGTTAACCCTTTTTCCCCCCTCACCTTAAACCTATGTTCTCTGGTAGCCAATTCCCCTACTCTGGGCAAGAGTAGGTGTGCGTTTAGAGTTTAGAAATACAGCACGGAAACAGGCCCTTCAGCCCCTCGAATCTGTGCCGACCAGTGATCCCCGCACACTAACACTATCCTACACACTCGGGAAACGTTGCCATTTTTTGACAGTGGAGGAGGCCCAGGTGAGAAAGGTCCATTTGCGAATGGGAGGGGGAGTTAGTGTTTAGCAAGCCTAGGTTTAGGCGTGAAGTTACATCTACAGCGGAAAGGTTATGTACCTGTCCAGGTTATTTATGTCTGTGTACTGAGCTGCAGTAACATGGTTACATTTCTGATGAAATTAGCAAAGGACAGTCACTAGAACTATTGCAGCATTGACTGACTGAAAGGCACAGCATGGAAACAGGCCCTTCAGCCCAACGAGTTAGACAAAGAAAAGTTCCGACCCCAAGCGTCACCTATTCTTCTCTCCAGAGATGCCGCCTGGCCCACTGAGTTACTCCAGCATTTTGTGTCTATCTTTAACTAACTAACTAACTAACTGGGTGGTCATAGTGGCGCAGTGGGTAGAGCTGCTGCCTCACAGGGAATGCAGCGCCGGAGAACCGGGTTCGATCCCGACTACGGGCGCTGTCTGTACGGAGTTTGCACGTTCTCCCCGTGACCTGCGTGGGTTTTCCCCCAGATCTTCGGCTTCCTCCTGCACTCCAAAGACGTGCAGGTTTGTAGGTTAACTGCTTGGTAAATGTAAAAATTGTCTCTAGTGTGTGTAGGGTAGTGTTAATGTGCGGGGTTGGAGCGGACCCGGTGGGCTGAAGGGCCTGTTTCTGCGCCATGTCTCTAACTAAACTAAACCATTAGAACGTTTAAAGCAATTAACAAAGACAACTGAATGAAACAGTTAAAACAAGAAGATATTCAAACTACAGAAATACATTTAACTCCTTTCAAGATAATAATGACATTTATACATGTTATCTTCACTAAGTCAGGATATTGAAAATATGTGCAACTCCAACACTGGAGTCGCAGTGTAGGAGATTTTTTCCATATTTTCTGGAGATGCTGGCGGGCCTGCTGAGTTAATCCAGCACATTGTGCCTTGTTTAAACAAGAGGACCTGATTCGAGAATTAAGGGACAGGAGTTTAGGGGCAACATGAGGGGAACTTCTTTACTCAGAGGGTGGTGGCTGTGTGGAATGAGCTTCCAGTGGAAGTGGTGGAGGCAGGTTCGATTTTATCATTTAAAAATAAATTGGATAGGTATATGGACGGGAAGGGAATGGAGGGTTATGGTCTGAGTGCAGGTAGATGGGACTGGGTGAGAGTAAGTGTTCGGCACGGACTAGAAGGGCCGAGGAGGCCTGTTTCCGTGCTGTAATTGTTATATGGTTATATGGTTTAGTTGTGATGTTTATGCTGCATTTGTGCAGGACACTAATGAGTCAGCACCGCGTTAGTTCACCCTGCTACAGAAAACATGACATGAAGCTGGAGGTAGTGCAAAGATGATCTTTGAGAATATTATCAGGATGAAAGCCCGAGTTTTAGAGAAACGTTAAGCAGGCTACAACTGTATTCCTTGGAGTATAGGAGACCTGGCGGTGATCTTATACAGATGTATAATTCATGAGAGGCAGAGAGAAGGTGAAGGCACATAGTCCTTTTCCCCAGGGAAAGGGAATCGAGAACAGGAGGGCAGAGGTTTAAGGTGAGAGCAGAGAGATTTAATTGGAACCCGAGCGGCAATTTCTTCACCCAGACTGTGGTGTCCATCTCATATGGAATGAGCTGCCAGAGAATAATTGCAACAGCTCTATAGTTGAGAGGGATATGGGTCAAACAAGGGCAAATGGGACTTGGGTAGATCAGCATCTTGGGTGATGTGAACAGGCCAAAGATCCTTCTAGTAAAATTCACTGGAACTTCAATGTGAGAAGATCATCAAAACATGGAGTTGGAAGGTCGAAGGAATAGTTACATCCATCATAGTTATAGTTAAGGAATAGTTACATATATTCTTTAGAGATACAGCATGGAAATAATCCCTTTGGCCCGCCAGTCCGCGCCCACCAAACACTGACAATATCCTACGTACTAAGGATAATTTTACTATTTCACCGAAGCCAATTATCTGGAAAATATGGAAATACAAATATCTGCAGTTGTACAGGGCTCTGGTGAGACCACATCTGGATTATTGTGTACAGTTTTGGTCTCCTAATTTGAGGAAGGACATCCTTGTGATTGAGGCAGTGCAGCGAAGGTTCACGAGATTGATCCCTGGGATGGCGGGACTGTCATATGAGGAAAGATTGAAAAGACTAGGCTTGTATTCACTGGAGTTTAGAAGGATGAGGGGGGGATCTTATAGAAACATATAAAATTATAAATGGACTGGACAAGCTAGATGCAGGAAAAATGTTCCCGATGTTGGGTGAGTCCAGAACCAAGGGCCACAGTCTTAGAATAAAGGGGAGGTCATTTAAGACTGAGGTGAGAAAAAATGTTTTCACCCAGAGAGTTGTGAATTTGTGGAATTCCCTGCCACAGAGGGCAGTGGAGGCCAAGTCACTGGATGGATTTAAAAGAGAGTTAGATAGAGCTCTAGGGGCTAGTGGAATCAAGGGATATGGGGAGAAGGCACGCACGGGATATTGTTTGGGGACGATCAGCCATGATCACAATGAATGGCGGTGCTGGCTCGAAGGGCCAAATGGCCTCCTCCTGCATCTATTTTTTTATGTTTCTATGTTTAACCTACAAACCTGACCGTCTTTGGAGTGTGAGTGGAAACCGGAACATCTGGGGAAAACTCCTGCAGGTCACGGGGAGAACGGACAAACTCCACACAGACAGCACCCGTAGTCGGGATAAAACCCGGGTCTCTGGCGCTGTGAGGCAGCAACTCTACTGCTGCGCCACCCTATATTGCCGCATTTTTTTTACATGCCACTCGGTGAAACAAAACCCGCGGAGATGTGTTTCGAAACTAGATGTGATGTGGTTTATTTGTATATTCAGTAGAAGCTCACCCGTAATCTGCGACAGATACGTTGGAAGACCCAAGGATTAGTTAAATCCATTCCTGAGGTCGGTCCCCAGTACTGAAGGAGCTTCAGAGCTGCCAACCTTCAAGGTCCCTCATTCGTGCTCTCGCTGTTTGTGATGTGTGCAGATCACCAAAACATTCACCAGCTAGCGTCTAATGAGCGGCTGCTTCATACAACCTTCCGAAAATAAACCCAGTAATGATCAGAAGGTCATTAGCTCATAGGTCATAAGGAATAGGGGTAGAATCAGGCCATTTGGCCCATCAATCATAGAAACATAGAAAAACATGGAAAATAGGTGCAGGAGGAGGCCATTCGGCCCTTCAAGCCAGCACCGTCACTCATTGTGATCATGGCTGATCGTCCCCAATCAATAACCCGTGCCTGCCTTCTCCCCATATCCCCTGGTTCCACTAGCCCCTAGAGCTCTATCTAACTCTCTCTTAAATCCATCCAGTGACTTGGCCTCCACTGCCCTCTGTGGCAGGGAATTCCACAAATTCACAACTCTCTGGGTGAAAAAGTTTTTTTCTCACCTCAGTCTTAAATGACCTCCCCTTTATTCTTAGACTGTGGCCCCTGGTTCTGGACTCGCCCAACATTGGGAAAATGTTTCCTGCCATGACTGATGTATCTCTCCCTCCAAACCCCATTCTCCTGCCTTCTCCCCATAACCTCTGACTCTCTGTACTAATCTAGAATCCTGCGTGAAGAATATCCACTGACTTGGCCTCCACAGCCGTCTGTGGCAACGGATTCCAGTTTCTCCTCAATGTCTGTTCTCAACCAAACCTTCAATTATACGTCGGGGTCGGTGAAGTTCAGAAACGGTAAATCAGTCGTGTTGATATTCATGACTCTGAGGTATTCTGCTTTGTTAATCCACTGTTGTGACAAGATGGGGGGGGGGGGGGGGGGGGGGGTGGAGATTTACATATTGTTATTCTGCTGGAATTGTTATCCATGTAGGGGCTTCGAGTACGTGTGTTGTTTGTGAACAGGAGCCTCCTGGAGATCACTCGAGGCCGGGTTTACGTTTCAGTTCATTACCGCGTGTAGCGAGGTACAGTGAAAAAGCTTCTGTTGCGTGCTAACCAGTCAGCGGAAAGACAATTTGGGCAGTCACGGCGGCAGAGCGGTAGAGTTGCTGCCTCACAGCGCCAGAGACCCGAGTTCGACCCTGAATACCGGTGCTGTCTGTACGGAGTTTGCACGTTCTCCCCGTGGCCTGCGTGGGTTTTCACCGAGATCTTTGGTTTGCTCCCACACTCCAAAGGCGTGCAGGTTTGTAGGTTAGTTGGCCGGTCGGTGCGGACAGGGTGGGCCGAAGGGCCTGTTTCCGTGCTGTATCTTTAAACTAAACTAAACATTCTTATTGATGAGTCCGATGAAAAATATGTGAAATGTGATTCAATCAAAAGAGACATTACTGCAGATCCAAAATACAAAACTAATATTTGACAATTTTCTGCAGAGTTGCGGGAACAATTTGCAATGGAAATGTGATTAATTATATGAAATTCAGAATGATTGAATCATACAGCAGGGGAACAAACTCGTTGCTTCAGCAAGTCTGTGTTCCCCATCAAGAACAAATCTTTACACCAATGCTATAGGTAACATCTGACAACCCCCCCCCCCCTGTTAACCTCTTCCCCATCTCCCCTGTGCCCCACCTAGACTCGCACTTATTTCTCCCATCCCCCTCCAACCCTGCCCCGTCCCCTCCCCCCTCCTCCCCCCCCCTCCTCCCCCCTCCGTCCTCTACCCCTCCCCACTGTAGGTTAATTGTACATTGACCGGAGTGTGTAGGTCCCGGACCCGGTGGGCCGAAGGGCCTGTTTCCACCCTGTATCTCGAAACTAAACTGAACTAAAGTTATGGGCAGAAGGATCTTTGACAAAAGGGCAGATCAGGACTGTGTGCAATCAAACTTTTGAAGAGTAGCATTGTTGCAGTAACGTGCCAATTTAATTAAAAAAATGAACCTAAAATATGATGGACATGTTGGATTCTTCAGCACAAATGGAGGAACGTGAATAAATGCTGAAGCAAACCTCACAGCCTTCCTCCACCTTATCTCTGGCCAACAATTCTGCGCAAATCTAAATGAAGCCAGTTGTCTGTGAGTTGGCCAAACCTAGAAACATTTTCCTTGCCCACACACGACCTGAAGTAAGAAGATATTTCCAAAGCAAAACTCTAGGTAAAAACAAACTGCTGGAGGAACTCAGCAGCTCAGGCAGCATCTATGGAGGGAAATGCACTGAATACATTTTCTATTTTTATGCGAGGGAAGGAACTGCAGATGCTGGATTAAACCGAAGACAGACACAAAATGTTGGAGTAACTCAGAGGGACAGGCAGCATCTCTGGAGAGAAAGAATGCGTGACGTTTCGGGTCGAGACCTTTCTTCAGACTGAGATTCCCCCTCTCTCTCCATCCCTCCCCCACCCAAGTGGCACCAGCTTCTCGTTCTCACCTAGCAAACAGCTAACAATGGCCTGTTTCCTTTATCATCGATACTTTTTTGCATATCTTTCATTCATTGTTCTTTATCTCTCGACATCACCGTCTAGTGTCTCTCTTGTTTCCCTCTCCCGTGACTCTCAGTCTGAGGAAGGGTCGCGACCCGAAACGTCTCCCATTCCTTCTCCCCAGAGATGCTGCCTGTCCTGCTGAGTTAATCCAGCTTTTTGTGTCCATCTTCTGTTTTTTATGCTGCCACTTTAGCCAACTTGTGCAGACGTATCCTCAATGTTCGTCTGCTCCTGGTTGGTTATTAGAACAGAATCCTTTATTTTACGTTGCTTTTCCTCATGTTTTGAAAGGGAAGCTAGACGGTTTGGTCATTGATTCAGAACCTTCTCCCTAACCTGACGCATCGTCCGTCTATAAGATCATGAGGAACAGATATGTTGATTGCGCAGAGTCTTTTACCGAGAACAGTTTAGTTTTGTTTTGAGATAGAACGTGTTTAGAGATAGAGAAGTTTAGAGATAGGCTCAAGGGCTTGTCCCATTTGGCGATTTTGTTTTTTTTTTGTTTTTTTTTAAATTTTTTATTTTTTCCCGGCGACTGGCGGCGTCATTGACTGGCGTATCAGGGTCGCCGAAGGGTTTTGAACATTCCAAAATCCAGCGGGGACAAAAAAATGATGCGACACTTGAAAAAAACACGGCGCGTCAATACGTCATCAAGCCGCGTCACGCCGCATATTGTTCGGTGACCCGATACGTCAGTCAATGATGCCGACAGTCGCCGAAAAAAATCGCCAAGTGGGACAGGCCCTTAACTCGGGCCACAAACTCTTTCAATCACTTCCCCCTGGAAGGCGACTCCGGATTGTCAAAGCTGCCACAGCCAGACATAAAAACAGGTTTCTTCCACGAGCAGTAGCTCTACTCGGTAACCAAAAGTCTGTTGCCTCCTTTTGCTCCTTTTGCAGTTGTACAGGGCTCTGGTGAGACCACACCTGGAGTATCGTGTACAGTTTTGGTCTCCTAATTTGAGGAAGGACATCCTTGTGATTGAGGCAGTGCAGCGTAGGTTCACGAGGTTGATCCTTGGGATGGCGGGACTGTCATATGAGGAAAGATTGAAAAGACTAGGCTTGTATTCACTGGAGTTTAGAAGGATGAGGGGATATCTTATAGAAACATATAAAATTATAAATGGACTGGACAAGCTAGATGCAGATAAAATGTTCCCAATGTTGGGCGAGTCCAGAACCAGGGGCCACAGTCTTGGAATAAAAGGGAGGCCATTTAAGACTGAGGTGAGAAAAAAAATTTTTACCCAGAGAGTTGTGAGTTTATGGAATTCTTTGCCACAGAGGGCAGTGGAGGCCAAATCACTGGATGGATTTAAGAGAGAGTTAGATGGAGCTCTAGGGGCTAGTGGAACCAGGGGATATGGGGAGAAGGCAGGCACGGGTTATTGATAGGGGACGATCAGCCATGATCATAATGAATGGCGGTGCTGGCTCGAAGGGCTGAAAGGCCTCCTCCTGCACCTATTTTCTATGTTTCTATGCTCCAGTATTTTATTTCATTCACATGTTTAAACTGTAATGTTTTTTCTTAATGTTTACTGTAGGTCGTGTTGTTACTTGCGAGCAGAGCACTGAGGCAAATTCCTTGTATGTGAACATTCTTGGCCAATAAAGTTATTCAAAACAGGCCCTTCGGCCCACCGGGTCCGCGCCGGTCAGTGTCCCCACACACTAATGCCTACACACACACACAAGGGGACAATTTACAATCTTTACCAAAGCCAATTAACCTACAAACCTGTACGTCTTTGGAGAGTGGGTGGAAACAGGAGCACCCGTAGTCGGGATCGAACCCGGGTCGCCGGCACTGAGGCAGCAACTCTACCGCTGCGCCACCGTGCGCCCAGTAGGGGAATCGAGAACCAGCGGACATATGTTTAAGGTGAGGGGGGGAAGATTTAATAGGAACCTTTTTCACACAGATCGTGGTGGGTGTATGGAACAAGCTGCCGGAGGAGGCAGTTGAGGCCGGGACCATCACAACGTTTAAGAAACATTTAGACAGGTACATGGATAGGACAGGTTTGGACGGATGTGGGCCAAATGCAAGCAGGTGGAACTTGTGTCGATGGGGTATGTTGGTTAGTGTGGGCAAGTTGGGCCGAAGGGCCTGTTTCCATGCTGTATGACTGTGACTCTATTCCCCTCCGCAGATGCTGCTTGACCCGCTGTGTTCCCTCAGCGGCCTGTTTTTAGCTCAAGATTCCAGCATCTGCCGTCTATTGTGTCTCGAAAGCAGAATCCTTAGTGACTGTCTGCGTTTTGGGCTATCCCTCTTGGTGAAACAACAAGCTTTGGCCCGTGGGGCTGTGGTGAGCATTTGCAGTGAATTTGAAAGAAAGCATCGCATTTGCAAGAAAGCAAGATGACCTTGAGCGTTTGCCAAAGGAAGCAAGCTGTCTAGCCTTGAAATTGGAATAAGCAATGTCTAGTTCTGGGCCAAAGAGCAAATGGATCATTCATCATTTCATTCATCATATTATCATCAGCCAGAGACACTACTGTTTCCTAAATCAGAAAGCCCTGTCCCACTGTACGAGTTAATTCTCCCGAGTTTGTCCAGATTCGAACTCGGAGATTTACGGTAATGGCCGCTCGTCGGTACTCGGGGCTCTCGTGGACATTTTTCAACGTGTTGAAAAATCTTCACGAGTCTTCCCGCGCTTACCTGCCGTTAGCGAGTCTTCCCGAGTACCTGCCGTTAGCGTTACGAGCCACTAAGAGACGTCCCCGAGCTCCGACGTACCCGCTACGTACATTCTTCGTGCTTACCACGAGTTTGATTTTTTTTTTACTCGGGAGAGCTCTTGGAATGAACTCGTACAGTGGGACAGGGCTTTAAGGGTTTAGTTTAGAGATACAGCGCGGAAACAGACCCTACTGGAATCAGACAAATACTACAGAATCTCTAACATCATGTAACCATTCTACATTTACCTGTCCATTGTCTGCTTTGATCAGCCATTTTCACACCTTATCCTTCCATATCTCCCTCTCCCCTAGACTTCCATTCAGAAGAAGGGTCTCGACCCTAAAACTTACCATTCCTTCTCTCCAGAGATGCTGCCTGTCCCGCTGAGTCAGTGATGGCGGTGCTGGCTCGAAGGGCCGAATGGCCTCCTCCTGCACCTATTTTCTATGTTTCAATAATTTGTGAAGGAGGCCCTCAGACTACCTTTGATCAGACTTTACTGGATTTATGGGTGTTGGGGGTTATGGAGAGGAAGCAGAGAAATGGGGTTAGGAGGGAGAGATGGATCAACCATGATTGAATGGCGGAGTATTGATGGGCCGAATGGCCTAATTCTACTATCACTGTAGAAACTTACGAACTTATGAACTTTACAATAGAAAACAGGTGCAGGAGTAGGCCATTCGGCCCTTCGAGCCAGCACCGCCATTCAATGTGATCATGGCCTGTTCCTGCCTTCTCCCCATATCCCCTGACTCTGCTAACTTAAAGAGCCCCATCTAGCTCTCTCTGGAAAGCATCCAGAGAACCGGCCTCCACCGCCCTCTGAGGCAGAGAATTCCACAGACTCGCCACTCTCTGTGAGAAAAAGGGTTTACCGTGCACTAAACAGTATTCACATTCTTCCCTTTATCGTGCATCCGTACACTGTGGACGGATCGGTTGTAATCTGTATTGTCTTTCCGCTGACAGGACAGTGCGCAACTAAAGCTTCTCACTGTACGCCGTGACAAACTGAACTGAAAAGGGGCACGAGATGGAGACGGTGATGAACAATTACGGATAGAGAATGAATGAATGAAAGATAAGTTCCTGCTACCCTCTCTCGCTGCCTTATTTAACACGCACACGCACACTCACACTCACACTCACACACGTCACACACACACACACACACACGTACACACACACACGTACACACACACACACACACACACACACACGTACACACTCACACGTACACACTCACACGTACACACTCACACGTACACACTCACACGTACACACTCACACGTACACACACACACACACACACTCACACGTACACACTCACACGTACACACACACACGTACACACACACACGTACACACACACACACGTACACTCACACACGTACACACTCACACGTACACACTCACACGTACACACTCACACGTACACACACACACACACACACACACACACACACTGTCCACTCTGACGTGACATTATAGAACGTTGGGTCACGGTTGATTTTCTCCAGCTATGGTTGTCCTCTCCAATCTAATTCATCATCGCTCGCGCACTGTGTGTGAAAGAACAATGATTCTTGTTCCCTGCATCCCTACAGACACGGGCCTCATGCTACACACATTCCTCTCAGCCTTCCACACCCATCAGCAGATCATCAGAGCTCTGTCAAAGAACCTTCCCCTCCCTCCTCTAGTTTCCCCCCCTCTCCCCCTCCCCCCCTCCCCTCTTTAGTTTCCCCCCCTCTCCCCCTCCCCCCTCTAGTTTCCCTTCCCCTCTCTCCCCTCCCCCCTCTAGTTTCCTTCCCCTCTCCCCTCCTCCCTCTAGTTTCCCTTCCCCTCTCCCCTCCCCCCCTCTAGTTTCCCTCCCCTCTCCCCTCCTCCCTCTAGTTTCCCTTCCCCTCTCCCCTCCTCCCTCTCTAGTTTCCCTTCCCCTCTCCCCTCCTCCCTCTCCTCTAGTTTCCCTTCCCCTCCACCCTCCTCCCTCTAGTTTCCCTTCCCCTCTCCCCTCCCCCCTCTAGTTTCCCTTCCCCTCTCCCCTCCTCCCTCTAGTTTCCCTTCCCCTCTCCCCTCCCCCTCTAGTTTCCCTTCCCCTCTCCCCTCCTCCCTCTAGTTTCCCTTCCCCTCTTCCCCTCTCCCCACCTCTAGTTCCCCTCTCCCCTGACTTTGTCTGCAGAAGGGTCTCGACCCGAAACGTCACCTATTCCTTTTCTCCGAATATAGTTGGAGGCTGTGAGAAGCAAATGATTGTGCAAAAATGATCCAAACATTTGTCAGAGGATAAGATTCTAATGCCTGTACATACACGAACGAAGCCTCTCCCTCTTTATCTCACCACCTTGTACTAAGCCGTACTTTATCTTTCTGAATTAATATTTATCCCCCATCGGCACCCGGTCAAATTTTGTTTGCTAGTGCGTAGGGAGGAACTGCAGATGCTGGCTTAAACCAAAGATAGGCACAAAATGCTGGAGTAACTCAGCCTGGACAGGCAGCATCTCTGGAGAGAAGGAATGGGAGACGTTTCGGGTGGAATTTAAACCAGCATCCGTAGTTCCTTCATACAAAGGAATAAAAGATATCTTCTTTCATTTTTTCATTCATATTTCATTCATATCTTTCATACCTTTGTTCTATATCTCTCCACATTACCGTCTATATCTCTCCTTTCCCTCTCCCCTGACTCTCAGTCTGAAGAAGGGTCTCGACCCAAAACGTCACCCATTCCTTCTCTCCAGAGATGCTGCCTGCCCTGCTGAGATACTCCAGCTTTTTGTGTATCTTTTGTTTGCTAATGCTTTTGTGATTGGGACATTTTGCCTGGCCAGAGTTTTAATATTTTAAACGCAGGTTGATGTCAGTAGCTTTGTGTTTGGCCAACACTAAATCACAAGCCACAGAACAGTCTCTGCATCTCTGAACCACATTCACAAATCACTCAGTTCTGCCCATATTTATCAGGATTATTATTCCCAATGTTATGATTTTCCGTACTGGGTTTTGAACTCCAGAATGTTATTGAGCAAGTCCCATAACAACAGTGCTATTTTGACTCTGAAAATGCAGTGCTGTTGTGTCATTTATAGATTATAGCAACACTCACTCCCAACCAACTGCTGGCTGCCTGTATTTGTGGGTGATAGCTACCAGGAGGGGTGGCAAACTTGGATTTAGATTAGTTCAGTAAATAACTACAGATGTTGGTTTAAATCCAAGGTAGACACACAACACTGGAGTAACTCAGCGGGACGGGCAGCATCTCTGGAGAGAAGGAAGTGTAAGTAAGTTTATTGACCAAGTATTCACATGCAAGGAATTTGCCTTGGTGCTCCGCCCGCAAGTAACAACATGACATACAGTGACAGTTGCGAATGACTCGGAAAACACTAAGCATTAATAATAATAAAACATGGGTGACGTTTCGGGTCGAGTCCCAGTCTGCAAGTCCCTGGTCAACTCGTCCCAATGTTAAACTGGATTATTTTTTTCCACTCGAACCTCGTTTATCCGCTGTCACACCCTGGCCATTTATCATCCAGTGCCATTAAGTGGAGAGAAGATGCACAAAATGTGAAGCGGGAGAACTTGAGAGCCCGACCCAAAACCTCACCTGCCCATGGTCTCTGAAGGGTCTCGACCCGACACGTCATCCATTCCTTCGCTCCATAGATGCTGCCTCACCCGCTGAGTTTCTCCAGCATTTTTGCCTACCTTCGATTTTCTTCAGCGCCTGCATTTCGTTCTTTAACAAGCAGTTCTTCTCCTCCGGTTTGCGTGTGTTCTTCCTCTGGCAATGGAAGAGCTTCTCACAATTGTTGTTGGACATGAAGATGGAGACGGCGGGAGATGCTGGGCGGGTGTGGGCCAGACGAGGGATGTCTGTTATCTTGGTGACATGAGGGGAGAGGGTTGGATGCAACATATCAGCAGACAGAGATGGAGATAGACCCCGGATCAACTGGTGGGAATGGGGAACGTACGCTGGGAATATGAAATTGGAAAATTCAAAATTTAACCCGGGGTCAATAGGCAATAAACAATAGGTGCAGGAGTAGGCCATTCGGCCCTTCGAGCCAGGACCGCCATTCAATGTGATCATGGCTGATCATCCCCAATCAGTACCCCGTTCCTGCCTTCTCCCCATATCCCCTGACTCCGCTCTTTTTAAGAGCCCTATCCAGCTCTCTCTTAGAAAGCATCCAGAGAACTTGCCTCCACCGCCCTCTGAGGCAGAGAATTCCGCAGACTCACCACTCTCTGTGAGAAAAAGTGTTTCCTCGTCTCCGTTCTAAATGGCTTACCCCTTATTCTTAAACTGTGCCCCCTGGTTCTGGGCTCCCCCAACATCGGGAACACGTTTCCTGTCTCTAGTGTGTCCAAACCCTTAATAATCTTATATGTTTCAATGAGATCCCCTCTCATCCTTGTAAACTCCAGAGTGTACAAGCCCAGCCGCTCCATTCTCTCAGCATATGACGGTCCCGCCATCCCGGGAATTAACCTTGTAAACCTCCATTGCACTCCCTCAATAGCAAGAATGTCCTTCCTCAAATTAGGGTCGAGCTGCTGCCTCACACAGCGCCAGAGATCCAGGTTCGATCCTGACTACGGGTGCTGTCTGTATGGAGTTTGTACGTTCTCCCTGTGACCCTGTGGGTTTTCTCCGGGTGCTCCGGTTTCCTCCCACACTCCAAAGACGTGTGGGTTTGTAGGTTAATTGGCTTTGGTAAAAATTGTAAATTGTCCCTAGTGTGTGGGATAGTGCTAGTGTGCGGGCAATCGCTCGTCGGCACTGACTCGCTGGGTCTGTTTCCACGCTGTATCTTTAACTCCAATAGACCATAATCCAACATTCTGCACCAACCACCTTATGTTGAACTTTCATTTTGTTAACCTTGCTCGAGGTGCTGTCTATACACTGTGTTGATCTTGTGAATCAATAGCTGGCAAGGATGAAGGGCATAAGGGACTTGCTCAGTAGTGCTAGAGGCACCTGTAATTTTTTTTGTTTTCTTGTTGTTAATTGGAAATGCCATCATCTCTCCAATACCTTCGTGGGAAATGCAGAGAAATTGTGTCGGGGATACTGGTTAACAAGCTTGCGGACTGCGCCTGCATCTTAATTCTCAATGTAAAGCGATGTCTTTCACATGTTGGAGGAAGAAGCTGCTTGTCGGTCTCAGGGCAACAAAACAATAAGATCGCCGCGGGAATTGTGGCCACGGTGGCGACACAACCCTTGCTTCACCCGAGTCCTGGGTTCGATCCCGACCATGGGTGCTGCCTGCACGTTCTCCCCGTGACCCGCGTGGGTTTTCTCCGAGATCTTCGGTTTCCTCCCACACTCCAAAGACGTGCGGGTTTGTAGATGAATTGGCTTGGTGTATGTGTGAATTGTCCCTAGTGTGTGTGTGTAGGATCGTGTTAATGTGCGGGGATCGCTGGTCGGTGCGGGCTCTGGGCTGAAGGGCCTGTTTCAGTGCTGTATCTCTAAACTAAGCTGCAGATAGGGGACTCTCACGGTGGCACAGCCTTCCAGCGCCAGAGACCTGGGTTCGTGAGACCACACCTGGAGTATTGTGCGCAGTTTTGGTCCCCTAATTTGAGGAAGGACATTCTTGCTATTGAGGGAGTGCAGTGTAGGTTCACCAGGTTAATTCCCGGGATGGCGGGACTGTCATATGCTGAGAGAATGGAGCAGCTGGGCTTGTACACTCTGGAGCTTAGAAGGATGAGAGGATATCTCATTGAAAGATATAAGATTGTTACGGTTTGGACACACTAGAGGCGGGAAACGTGTTCCCGATATTGGCTGAGTCCAGAACCAGGGGCCACAGTTTAAGAATAAGGAGTGAGCCATTTAGAACGGAAACGAAGAAACACTTTTTCTCACTGAGAGTGGTGAGTCTGTGGAATTCTCTGCCTCAGAGGGCGGTGGAGGCAGGTTCTCTGGATGCTTTCAAGAGAGCTAGTTAGGGCTCTTAAAGATAGCGGAGTCGGGGGAGAAGGCAGGAACTGGGTACTGATTGTGGATGATCAGCCATGATCGCATTGAATGGCGGTGCTGGCTCGAAGGGCCGAATGGCCTCCTCCTGCACCTATTGTCTATTGTCTACGGGTGAGGACTGTAGAGGATTGGGACGATTACAGTCGCATCCTACAAGAGTGGGCATGGTGGCGCAGCAGTAGAGCTGTCGATTTACAACCCCAGAGACCCCGGTTCGATCCCGACCACGGATGCTGTCTGTGCGAAGTTTGCATGGTCTCCCTGTGACCGCGTGGGTTTTCTCCAGGTGCTCCGGTTTCCTCCCACTTGCGTTAATTGTCTTTTGTAAATTGACTCCAGCATGTTTAGGATAGAACCAGTGTGTGGGGTGATCATTGTGTCGGTGGGCCAAAGGGCTCGGTTCCACGCTGTATCTCATAAACTAGAACGTGACAATTATAGCACAAACCTTGACCCTGTCTGCCCCTCCAGAAAGTATTCACTGTCACTTATCAAATTCCTTTCTCAGTCGAATACCAATCTCTGTTCTTCCTTGTTTGACGGTTTGCTTGAATTAATTGTAATGAACCCATGATTGCTGGGTTGTTATCTAAAGTGAGCAATATCATAGCTGGTTGGGTTGTGGAAAATTAATAATTGCAACAGTTTATAAATAAGACGTTAATGAACTATGACGAGTTAAAGTCTTCTCACATCGAGCGGTAGAGTTGCTGCCTCACCGCCAGAAACCCAGTATTTTCTCCCCGTGACCTGCGTGGGTTTTCTCCGGGTGCTCCGGTTTCCTCCCACACTCAAAAGACGTGCATGTTTGACGGTTAGTTCACTTCGGTAAACTTGTAAGTTGTCTCTAGTGTGTGGGAATTGCTGGTCGGTGCAGACTCGATGGGCCGAAGGGCCTGTTTCCACACTGTATGTGCGGTGAATCTGTGGAATTAATTGTCACAGAGGCCAATTCAATGGATATTTTTTACAGCATAGATATATAGATTCTTGATCAGTACGGGTGTCAGGGGTTACGGGGAGAAGGCAGGAGAATGGGGTTAGGAGGGAGAGATAGATCAGCCGTGATTGAATGGCGGAGTAGACTTGATGGGCCAAATTGGTCATAAGGGCCTGTCCCACGTGTCCCCCGGCGTCATATCAGTGTCGCCAAATGATTTTGAACATTTCAAAATCCAGCTGCGACAAAAAAATGTTGCGACACTTGAAAAACCACCGTGCGTCAATACGTCGTCACGCCACAACACGCCGAAAAATTTTCGATGACCTGATGCGTCAGTCAATGATGCTGGCAGTCGCTGAAAAAAATCAGCAAGTGGGACAGGCCCTTTAGGACCTTATGAACTTATCTCTAAACTAAACTAAAATCCATTGCTGGCGACAGCTGAAGCTCTGTGACCAGTTGATGCCTGAGGGACAGCTGTAACAAATGGTCTTCTTATCGAGTCCACATCACAAGGTTACAAGTTGTTCAGCCAGGGCGGAACACACTTCTCAGCATCTGCATGCAATGGTGTCTGTCCTGTCTTGGTGGTGATGGGAAAGATCGGTGGAAACGGGGCCATAACAAATGATGGGAGGAAAGAACTGCAGATGCTGGTTTAAATCGAAGGTGGACACAAAAAGCTGGAGTAACTCAGCGGGACAGGCAGCTTCTCTGGAGAGAAGTGATGGGTGACGTTCCGGGTCGAGACCCTTCTTCAGTCTGAAGAACAACACAAACGGTGAAGGCAGGTCAGCAACCTGACGCTGCCTGACCTGTTGCATGGTAGTAGCAAGCGCTCACAACTAGCTCCAGTGTCGATTGTGCAGACACTCCACATAAAGCGAAGGAAGCAGATCCAATTCCCAGCCCATTAAGTTTTAAATTCTGGGCAATGTGTACAAGGAGATCGAGGTAAGACCAAGCCAATTAATCTACAAACCTGTACGTCTGTGGAGTGTGCGGGAGGAAACTGAAGAAACGCGGAGAAAACCCACGCAGGTCACGGGGAGAACGTGCAACTCCGTGCAGACGGCGCCAGTAGTCGGGATTGAACCCGGGTCCGTGTCGCTGTGACGGGGCAAAATAAATCCGTGGGTGGGTGTTGTGATGCAGTTCAATTTTGGATAGTTCAAGAAGGAACTGCAGATGCTGGAAAATCGAAGGTAGACAAAAATGCTGGAGAAACTGAGCGGGTGAGGCAGCATCTATGGAGCGAAGGAAATGGGCAACGTTTCGGGCCGAAACAATTTTGGATAGTGTTAAAGACCTGTCCCACTGTACGATTCCCTGATTCAAACTCGGAGATTTATGGTAACGGCCGCTCGTCGGTACCCGGGGCTCTCGTGGATATTTTTCAACAAGTTGAACAATCTTCCCGAGCTTACCGCGTTTCCCGAGTACCTGCCGTTAGCGTTACGAGCCGCTAAGAGACGTCCCCGAGCTCCGACGTTCCCGCTACGTACATTCTCCGTGCTTCCACGAGTATGATTTTTTTTTTTTTTTAAACTCGGAAGAGCTCTTGCAATGAACTCGTACAGTGGGACAGGGCTTTAAGGTCAGAGATGGAAGATGGCGATGAGGGTCTGGAATAATGGTGGTCAATGGGAATAAATACAAGGGCGAGGCCTACCTCAGGCTCGGCCCTTCCTAAAGCATTAATCAGTGGAGTTTCCCACAGCCCAGCACAATTGGCATTGGGGTTGAGTAGAACAGCTGGGGGCGGTTGGTATTAGCTTTAATTGCTGAAGGGAAATTAAAGTTTTACTCGTGGTACATCGGGATCTGATTTTGGATTGATTCATGTCACTCCATTAAGGAATTTTTTGCAAGCTAAGTGCAAATAATGGTTTAGTAATGAGGCAATATTATTAGTTCAGTGTTGACGAGGCACACTGTGCTACACATCAACAATCTTCAATTGTCATCCTTAAATGTCATCTGCTGATACGTTATAAAAAACCCCACTTAGATTGACTGCTGTGCCGAACAGCACACAACTCCAGTTTTCAGAGGATGAACATCAAGTATTTTTACTGGATCCACACTTAACTTCCAGCAATTTTCTGCCCTGCAGGGGAATGTTTAAGATTATCTCTTTGGTTAGTTTCGTTTAGTTTAGGGATCCAGCGCCGAAACAGGCCCTTCGGCCCACCGTGTCCGTGCCGACCAGCGACCCCCGCACGCTAACACTATCCTACACACACTAGGGACAATTTACACATACACATACAGCAATTAGCCTACAAACCCGTACGTCCTTGGAGTGTGGGAGGCAACCGAAGATCTCGGGGAAGTCCCACGCAGGTCACGGGGAGATCGTGCAAACTCCCTACAGGCAGCTCCAGTAGCCGGGATCGAACCCTGGTCTCCGGCTTTGCTAGGCTGCAAGGCAGCAACTCTACCGATGTGTAACCGTGATATCGGTTATAGTCATGAGAGGGGAAAAGCAATATCTCCGTATTTACGCTATCAAAACCCTTTACATTTGATCACATCCACTAAATCTCTTCATAACCTTTGCAAAATAAGAAACTATCATTTAATAAAGCGAAGAACCATGATAAAATTAGTTCCTTTAGTTTATTGTCACGTGTACCGAGGTACAGTGAAAAGCTTTTGTTGCGTGCTAACCAGTCAGCGGAAAGACAATACACGATTACAATCGAGCCGTCCACAGTGTACAGATACATGATAAGGGAATAACGTTTAGTGCAAGGCAAAGCCAGCAAAGTCCGATCAAGGGTAGTCCGAAGGTCACCAATGAGGTAGATAGTAGTTCAGGACCGCTCTCTGGTTGTGGTGGGATGGTTCAATTGCCTGATAACAGCTGGGAAGAAACTGTCCCTGAATCTGGCGGTGTGCGTTTTCACACTTCTGTACCTCTTGCCCGATGGGAGAGGGGAGAAGAGGGAGTGGCCGGGGTGAGACTGGTCCTTGATGATGCTGCTGGCTTTGCTGAGGCAGCGCGAGGCAATAACATTGGTATATTGGTAATTTAAAAAAAACATTGGTATAAAAATAGAAATAAGACAAATGAACACTGGTAATAAAATTGGTAGACCACTTAATGACGCCAAGATAATAGTCTCTCCTTCATCAGAACGCTAGTTCGATGAAATCGCACTTTCGCATCCTGCAAGCTAGGGGCAATTTGAAGAGGCCAATTAACCAACAAATCTGCACGTCTTTGGAATGTGGGGTGGAAATCGGAGCATCTGGAGAAAACCCACTTGGTCACAAGCTGAACGGGTGAACTCCGCACTGACAGCACCCATCGTCAGGGTTGAATCTGGGTCTCTACCACTGCTTGTCTGACTTTCCTGTTGATGGCAAGAGGCTGCAACGCAGCTGGTCAGACGATGAGGTGTTGATCGCTAAACTTGCATTTGGCTTGGTTGAAGCGGAGAGGAAATGGGTCGGAGACAACTGAAGCTTGGAACCTCGTCTATGGATCAGAGAGGTGGTCCGCAAATGGCTTCCCTAGTGTAGAGAAAATGTGTAGGAAGGAACAGCAGATACTGGTTTACACCGAAGATAGACCTAAAATGCCGGAGTAACTCAGCGGGACAGAAGGAATGGGTGACGTTTCGGGTCGAGACCCTTCTTCAGACTGAGAGTCAGGGGAGGGGGGGAAAAGAGAGATATGGAAGGGAAAGTTGTGAAAACGAGAGGTCAAAGGGGACAAAGTTCAAGGAAAATGTCGAATGGAACAATGTTAGCGAGGGGAAGGTGCCCTGCGCTAAAACACCGCACTGCGGGCGCGAAGGCCGTAAAATAAATTGGAAGAACAAAATGGACAGAGTGCTTACAAATGGCCAGTTTGATGATGTTGTCGAGGGTTAAATGTCGACCAGGAAATTGGAAGATGTCACCTTTAAAAATGGATCGCTCGATTGGCAATTCTGGGCTGTGGACTTAAGGAAGGGGTTTTGCAGAGGCTGCACGGAGGATTTACTGGAAGGGCACCTTGGCTGAGCGGCTTCAGTTATTGCCAATGTTGAGATGAGGGCGAGGAGAGAAGGATAAGGTGGGATTTGATGAGGCTGATCATGATTGATAACAATTCCGATATTCACTTTCACGAAGATCAGGAGGGAAAGGAAGCAAGTTTGATATAATTTGCAAATGATAAAGTGGTGTGATAAGCAATGTTCTCCACAACAATAGACAATAGGTGCAGGAGTGGGCCATTCGGCCCTTCGAGCCAGCACCGCCATTCAATGTGATCATGGCTGATCATCCCCAATCAGTACCCCGTTCCTGCCTTCTCCCCATATCCCCTGACTCCACTATTTTTAAGAGCCCCATCTAGCTCTCTCCTTGAAAGCATCCAGAGAACCTGCCTCCACCTCCATCTGAGGCAGAGAATTCCACAGACTCACCACTCTCTGAGAAAAAGTGTTTCCTCGTCACCGTTCTAAATGGCTTACTCCTTATTCTTAAACTGTGGCCCCTGGTTCTGGTCTCCCCCAACATGTTTCCTTCCTCTAGCGTGTCCAATACCTTAACAACCTTGTATGTTTCAATGAGATCCCCTCTTCCTTCTAAACTCCAGAGTGTACAAGCCCAGCTGCTCCATTCTCTCAGCATATGACAGTCCCGCCATCCCGGGAATTAACCTTGTAAACCTACGCTGCACTCCCTCAATAGCAAGAATGTCCTTCCTCAAATTAGGGGACCAAAACTGCACAAGTTACTATGATCTGGGATGCAATGCCTGAAATGGGTTTCAACAGTTAGGGGTGGCACGCTGGCGCAGCGGTAGAGTTGCTGCCTCACGGCGCCGGAGACCCGGGTTCCATCCTGACTAAAGGTGCTGTCTGTACGGAGTTTGCACGTTCTCCCCGTGACCTGTGTGGGTTTTTCTCCGGATGTTCCAGTTTCCTCCCACACTCCAAAGACGTACAGGTTTGTAGGTTAATTGGCCTTGGTGAAATTGTAAATTGTCCCTGGTGTGTGTAGGGTGGTGTTAGTGTGCGGGGATCGCTGGTTGGCGCGGATGGTTGAACGGCCTGCCTCCACGCTGTATCTACAAAGTCTAAAGTGAACTAAAGTGGTTTTAAAAGGGAATTTTACGCATACTATAGGGTAGTTTAGATTAGCTTAGTTTTCTTAGCATAGTTTAGTCTAGTTTAGTTTAGGAAACAGGCCCTTCGGCCCACCAAGTCCGTGCTGATGTTATCCCACTTTCTCATCCACTCCTTAATGAGAGAGGCAGATTCTCCCTGTGACCACGTGGGTTTCCTCCTGGAGCTCCGGTTTCCTCCCACATCCCGAACACGTGCAGATTTGTCAGTGAATTGGCCCTCTGTAAATTGCCCCCGGTGCCTTGTAGGATAACAATAGACAATAGGTGCAGGATGAGGCCATTCGGCCCTTCGAACCAGCACCGTTCACCCATTCAATGATCACACTGAATGGGTGAACGACTAATGTGAACGGGTAATTGATAGTCTGTGTGGGCTCGGTGGGCCGAAGGGCCTGTTTTATACTGTATCTCTAAACTAAACTCAAACTAAAAACTAAACTAAGTCTTGTTCTGAAGTCTCTCTCTCTTCCTGCAGCAAGAGAATTAGATCGCCTCTTATTTATCCATTCAACAGACAATAGGTGCAGGAGGAGGCCATTCTGCCCTTCCAGCCAGCACCGCCATTCAACGTGATCATGGCTGATCATCCCCAATCAGTACCCCGTTCCTGCCTTCTCCCCATATCCCCTGACTTCGCTATTATTCGCCCTATCTAGCTCTCTCTTGAAAGCATCCAGAGAACCGGCCTCCACCGCCCTCTGAGGCAGAGAATTCCACAGACTCACCACTCTCTGGGTGAAAAAGTGTTTCGTCATCTCCGTTCTAAATGGCTTACTCCTTATTCTTAAACTGTGGCCCCTGGTTCTGGACTCCCCCAACATCGGGAACATGTTTCCTGCTTCTAGCGTGTCCAAACCCTTAACAATCTTATATGTTTCAATGAGATCCCCTCTCATCCTTCTAAACTCCAGAGTGTACCAGCCCAGCCGCTCCATTCCTCACATCGCCCTCCACTCCCGAATCACATCAGCCCCTCATCCTGCCCAACATAACTTTAATCCCAAGATGGTACAGGGGATCTCTGGAGACTGAAGAGGCGTCTCGACCCAAAACGTCACCCCTTCCTTCTCTCCGAAGAAAGACGCTGCCTGTCCCGCTGTGTTACTCCAGCACTTTGTGTCTATCTCTGCTTTAGACCAGCATCTGCAGTTCCTTCCTACGCATAACTTTAATCCCTGTGGTTACTGCAGAAAAGGATCAGTTTTGGATTTGCGGAGGTGATTTAAATATACGTTAGGTTTCAAAGGTGAAGAGATGCCTCAATTGCTTCCAGAATATAATCATAGTTTTGGATAATTTGGACAATTGTTCCCTGTCCATGACGTAACGCTATCCACAGAAGCTTTGTTCCGACTGACGGATAAATTGTTGAGTAGTTTAGGGATGTATAGCATAGCCTCTATAGCTTGACCTCTTGCCCACATTTCCTGCCCAAACTATCAACAGGATCGGAAGAATTGATTGAAATATGATCACTGCACGGGAGAAATTTTATATATAATATATAAACATTATATCGGGAAGCATCACAACAGAGTTTGGGGACAGCTCCAATTCAAGAACGCAAGAAAATGCAGCCAATTGTGGACGCAGGCCAGACCATCGCACAGACCAACCTCCCTTCCATCGACTCCGTCTACACCTCGCGCTGCCTCGGCAAGGCCAGCAGCATCATCACGGACCAGTCTCACCCGGGCCACTCCCTCTTCTCCCCTCTCCCATCGGGCAAAAGGTACAGAAGTGTGAAAACGCACACCTCCAGATTCAGGGACAGCTTATTCCCAGCTGTTATCAGGCAACCGAACCATCCTACCACAACCAGAGAGCGGTCCTGAACTACTATCTACCTCATTGGTGACCCTCGGACTTTGGTCGGACTTTGCTGGCTTTAGCTTGCAGTAAACGTTATTCCCTGATCCTGTATCTCTAGTATACACTGTAGATGGATCAACTGTGCCTGGTCAGCACACAACAAAACTTGGTACATGTGACAATAAACTCAAACTGAAAGATGACCCACCCGTCTGAAGAAGGGTCTCGACCTGAAACGTCACCCATTCCTTTTCTCCAAAGATGCTGCCTGCCCCGCTGAGTTACTCCAGCATTTTGTGTCTGTCTTCAGTTTAAAGCAGCGTCTGCAGTTCCCTCCTCCACATCAATCTATTGAACAGGGTAGAATATCTGTGTAGGAAGGAACTGTACCCGCTCCCCCTCGACATCTCGACACCCACTCCCGACTCCACATCAACAACTAGTCTAGTCTAGGGTGGTCACGGTGGCGCAGCGGTAGAGTAGCTGCCTCACAGCGAATGCAGCGCCGGAGACCCGGGTTCCATCCCGACTACCCGCGCTGTCTGTACTGAGTTTGTACGTTCTCCCCGTGACCTGTGTGGGTTTTCTCCAAGATCTTCGGTTTCCTCCCACACTCCAAAGACGTACAGGTTTGTAAGTTAAGTGGCTTGGTAAATGTAAAAATTGTCCCTAATGGGTGTAGGATATTGTTAATGTGCGGGGATCGTTGGTCGGCATGGACCCGGTGGGCTGAAGGGCCTGTTTCCGCGCTGTATCTCAAAACTAAAAGCTGAAACCAGTCCAATCACCAACTAGAGAGCGGTCCTGACCTACTATCCACCTCACTCTAGTTTTAATCAAGCTTTAATCCACCTCAGACTAGGAGACCCTCAGACTAGTTTTAATCAGACTTTACTGGACATTATCTTGCACTAAATGTTAATCTCTTTATCCTGCATCTGTACACTGCGGGTAGCTTGACTGTAATCACGTGTTGTCTTTCGCTGTCTGGATAGCACGCAACAAAAATGCTTTTCACTGTACCTCGATACGTGACAGTAAACTAAACTATAGATCATGGAACAGGAACAGGCCCTTCAGCCCACAAGGTCCGTGCCGAACATGACGCCAAGACCAACTCGTATCTGCCTGCGCCGTGATCCGTATTCCTCCATTCCCGCGTAAGCCCTTGGTTGTCACAGCGGGTCTGTTTCAGAAATGGCCATGGATTCTGAAAGGTTTTAGAATAGAATAGAATGCCTTTTATTGTCATTCAAGCTGACAAGGTTTGAACGAAATTTCATTCCCGCTGTCATGACATTACAAAAAAAAAAACCAAGACCCACACGTAACACAATTTACACAAACATCCATCACAGTGAATCTCCAACACCTCCTCGCTGTGATGGAATGCGAAAAGGGCCTGTCCCACTTGCATGCGTTTGGCGCGACCAAACGGAAGCGGAGTTCAAGCGAAGGTCACGCTAAGTTCGCGCGTGACGTCATTTGTGTCATACTGACCAATCAGCTGGGCAGGAGTTGGGTCGACTGAATTTGGGCGTCGGGCGGTGACGTCATCACGCAGCGCCACGCTCTAGGCGTCGGCCGTCAAGACGCTGCGTACGTCCGCAATGCGCCTGTGTGCCAACAGGCCGTTGGCACGCGAAGATTTCGGACGCTGTCAGATTCACGGAGCCCCGCGCGATCTCGGGACCAGCCCCGCACAACTCCGCGCTTCTAAGTGGAACCGGCCCCGTGCGGCCATACAGTGTCGCATGCCTCAAGCGACCACGTTTGGTCGCGCCAAACGCATGCAAATCGCATGCAAGTGGGACAGGCCCTAAAGTCTTATCTCTTCCCTTTGTCCTTCTCCTGCGGTCCAACAGTCCATCTGCAGCGTCGAGGCGACTGGGGCTTACGATGTTAAAGCCCCCGGCGGGCGATGGTAAGCCCGTGGCCGTTTAAGCCGCGCGGGGCGATGTTAGGCCCCGCTCTGAGTCATTTAAACCCCGCGATTCCGGCGGGAGAAGTTGCCGTTGCGGGAACTCTGCAAAGCGGTCGGTCTCCCACCGGGACCTGCGACTGTTTTAATACAATGTCTGCGCATTGTGTAGCAAAGTCAGGACATGTCTCTGCTTCTTCACTTCCATGGTAACGGGAGACAAGTGGCGTTGAAATCAATCAGGTGAATTGTTACAATTTTATATCGGACAAAAAGGGATAATGTCGGAGAGAGGAGAAATCCCGACATGTAATCCGGAATCTAACACAAAGCACTGACGGAAGGCGTGGACAGATCGTTCTAAGTTCACGAGAGACATGCATGGAGTAGATGTTTAAGAAAGAATTGCCGATGGTGGAAAAATCAAAGGCAGACAAAAATGCTGGAGAAACTCAGCGGGTGAGGCAGCATCTATGGAGCGAAGGAATAGGTGACGTTTCGGGTCCTTATAACCTCCGACACCCAGCATTTTGAGTCTCTCTTTGGCAATTTCATTGTTCTCCAGAGATGATGCCTGACCCAACTGAATGTCTGAAGGGAGTTAGATATATATTTGGAAAGTAACAGGTCTCAGAGCTACAAGAAAATGGCAGCAAAGGCCCATCTCAAAACTCCATCACGGATTTAAAGGACTAAATAGTCCGAATGTTTGATCACTGTGAAACTAAATGGGATTATGTATCATGTGCAAAAGCAGTTGTTAGTAATTAATATTTTGTGTTTTGTAGTTTTATAATACCTTATGGATTTGAACGGCAAAGATAGAGTGGATGTGGAAACAATGGTTCACTGGTGGGAGAGTCCAGAACCAGAGGTCACAGCCTCAGAATTAAAAGGCATTCTTTTAGAAAGGAGGTGAGGAGGAATTTCTTTAGTCAGAGGGTGGTTAATCTGTGGAACTCATTGCCACAGAGGGCTGTGGAGGCCAAGTCAGTGGATATTTTTAAGGCAGAGATAGACAAATTCTCGATTAGAACGGGTGTCAAGGGATATGGGGAGAAGGCAGGAAAATTGGATTATGAGGCAGAGATAGAAACATAGAAAATAGGTGCAGGAGTAGGCCATTCGGCCCTTCGAGCCGGCACCGCCATTCAATATGATCATGGCTGATCATCCAACTCAGTTACCTGTACCTGCCTTCTCTCCATACCCCCTGATCCCTTTAGCCACAAGGGCCACATCTAACTCCCTCTTAAATATAGCCAATGAACTGGCCTCAACTACCTTCTGTGGCAGAGAATTCCACAGACTCACCACTCTCTGTGTGAAAAATGTTTTTCTCATCTCGGTCCTAAAAGACTTCCCGCTTATCCTTAAACTGTGACCCCTTGTTCTGGATTTCCCCAACATCGGGAACAATCTTCCTGCATCTAGCCTGTCCAACCCCTTAAGAATGTTGTAGGTCTGTATAAGATCCCCCCTCAATCTTCTAAATTCAGGCATGATTGAATGGTGGAGTGGACTCGATGGGCCGAATGGCCTAATTCTACTCCTATAACTTGTGACGTTGTGAATGGGATTATGTATCATGTGCAAAAATAGTTGTTGGTAATTAATTTTTTTTTTTGTGTTTCGTAGTTTTATAACACCATATGGATTTCTCTACCTCTGTGATTACGTCAACTCTATTAATCTGCAAATTCGGATGAAAATTTGTTTTATGGAAATCAAGTTAATAAGAGGCTCCTGAAATAGCTGGATTGGATGGAGATGAACTTTACTGATGCTCAGCTAAGGGTGATCATTAGTGTAAAATCTGTGAGTATGTCAGTGTGTAGTACGTAACGAGGAGAGAAGAAATCGGAACCAGCGCAGAATAGTTCAATAAAATCATTGCCGCAGCTCAATGCCCCATAATCTTTGACGCTCTGTGTATAAAAATCAATCCGTTTTGGAATATATTTAATTACTTAACCTTTAATTACTTGCAGCTCAATAAGACTTTGGTCAGACTGCACTTGGAGTATTGCGTGCAGTTCTGGTCACCACCTTACACGAAGGATGTGGGGGTCTCGGAGAGGGAGTAGAGGAGGTTTACCAGAATGATGCAAGAAAGAACTGCAGATGCTGGTTTAGACCGAAGAGAGACACAAAAAGCTGGAGTAACTCAGCGGGACCGGCAGCATCTCTGGAGACACTTCAGTCTGAATAAGGGTCTCGACCCGTTCCTACTCTCCAGAGATGCTGCCTGTCCCGCTGAGTTCCTCCAGCATTTTGTGTCCAGCAGAATGATGCCTGGATTAGTGGGTACAAGGAGAGGTTGGACAGACTTGGATTGTTTTTTCAGGAAAGCTGGAGAATGCAGGGAGATCTGACAGGTGTGTATAATATGATGAGAGGCATAGATAGGGTAGACAGTCTGAACCTTTTATCCCCAAATACAAGAGGGCACAGCTTTCTCGGTGGGCCGAAGGGTCTGTTTCCGCGCTGTATCTCCAAGCATTCGCGGCAGCCCTCCACTGGGTAGCTAGAGTAAAAGAAACAGGCTCTTCGGCCCACTGAGTCCATGCTATCCCTTTCTGTCGTCCCCACTCAAGCCATTTTAGTTGCGTTTGATCCAAACCCCCTTCCAAGATGGGGAGTTGCCCCAATGAGGAACAACCTCGCAACATCTCAACGTAGGTTTAGGCCAGGGAAGCGGTCAGTTGAAACTCTCAGCTCTTGTCTTAGTTTGCTGTTGATTTAAAATTCAACAGACAATAGCTTATAGTAATATATTTTTTAATTTCAATAGATAATAGACTATAGGTGCAGGAGTAGGCCATTCGGCCCTTCGAGCCAGCACCTCCGTTCAATGCGATCATGGCTGATCATCCCCAATCAGTACCCCGTTCCTGCCTTCTCCCCATATCCCCTGACTCCGCTATTTTTAAGAGCCCTATCTAGCTCTCTTGAAAGCATCCAGAGAACCTGCCTCCACCGCCCTCTGAGTCAGAGAATTCCACAGACTCGCATCTCTCAAAATATACTTTATTCGAGAATTAAATATGCAATATATGATCCTTACAAGACTGCATCCAACATTCTCGGAGGCCATACATACTTTCAATACTGTTTACACAAATGTACCCCCTGGCCCTGACACTCATGGGGCGCACTGGTGTGGAATCCCTTCCCTTGTTGTTTGAGGGGTGTCTCCACCGCCCCCTGCCCCCCCAATGTCCAGCAGCGGAAGGACCCTAGACTGTGGTCCTCCCCCACCGAGCCTTGGCCTTGGCTGCACCGAGCTTCAGTGTATTAAATATTCATGTTCAAATCTATATTTAGAAGAGCACTGGTTGTACAGTTGTAGAGTTGTAAGTAAGGCAGCTCTTTCTCACTTTTCATTCACATCAAGGAGTTTTCCTATCTTCAAGGTTTCTAGGGCAGTTTATTGTCACATGCACCAGTTAAGGTACAGTGAAAATTGAGTTGCCATACTAAGTGATAAGCAGCAAGACACACAACCACATAAAATAAAAGTTACCGTAAACATCCGCCACAGTGGCTCGCCACGTTCCTCACTGCGATGAAAGGTAATAGAGTCCAATCTTAACCATATAACCATATAACAATTACAGCACGGAAACAGGCCCTCTCGGCCCTTCCAGTCCGTGCCGACCATTTGTTTTCCCCTAGTCCCATCTACCTGCACTCAGACCATACCCCTCCATTCCCTTCACGTCCATATACCTATCCACTTTACTCTTAAATGTTAAAATCGATCCTGCCTCCACCACTTCTGCTGGAAGCTGATTCCACACAGCCACCACCCTCTGAGTAAAGAAGTTCCCCCTCACGTTACCCCTAAACTTCTGTCCCTTAATTCTCATGTCATGCCCTCTTGTTTGAATCTTCCCTACCCTCAATGGGAAAAACGTATCCACGTCAACTCTGTCTATCCCTTTCATCATTTTAAAGACCTCAATCAAGTCCCCCCTTAACCTTCTGCGCTCCAAAGAATAAAGACCTAACTTGTTCAACCTTTCTCTGTAAAGGTTGAACAACTTTGAGGTTGAATCTTCTCCCTCTTTATTCTCCCGCGGCCGGGGCTGTCAAACCGTCCGCAGTCGGGGTCATTGAAGTACCGCAGCCGGCGATCCGTACCCTTCACGCGGGTGATCGAAACTCCCGCGTCGAGACGGTGATTGAAACTCTCGGCGGCTTGGAGCTCCCGAAGCGGTCCCTAACCAGGGACCGCGGGCTCGGCGATGTTCGCGTCCGCAGGCTGGCGGTTGGAGCTCCCCACGGTCGATCCCCGGCAACGGGATCGCAAGCTCCACGACGGTAAGTCTGCCCCACGCCCGCGGTCGAGGCGCCCTGTCGGTCTCCAGGAAAGGCTGCGCCACTCCACGAGGTCAGGCCGCAGTGGGGACAGAGATACGACACGGGGGGGGGGGGGGGGGAAAATCACATCTCCGTCGAGGTAAGAGATTGAAAAAAAGTTTCCCCCAGCCACCCCCCTCCCCCCCCCCCACATAAAACAAACAAGGAACAATAAAACATCTGAAGAAGGGTTGCCTATTTCCTTTGCTCCATAGATGCTGCCTCACCCGCTGAGTTTCTCCAGCATTTTTGTCTACCTTCGATTTCCCAGCATCTGCAGATCTTTCTTAAACATACTCTTCTTAGTTCAGTTTAGTTGAGAGATACAGTGGGGAAACGAGCCCTTCGACCCATCGGGTCTGGGCCGACCAGCGATCCCCCATATTAACACTATCCTACACACACACACACACTGGGGACAATTTTTACATTTACCAAGACAATTAATCGACAGACCTGCAGGTCTTTGGTAATTAAAATAACAAAACAGAAGAAAGGACAGACAGACTGTTGGCGAGGCAGCCATTGCTGGTGCCACCCTGCATTTGGGTCGGGGCACTTGAATCATCCCCTCCACCTCTCCACCCCCCCCCCCCCCCCCCCCCACCACAATCAGTCTGAAGAAGGGTCCCAACACAAAACGTCGCCTGTCCATGTTCTCCAGAGATGCTGCCTGAGCGACTCCAGCACAGGAAGCAGCCCTGGCTGTGAACCCATTGTTTTCACATAACTCCAGCTTCCAGGACGTGTGGTAGAGAGGAAGGGAACCGTTATGCCCCTACGCCCCACCTCACCGGGCCCGCCACGATGTCTAGCTCTTACATAGAGCCATGGAAACATAGAAATGGGTGCAGGAGTAGGCCATTCAGCTCCTCCACCCAGCACCGCCATTCACTATGATCATGGCTGATCATCCAGAATCAGTACCCCGTTCCTGCTTTTTTCCCATTACCCCTTGATTCTGTTTGCTTAAAGAGCTAAATCTAAATCTCTCTTGAAACATCCAGAGAATTGGCCTCCACTGTGGCAGAGAGTTCCACAGATTCACAACTCTCTGGGGAAAAGTGTTTCCTCATCTCTGTCCTAAATGGCCGACCCTTTATTCTTAAACTGTGACCCCTGGTTTTGGACTTGCCCAACATTGGGAACGGCTTCTTCCCCACAGCCGTCAGGCTATTAAACACGACAGCAAATAAGCTCTGAACTGCAACAGACTTTTATTATTATTGCACCATATTTGTTATTTATTGAGTGTGTGTGCATGTGTATACACACACTTGTTTTCCTCTACCATTATGTACTATGTTTATGTGCTGCAGCAAGCAAGAATTTCATTGTCCTATCAGGGACACATGACAATAAAACTCTCTTGACTCGTGACAGTTTTCCTGCATCTGGCCTGTCCAATCCCTTAATCATTTCTTCCGTCACCTCCACCTCTGTGCCTTTTTAATGTTTTTTAAACGTTTTTTTCCCAGCATTATGTGTCCTTTATGTTTATCATTGCAAGAAAGGTTATTCCCTTTATCCTTTATCTGCACACTGTGGACCGCTCGACTGTAATAATGTATAGACAATAGGTGCAGGAGTAGGCCATTCGGCCCTTCGAGCCAGCACCGCCATTCAATGTGATCATGGCTGATCATCCCCAATCTGTACCCCGTTCCTGCCTTCTCTCCATATCCCCTGACTCCGCTGTTTTTTAAGAGCCCTATCTAGCTCTCTCTTGAACGCATCCAGAGAACCGTCCTCCACCGCCCTCTGAGGCAGAGAATTCCACAGACTCGCCACTCTCTGTGAGAAAAAGTGTTTCCTCGTCACCGTTCTAAATGGCTTACCCCTTATTCTTAAACTGTGACCCCTGGTTCTGGTTGCCCCCAACATGTTTCCTGCCTCTAGCGTGTCCAATATCTTAACAATCTTATATGTTTCAATGAGATAGCCTCTCATCCTTCTAAACTCCAGAGTGTACAAGCCCAGCTGCTCCATTCTCTCAGCATATGACAGTCCCGCCATCCCGGAAATTAACCTTGTAAACCTACGCTGCACTCCCTCAATAGCAAGGAATGTCCTTCCTCAAATTAGGGGACCAAAACTGCACACAATACTCCAGGTGTGGTCTTACTAGGGCCCTATACAACTGCAGAAGGACCTATTTGCTCCTATACTCGATTCCTCTTGTTATAAAGTCTTTCCTTTGACAGACTAGCATGTCTAGAAGGAGGGTACACAAAAGGCTGGAGAAACTCAGCGGGTGCAGCAGCATCTAAGGAGCGAAGGAGATAGGCGACGTTTCGGGTCGAGACCCTTCTTCAGGATGTGGGGCCAAACGTAATGTGTAGAAAGGAACTGCAGATGCTGGTTTCCACCGAAGATAGACACAAAATGCTGGAGTAACTCAGCGGGACAGGCAGCATCTCTGGAGAGTCAAGTCGAGTCACTTTTATTTCTATAGCACATTTAAAAAACAACTCTCGTTGGCCAAGGTGCTTTACATTGGTGGAGGTACTAACGTTATACAACCGTGGTTCATAGATTAAATGCAAATATCACTGCATACATATGGAGAGAAGGAAATGGTGACGTTAAGGGTCTCGACCCTGTGCCGCTGAGTTGCTCCAGCATTTTGTGTCTATCTGGGGCCAAACATGGGCAGCTGGGACTAGCTCAGATGGAGCTAGTTCGGCCGAAGGGCCAGTTTCTGTGCTGTATGACCCTATGAGTCTGTGTCAAAGTATCTGAGAGCCATGGATATCGTAATTCCTCACGGCTCGGCTCACTTCAGCCGGACCTGTCCCAATTACTGTACCTGATAAAGGTTTCCATCCATAACACCAGTATATTTCCATGAGATTTATCTCGTGCATTAGTCACAGAAAATTGCAGCGTGCCATTTCTGCTTACACTTGCTGCTTGTTATGCAGCATGCGTCTCAAACAGTCTAATGGTTTGAAAGGAATATAATAAGTGAAAGCCTGCAAAATAAAATGTTATCTTCTGTTTAACAAATGACAACCGCGTCTTGATGTACAGAGACACCAGAGGCATGTTACCTTAAAATCCACTCTCCTTTGTAGCCAAAAAGAAATTGTTTTTCGTTTTTTAGTTTAGTTCAGTTTAGTTTATTGTCACATGTACTGAGGTACAGTGAAAAGTTTTTTGTTGCGAGCTATCCAGCCAGCAGAAAGACAGTACGTGATTACAATCGAGTCATTTGCTTTGTACAGACACATGATAAGGGAGTAACCTTTAATTTTAGGGACACAGTATGGAAACAGGCCCTTCGGCCCATCGGGTCCACGCCGACCATCGATCACCCGTTCACTTTCTCGTCTACTCTTTGCCCAGTTGGGGCAAGTCTTACAGAGGGACGATTGACCTACCAGCCCGCACGTCTATGGAATGTGGGAGGAGACCGGGAGCACCCGGAGGAAACCCTCGCGGTCCCGGGAAGAGCGTGCAAACTCCACATAGACAGCACCCGAGGTCGGGATTGAGCCCGGGTCTCTGGCGCTGTAAGGTAGCAGCTTTGCCGCTACGCCCGGTGTTTGATGTAACTGTGATTTACATGCGGACAAGTTGCTTATCCAAATAGTTTGAGAAATGGAATGGTTATATTATGGAGAGCAGACACACGGAACTGCAGGTATAGGTTTGCCAAAAGAGGCGCAATGTGCTGGAGTTGGAATGTGCTCCAGAGATGCTGCCTGACCAGCGGAGATACTCCAGCACGATGTGGCCTGCAGCAGGAGGTATAGGATGGACTTGTTCATCAAAACCTAATTCGCCTCTGAAGAAGGGTCTCCACCCGAAACATCACTCATTCCTTCTCTCCAGAGATGCTGCCTGTCCCGCTGAGTTACTCCAGCATTTTCAGCCTACTTTTCATTTAAACCAGCTTCTGCAGTTCTTTCTTACTCATTTAAAAATTAATTCACCGTTGGCCTGACCTGGCATTTTGCTGAAGAGAAACTCATGAATTGACAAATCTTTATATTGTCCTTGCTTGCTGATATTGTTTTCCTTTAATTACTCTCGGCAAGTGTTTGAGATGTATGTACATTAGTTTCCTTATTGACTATATTTATTTGGGACCATTTCCAGTTGAGAAGAAAGACATTTTGATGAATAGCATCAGTTTAGTTTGGAGAAACAGACCCTTCGGCCCACCCAGTCCGCGCAGACCAGCGATCCCCACACATTAACACTACCCAACACACACTAGGGCCAATTTTGACATTTAAACCAAGTCAATTAACCTACAAACCTGTACGTCTTTGGAGTGTGGGAGGAAACCGAAGATCTCGGTGAAAACCCACGCGGGTCACGGGGAGGACATACAAACTCCGTATAGACAGCACCCGTAGCCAGGATCGAACCGGGTCTCTGGCGCTGTAAGGGCAGCCCCCCCCACCCCCACATCAGTCTAAAGAAGGCTCAACCCGAAAGGTCACCTATTCCTTCGCTCCATAGATGCTGCCTCACCTGCTGAGTTTCTCCAGCATTTCTGTCTACCTTTGATTTTTTTTCAGCATCCCCAGTTCTTTCTTACATAGAAAGGTAGAAACATAGACAATAGGTGCAGGAGTAGGCCATTCGGCCCTTCGAGCTAGCACCGCCATTCAATGTGATCATCCCCAATCAATAACCTGTGCCTGCCTTCTCCCCATATCCCTTGATTCCACTAGCCCCTAGAGCTCTATCCAACTCTCTCTTAAATCCATCCAGTGATTTGGCCTCCACTGCCCTCCGTGGCAGGGAATTCCACAAATTCACAACTTTCTGGGTGAAAAAGTTTTTTCTCATCTCAGTCTTAAATGGCCTCCCCTTTATTCTAAGATTGTGGCCCCTGGTTCTGGACTCACCCAACATTGGGAACATTTTTCCTGCATCTAGCTTCTCCAGTCCTTTTTTTAATTTGTTATGTTTCTATAAGATCCCCCTCATCCTTCTAAACTCCAGTGAATACAAGCCTAATCTTTTCAATCTTTCCTCATATGACAGTCCCACCATCCCAGGGATCAATCTCGTGAACCTACGCTGCACTGCCTCAATCACAAGGATGTCCTTCCTCAAATTAGGAGACCAAAACTGTACACAATACTCCAGATGTGGTCTCACCAGAGCCCTATGCAACTGCAGAGGAACCTCTCTACTCCTGTACTGAAATCCTCTTGTTATGAAGGCCAACATTCCATTATCTTCACTCCCTGCTGTACCTGCACGCCAACTTTCAGTGACTGGTATACAAGGACACCCAGGTCTCGCTGTACCTCTTACCTAACCTAACCCCATTGAGATAATAATCTGCCCCCTTGTTTTTGCCACCAAAGTGGATAACCTCACATTTATCTATATTATACTGCATCCGCCATGCCCTATACAACTAATGTTCTGAAACATTAAATCTTCTCAGAGTGACCGGGTAAATCAAATTGAGTTCTTCATAGCCAGAATGTGGGTCCCCTCTCCAATACATTGTGCCACTTAACAAGATACATTGGCGCTGAGTTCACATCTTTGACGTTTAACGGCACTGGGCCTGTACTCTTACATGAATTTTGAAGAATGAGGGGGGACCTCATTGAAAAGTACCGAGTAGTAACAGGCTTGGATAGAGCTGATGTGGAGAGGATGTTTCCACCAGTGGGAGAGTCTAGGACCCGAGGTCACAGCCTCAGAATTAAAGGACGGTCCTTTAGGAAGGAGATGAGGAGGAATTTCTTTAGTCAAAGGGTGGTGAATCTGTCGGATTTTTGGCCAAGTCAATGGATATTTTTAAGGCAGAGATCGATAGATTCTCGATTACTAAGGGAGTCAGAGGTTATGGGGAGAAGACGGGAGAATGGGGTTAGGAGAAAGAGATAGATTAACCTTGATTGAATGGCGGAGTAGACTTGATGGGATGAATGGCCTAATTCTGCTCCTATTAAATTATGACCGATGAACTTATACAAACTGCCTCAACTTCTTCCTCCATCGGAAGTAGTTGTCCTGCCGAGCCAATTGGCATTTTCTCAGTGGCGCAGCGGGTGGTGCTGCTGCCTCAGATCCCCAGAGAACCAGGTTCGATCCTGGCCTTGGAGAGGCAGTACCATTAGTCAGTCATAGAGGCATACAGTGTAGAAACAGGCCCTTCAGCCCAACATGCCCATGCCAACCAACATACCCCCACCCATACAAGTCCCATTTGGCCCATATCCTTCTAAATCTACCATCTTACCACAACTGGAGAGCAGCCCTGAACTACTATCTACCTCATTGGAGACCCTCGGACCACCTTTGATCAGACTTTACTGGCTTTACCTTGCATTAAACATTATTTGCCTATCATGTATCTGTACACTGTGGGTGGCCCGATTGTAATCATGTATTGTCTTTCCGCTGACTGGTTAGCACGCAACAAAAGCTTTTCACTGTACCTCAGTACACGTGACAATAAACTGAACTAAACTCAACTATCCATGCACCTGCCTAAATGTTTCTTAAACATTGTGATAGTACTTGCCTCAACTACCTCCTCTGGCAGTTCGTTCCATATACCTACCACCCTTTGTGTAAAAAAACTTTGCCCCTCAGGTTCCTATGAAATCTTTCCCCCCCTTAACTTAAACCTATGTCCTCTGGGTCTCGATCCCCCTCCTCTGGGTAAAATACACTTTGAATTCCTCTCATGTCTTCTTCAGTCAGAGGGTGGTGAATCTGTGGAATTCTTTGCCACAGAAGGCTGTGGAGGCCAAGTCAGTGGATATTTTTAAGGTAGAGATAGATAGATTCTTGATTAGTGCGGCTGTCAGGGGTTACGGGGAGAAGGCAGGAGAATGGGGTTTGGAGGGAGAGATAAATCAGCCATGATCGAATGGCGGAGTAGACTTGATGGGCTGAATGGCCTAAGTCTTCTATCACTTATGAGCTTATGAACTGTACGGAGTTTGCACATTGTCCCCCGTGACCTGCGTGGGTTTTCTCCGGGTGCTCCGGTTTCCTCCCACACTCCAAAGACGTGCGGGTTTGTAGGCTGGATGGTCTCTGTAGATAGATTGTCCCCCTTGACTTGAAGTCAATGCCGCCTCTCTCCCTCTAACTCTGCAGCCTGAGCCACCGTCATTTGTAATCATTCTGATAATAATCATTCACTTCTTTCCAGCAGAAACTAATATCGTGTTCATTTGATGCCATTACCGCTCACCAGGTGTTTCTTTTCGTCCCTTGACCATAGTTTTATAAATATTGTTATCACCTGTGTTTTTTTTTTTATCAATGGCTACTGATCCGTATCTATTGCAATTTATTAAAATCTCTCCTATCTATTGCAAATGATTTGATGCACTTTGAATTCCCGAGCAGGGGAAGCTGATTTTTCATTTAAAATGAATTTATGGTTTTCTTGGAGATTAGACCTTGACAGAGTTGATGCTGGTTTAGTTTAGAGGTACAGCATGGACACAGGCCTTTCCGCCCACTGAGTCAGCGCCGATCACGCGCTCACACTTGTCCCGATGTTATCCCGCTCACGCGTCCACTCCCTACATACAAGGGGCAACTGCACGGAGTCCGATTAACATCGAACATAATTGTTCGTCTGAAGAAGGGTCCCGATCCGAAACGTCACCCGTTCCTTCTCTCCAGAGATGCTTCCTGCCCCACTGAGTTACTCCAGCATTTTGTGTCTAACATCGAACATAGAACAGTCCGGCACAAGAACGGGCCCTCTTGCCAAACATGATGCCAAGACCAACTCTTACCTACCTGAATGTGGAAACAAAGAACCTAAGATATACAAAATTACCTTTCTTATCTATCTGTTTAAGAAAGAACCGCAGATGCTGGAAAAATCGAAGGTAGACAAAAATGCTGGAGAATCTCAACGGGTGAGGCAGCGTCTATGGAGCGTTGGAATGGGTAAAATGTTGGGTCAAGACCCGAAACGTCACCTATTCCTTCGTTCCATAGATGCTGCCTCACCTGCTGAGTTTCTCCAGCATTTTTGTCTACCTTATCTACCTGATCTCTATCTAAACTACAAACCCACACGCCTTTGTGATGTGGGAGGAAATCGAAGGAAACCCAGGCAGTCACGGGGAGAACGTGCAAACTCCACACAGACAGCACCGGTGGTCAGGATGGAAGCCGGGTCACTGGCGTTGTGAGGCAGCAGCTCTACCGCTGTGCCACCGTGTGTATTGTTGTCCTTTAATGCCCCTGTCCCACTTAGGAAACCTGAACGGAAACCTCTGGAGACTTTGCGCCCCCACCCAAGGTTTCCGTGCGGTTCCCGGAGGTTTTTGTCCTCCGGCAACCACCTTCAACTAGCATTGCAACCGGCTTCGACTAAAAAATTTACCGATTTTTAAAACGGAAACCACTTTCGACCATTAGGGAGACTGACAAAAACCTCCGGGAACCGCACGGAAACCTTGGGTGGGGCGCCAAGTCTCCGGGGGTTTCCTAAGTGGGGCAGGGGCATAACTGTTTGTGGAACATTGTGATGTGCAAAAGTCCCTCTACGTTACAGCTTCAAAAAGTACATCTTCGGCTGAAAAACCACCTGAAAGGTGCAATGCAAATGGAAGCAATTCTATCATTGCCATAGCGACGAGGACAAGATGCTCCCACTTCTGATTAACACCAGAAGCAAGGGCGGCAGACAAAAGACTGGCAAATGATAAATCTCTCTGGGTATTCAGGAGAAACCACTTTCATCAGGAGTCGTGAAATCGTGGGACTCTCTGTTATAATGATGTTTTTCAGGTGAAAAGCATTCAGAGGCAGATGAATAAGTGAGCGAGGAAAAGAAGGTTGTGCGAGATATCGCGGTGGGCGGCCCAGTGGCGCAGTGGTAGAGCTGATCCCTGACTGCGCCGGTGACCCGGGTTCGATCCTGACTACGGGTGCTGTCTGTACGGAGTTTTTACGTCCCCCCCCCCCCCCGTGACCTGTGTGGGTTTTCTCCAGGTGCTCCGGTTTCCTCTCACACTCCCAAGATGTACAGGTTTGTAGGTTAATTGGCTTTGGTAAAAAAATTGTAAATTGTCCCCAGTGTGTGTTAGAGTAACGGGGATCGCTGGTCGGTGTGGACTCGGTGGGCCGAAGGGCCTGCTTCTGCGCTGTATCTCTAAACTAAACTAAACTTGATGTATTCAAAAGAGAGTTAGATATAGCTCTTGATGTTAATGGAATCGGGGATATGGGCAGGAACGGGATATTCATTTTTGGATGATCAGCCATGATCACATTGAATGGCGGTGCAAGCTCGAAGGGCCGAATGGCCTACTCCTGCACCTATTCTTTATGTTTCGATGTTTAAACTAAAGTAAAATAGGAACATTTGCTTGGACTCCAGGGACACACGTGGCCCAGTTGAAGAAAATGTCCTCTCTCTCTCTCTGCTCTATATACTGCAGGCGAAGGATACAACTAATAAACACATGGGAACATTTCCACCAGCTAAGCTTCACAAGTTTATGTTATGGTAGATAGTAGTTCAGGGCTGCTCTCCAGTTGTGGTAGGATGGTAGTTTTAGAAGGATATGGGTCTAGTATGGGTGGGGGTATGTTGGTTGGCATGGGCATGTTGGGCTGAAGGGCCTGTTTCTACACTGTATGACTCTATGACTCTATGACTAACGGTACTGCCTCTCCAAGGTCAGGATCGAACCCGGTTCTCTGGGGATCTGAGGCAGCAGCACCACCCGCTGCGCCACTGAGAAAGTGCCAATTGGCTCGGCAGGACAACGACCTCCGATGGAGGAAGAAGTTGAGGCAGTTTATATAAGTTCATCGGTCATAATTTAATAGGAGCAGAATTAGGCCATTCGGCCCATCAAGTCTACTCCGGCATTCAATCATGACTGATCGATCTCTCCCTCCTAACCCCATTCTCCTGCCTTCTCCCCATAACCCCTGACCCCCTAGATCTTGATTAGTAACAGGTGTCGGAGGTTATTAATTTTCAGTCAAAATTAAATGCCGAAATTGTCCATCCCACCCAGTCATTTTAGACGAGTAAACAGGAAGGAACGTGTTTACAGAGAAACATCGTGTGAATGAATTAATTTTTGTGATGTTTTGTAAAATGGAAGCACGTTTGTGTACGTAACAATAGTATTTGGAGTTCAAAGTAATTCTCTGAATGAAAAGCCCTTTGAAAAATCGGATAAAGTGGCTCACAAACCGGAGAAACAAATGGCATTGAATTGAACCTTTGATGGAAGTCTATATCTATGTAGCAGGGCGCTGGATTTGCATTTCATGTGAAGAGAAACGTTGGTTCCACTTTGATCCCTTGCTTCATATTGTCATCGAACAGAATTAAACGTCACAATCCTTTACTGCAGGTTTTTCAAAGGGCACGAGGGCAGAGGGGGTATAGGGAATATTTGGAAAGGCTTTTTTTCGAAAAGATGCAAAAAAGGGCTGATCAGATGGAAATAAATACTCCAAACTGGAGAGGAATGAGAAAGATGATGTTCCCTTCATTAAATGAATGACCCCTTATCACACATGACATGCCACAGTGAAATGATTTGTTTTTGATACCTTGCACAGAGTATGCAGAGAGTTGCTATGTAAAGGGCATCAACAAAGTTTTACAGGTTTCAGTTTCAGTTTATTTGATTGTCACGTGTACCGAGGCGCAGTGAAAAGCTTTGTTGCTCGCTGTCCAGTCAGCATGACTGAAGAAGGGTCTCGACCCGAAACATCACCCATTCCTTCTCTCCAGTGATGCTGCCGGTCCCGCTGAGTTGCTCCAGCGTTTTAAAAAAAAAAAAAAAATATAGAAACATAGAAACAATAGAAAATAGGTGCAGGAGCAGGCCATTCGGCCCTTCGAGCCCGCACCGCCATTCAATATGATCATTGCAGATCATCCAACTCAGTATCCTGTACCTGCCTTCTCTCCATACCCCCTGATCCCTTTAGCCACAAGGGCCACATCTAACTCCCTCTTAAATATAGCCAATGAACTGGCCTCAATTACCTTCTGTGGCAGAAAATTCCAGAGATTCACCACTCTGTGTGAAAAATGTTTTCCTCATCTCGGTCCTAAAGGAATTCCCCCTTATCCTTAGACTGTGACCCCTTGTTCTGGACCTCCCCAACATTGGGAACAATCTTCCCTCATCTAGCCTATCCAATCCCTTAAGAATTTTGTAAGTTTCAATAAATTGTGTGTCTATCTTCAAAAGATTACAATTGATCCATTTACAGTGCATAGATACATGATCAGGGAATAACCCTTTGGTGCAAGGTAAAGCCAGCAAAGTCAGATCAAGGATGGTCCGAGGGTCACCAATGAGGTAGATAGTAGTTCAGCACCGCTCTCTGGTTGTGGTAGGATGATTCAGTTGCCTGATAACAGCTGGGAAGAAACTGTTCAATATTTTCCCAATGCTGTCTCCCTATGTCCCCTTCCCCCTCCTCTCCCCCCACTCCCACATCGGGTTCCTTGTTTTTCTCTCAGCAAGGTGACCTCAACTGACCTCCATCACCCACCGTGGGCTGTCCGCCTCCATTGATCTCATATGGTCATAAGGTTATAAGTGATAGGAGCAGAGTTCGGCTATTCGGCCCATCAAGTCTACTCCACTATTCAATCATGGCTGATCTATCTCTCCCTCCTAACCCCATTCTCCTGCCTTCTCCCCGTAACCTCTGACACCCGCACTAATCAAGAATCTATCTATCTCCACCTTATAAATGTCCACTGACTTGGCCTCTGCTCTCTGGGCCTTGATCTCGCTGGTTCACTTCGCTCTCAGTCCGTCCCCGCTCTAGGCCGGCGGCCAGGGGCCGGGTTGGGAACATGCGGTGGTCGACCCATGGTCCCCTGACTGCGGCGAGCGGGCCCTTGGACCGCGGCACACGGATCCCCCGCCGTTGTTTGCGGGGAGCGTGCAAGAGTGGTCACGCTGGCGCAGCGGTAGACTCGCTGCCTCACAGCGTCAGGGACCCGGGTTCCACCCGAACCACGGGCACTGTCTGCACGTTCTCCCCGTGAGCTACGTGGGATTTCTCTGTGATTTCCGTTTTCTTACCACACTCCAAAGACGTACAGGTTTGTAGGTTAATTGGCTTGGTGTAACTGTACATTGCTCCTAGTGTATGTTGGGTAGTGTTAGTGTGCGGGGGTCGCTGGTCGGTGCGGACCCGGTGGGCCGAAGGGCCTGTTTCCGCGCTGTATCTCCAAACTAAACTAAATTAAACTAATAATTCCTCACCGTTCAGCTTACCTGTGATAAACACAGGACATTCCACGTATTTCTGTTATACTCCCATAAACTAAAGCATAAAAGTTACATTCAAAATATTCTGATTATCATCTGGAAAGTTGTGTGATGTTGGAAACATCTTCCGGTGAAAGCAGTGATTATCGTATCTGATGGCTCTTCCCTGCTTTTAATTGCATGTGTTAAAATATTTAAGCTACTCTAGAAATAGAGCAGACTGGAATATAAAACAAAATACGGAGCCGTCCCTCAGGTTTACCATAAATTATACACTGATCATAACTTTGACCAACTATTGAAGTAGGTTTAGTTTAGTTTAGTTTCGAGATGCAGCGGGGAAGCAAGCCTTTCGTCGTTTGGCAATGCTTCTGAACGTTCTGAACCTACCACAGGGCCTCGCCGTGCACCCCCCCGACAGGCGGCACAACTCCCCTGCACACAAATCTGCCCGCGGTCACTAACACCAAGCACCACCACACCCACTGCGCGGCAACCTCTACCCCGCCCCCAATACCCTTACTGAATCTGTGGTCGCAGTCCTCTGTAAATCGCCAACAATTGGACAATTTTTTATACATTTTTATCAAGCCAATTAGTCAATCCAATTAACCTACAAACCTGCACAGTCTTGGAGCGTGGAGAAACCGAAGATCTCGGAGAAAGCCCACGCAGGTCACGAGGAGAACGTACAACTCCCCGTACAAGACACAGCGCCCGTGATCGGGATCCGAACCCGGTCTCTGGTGCGCTGTAAGGCAGCGCTGTCTGTACGGAGAAACACTACCCCGCTTGCGTCACCGTGACTGCCCTCGATGTTGAGATGATGGTCTACGTCCCCCGTTGTTTTTATGGACTCTCAGGTGGTTTATGGGTCTTCTCCTCTTCTTCCTGCCTATAGCGCGCACAGCCTAAAGTTGTCGGTCAACTTGTTCTATTTGATCTATTTGTTTGTGCACGTCGGGTTGATTGAATTAGTCGAAACAGGGCGGACTACGCGAAGGGTGCAATCTGGTTTATGAGTCCAATCCCTGGCTTGGAAAGTTCTTCGGCATTCAGGACGGGTCATTCCAGATGGCAGATCGGGCTTTGGTTGTTGCTGCTCACAGAGAGAAGACGCCCGTGCGTGGGCGTGTTTAACGTGTACGCGATGTTGCGCTCCAAGAAGCACGCGGTCCTTCACCAATCAGTCAACTCATTCCAACGGCAAGGGAACCAAGACGATTGGGGCTGATCGATCTGTTGCAGCCTTCATCCGCCTTCACAGCCGTTGAGTTCAAGATAACTTCGCCCGCCTGGTCTGGCGTTGAGGTCTTGTAGGTTGGATTACCAACATTAACATTATCTACATTAACACATCAACCTACATTAACAGTTCCCTCGGTTTCAAAGGCCTTTTATTGTCACATGTACCAATTAAGGTACAGTGAAATTCCAATTACAATTCAGCCATACTAAAAAAAAGCAACAAGACACACAACTACATAAAAGTCAACAAAAACATCCACCACAGCGGATTCCCCACATTCTCACGTGATGGAAGGCAAAGTCTAATCTTGTCCCATTTAATTTCCCACGGTCGGGACAGTCGAACCATCTGCAGTCGGGGCGATCGACGCTCCCGCAGCCGGCGATCAAAGCTCCCGTGTCGGGGCGGTCGAACTTCCTGCGGCTTGGAGCTCCCGGTCGGTCTCCAAGCAGGGACACTAGGGACAATTACGGACATTTTTTATTATTTATACCAAGCCAATTAACCTACAAACCTGTACGTATTTGGAGTGTGGGAGGAAACCGGAGATCTCGGAGAAAATCCACGCAGGTCACGGGGAGAACTCCGTACCCGGGTCTCTGGCGCTGTGAGGCAGCAACTCTACCACTGCGCCACCGTGCTGCTGTATTTAGGTATTGAAGATCGAGCAACTCTAGAGGGATTTACCAAAGTTGAGATTAATGTCACGTGCGCAAGTACGGTGAAGTACAGGCACAATGAAATAAAGTAGAGTTTGGGCGCACGGTGGCGCAGCGTAGAGCATGCTGCCTTCTCACAGCGCCAGAGACCCGGTTTCCATCCTGACTACGGGAGCTGTCTGTACGGAGTTTGTACGTTCTCCCTGTGACTGCGTGGGTTTTCTCCGGGTGCTCCGGTTTCTTCCCACACTCCAAAGACGTGCGGGTTTGTAGGTTAATTGGCTCCGGTATAATTGTAAATTGCCCCTGGTGTGTGTAGGATAGTGTTGGTGTGTGGGGGTGACTGCTGGTTGATGCGGAAGGGCTGTATCTCTACAGTCTAAAGTCTAGGGATGGTATTAGGAATAGTTAAAACCCAGCAGATGCCACCATGTCCTTCATGGAAGGAAACCGTCGACCTTTACTATACTTTACTGCGATCGATTCTTCACTGCCCTTCAAAATGGCCGTCGCAGCCAGCGGTTTATGATCCGCTACAGATGAGCGGATCATTGTGGCCTTGTCTGGTGAAAGGTAATAATAAGGGAACTGTGGACCATTAATGCTGTGAGAAGTATGCCCTTGGTGATCAGTAGCCCAGCAAAGAGTTAATATAGCGGCAATCTCACTGAACCTAGTTTAGTTTAGTTTAGAGATACAGCACAGAAGCAGGCCCTTCGGCCCACCGGGTCCGTGCCGACCAGCGATCCCCACACGTTAAAACTGCCCGACGCACACTAGGAACAATTTACATTGATACCGAGCTAATTAACCTACAAACCTGAACGTCTTTGGAGTGTGGGAGGAAACCCGGAGCTCCCGGAGAAAACCCACGCAGGTCACGGGGAGAACGTACAAACTCCACATAGACAGCACTTGAGGTCAGGATCGCACCTGGGTCTACCCTCTGCTCCCTCGACAAACTTTATACCTGGTATAATTGTAGCTGGTTGAATATAAGTTCCTAAGTTCTAGGAGCAGAAAGGCCACTCGGCCCATCAACTCTACTCCGCCATTCTATCATGGCTGATCTATCGTTCCTTCTCAACTTCATTCTCCTGCCTTCTCCCCACAACCCCTGACACCTGCACTAATCAAGAATATGTAGGAAAGAACTGCAGATGCTGCGTTAAATTGAAGGTAGACACAAAATGCTGGAGTAACTCAGCGGGACAGGCAGCATCTCTGGAGAGAAGGAATGGGCGAACCGTTTCGGGTCGAGACCCTTTCCTCAGACTGATGCCAGGGGAGGGGGCGGGACAAAGATAGAGTAGTTGGAGACAGTAAGACCAGTGGGAGAACTGAGAAGGGGATGGAGAGAGAAAGCCAGGGGTCTCTGAAATTAGATGTCTCGACCGAAACGTCGCCCGTGTCGTTCTCTTCCATATTTGCTGCCTCACCCGCTGAGTTACTCCAGCATTTTGTGTCTACCAGATTTATATAATGTTATGTAAAAAATCACAAATCTGAATAGAGATCGCACCTTATTAAGTCCCTTTGGATGAAATGAAAGTAACCTAAAGTAGACCTGGTTATATGAAGTTAAGGATGGCCATAAGTCCTACCTTCCTAAGCTGGAATAAAGAGGGACAGTTTCTTCCCGGCTGTTATCAGGCAAACTGAACCATCCCAACCACAACATAGAGCAGTGCTGAACAACTACTACCCTCATAGCGTCCCTCGGACTATCCTTGATTGGACTTGGCTGGCTTTACCTTGCGCTAAACATTATTCCCTTATCATGTATCAGTACGCTGTAAATAGCTCGATTGTAATCGTGTATTGGCTTTCCGCTGACTGGAAAGCACGGAACATTTGCTATGTTTCTATTTTGCTATGCTGCGTGCTAACCAGTCAGCAGAAAGACAACGCATGGTTACCGTCGGCCCAGTTACAGTGTGCAGATACATGATAAGGGAATAACATTTAAGCAAGGTAAATGGCACGCCACACAGCGGTTCGCTGACCCGCACCCTTTAAGCCGGGGATAAGTCCGTGCCCCGCGTGTCCAGGAGATGGAACGACAGCGGTGTCCACGGGACTCTGGAGGCCGTCCCGTGAACCGCTGGACACCACGGCACAGGTTCGAATGTACTGTTTGAAAAAATATAAATATTTATTTTGATTACTAGTTTAGAAAAATGCCAAAATGTCCATTCACATGATCGCGTATAGCTTCGATTGTAATCATGTATTGTCTTTTCACTTTCTCCGCTGACGGAAAGCACACAACAGTGTATTTCTGTTTGTTCTGAATAAAAGCAGTTTTGTAGAAAAATAAATAAAAATTGCAAGTTAAAGCCAGACAAGTTCCGATCAAGGATAAGCAAACAAAGAGCCTTTCAACTGTGCCTTGGTACAAATGTGGAAAAAAAAAACTTAATAACTAAACTGAACTAAACAGAATTAGAGAGCAAGTGGTATGTGGTTTGGATAATGCCTGCTGGAAGCTGGCTGACCTCCTGTTTTCATATAAGGTCATGAAAACCTCTTGCCTAAATACGCACAGGTGCAGAGCTGATTTATTTTCCGTGAATCCGTGTAATTTCCGCCTGTTAAAAGTTTTTTCTGAACCTCTAGGTTTAGTCAGTTTAGAATTACAACTGGGAAACAGGCCCCTCAGCCCACAATGGTCCCATTCGACCCATCGATCAATCGCCTGACCCACACCCGCTAGGAGCAATTAGCCAATGATCCTGACAAAGCCTTTCAGAATGTGGGAGACACCCACGTTGACACTAGGTGAACTTACAAACTCCACACGCCGACAGTGGCGGGGACAGGATTGAACCAGTCCTCTGGCACTGAGTTGAGCAGTACTCTAAAAACCCACGCATCCACTACGTCAGCCCTACGAGTAGTTCCCTATTACTAATCTGCATTGTTTGTAACTTTTGCCTATACACCGTGCTCCCATACCACGTGAAGAAAGAATAGCTGAAGATTCGGATTCAACATTATTGTCATTGTTGCAGTGCACACGTGCAGAGACCACGAAATGCAGATAGCGTCTCACCCAAAGTGCCAACCAAAAATAATGTAACATTAAAATATAATATATATATTGAAAATAAAATGAAATTGCACCACTGCTATGAAATTTATATGTGTATATATGTGTATCTTTATATATAAATAGTATATGTAATATGAATATATGAATATGTAATATAACTATGTATGTATAGTGTATAGATATATATGTGTATATCTATGTATATGTGAATGTAAATTTTAAAATGTATGTATATGGTATATATATTTCAAAATATGTTGTCTATAATATGAATAATATGAATATATAATATGTATATGTTGACCATTGCACCCTGCTAATATAAAAAAATCTGGCCTCACAGCGCCAGAGGACCCGGGATCGTCCAGACTCGGGTGCTGTGGGTGTATGGATTTCCTCCGGGTGCTCTGGTTCCTCCCAGAATCCCCAAATACGCCAGGCTTGTTGTATTCATCCGGCCCTCTGAAAATCGCGCCGCCCTACCGCGAATGGATTGGATGGAGAAATGGGATCGTGTAGAACTAGTGTGAACAAAATGCTGGAGTAACTCAGCGGGACAGGCAGCATCTCTGGAGAGAAGGAAGGGGCGACGTTTCGGTTCGAGACCCTTCTTTAGGGAAGTGTGAACGGGTAGATGGCATGGGCTCAGCGGGCGGAAGGACCTGTTCCTATGCAGTTTCTCTAAAGGAAATGAATACACACCAGCACAGAAAATGGGGCAAAGGGAACAGATAGCAGAAATGGAAGAAACATTGGACAGGATTGGAGCGGATATGGGCCAAACGTGGGCAGGAGGGACGAAGTAGATGGGACATAGAAACTTAGAAACATAGAAAATAGGTGCAGGAGGAGGCCATTCGGCACCGAGCCAGCACCACCATTCTTGTGATCATGGGGCTGATCGTCCCCCTAAACTAACCCGTGCCTGCCCGTTCTCCCCAAATCCATGACTTCCACTTAGCCCTAGAGCCTCTAACCAAAGTCTCTCTTAAATCCACCCAGTGACTGGCCTCCACTGCCCTCTGAGGCAGGAATTCCATAAATTCACACTCTCAGGGTTGAAAAGGATTTTCTCTCCCACCTCAGTCCCTTAATGACCTCGAGCCTTTATTCTAAGCTGGTGGCCCCTGGGTTCTGGATCGCCCAACATTGGGAACATGTTTCCCCCTGCATCATAGCTTGTCCGTCCTTTTATAATTTTTATATGAATGCTGGGGGGTGTGGGCAGTTGGGGCCGAAGGGCCTGTTCCACACTTGTAAGCACCTCAGCCTCTATGAGAATGCAAAATACAGTATCCCACATCGTAATGTAACAATCCAATTGTTACTGAAGAGCAAATTACTATTGGATGTCACGTCCCAATTAGGCCGTGATGCACTCCTGCAGATTTTTAAAGGGGGGGGGGGGGGGATCATAATTTGAAAGATAACTGCTCTGCAAACAAGGGGACTGAAGCGGATAATTTCAGTTGTTTGCCAGATCCCACATTACAGGATGTCCAAGGGAAGCTGAATTAATTAATGATTTATTTTAATTGCTTATACACGAAATAAATGTTTGCTGATAGGGATTGTTTTAACCTTTTTCTCTCCACTTCACTGAGTCCCCAGCTGTATCACCGGAGAGAGGCATTGTTCCCTGCTGTTCGAAGTTTGGGAGGGAATTCGATCTCCAACTTTGCCGAAGAGCAATGATTAATACCGAGGATAGAAGTCATAGAAACATAGAGCAATAGATGCAGTGGTAGGCCATTCAGCCCTTCGAGCCTGCACCTCCATTCAATATGATCATGGCTGATCATCCAACACAGGAAATCCTCGTACCTGCCATCTCTCCCTACCCCCAGATCCCTTTAGCCACAAGGGCCACAGCTAACACCCTCATAAATAAGAATGAACTGGCCTCAAAGACTGTTACGAAGAAAACAGCAGATGCAGGAGAATCGAGGGTTCCACAAAAAAAGCTCTGGCAGTGCCTCAACTACTTTCTGTGGCGAATTCACAGATACACCACTCTCCTGTGTGAAAAATGATTTACTCATCTCGGTCCTGGTGTCTCGGGGGGCGCTCGGGGTTCGGGGGGGGTCGGGGGGGGGGGGGGGGGGGTCCTTCGGGGGGCTCGGGGACGGTGTCGGATGCTGGGTTCGGGGGCTACGGGGGTTCGTGCTAACATCGGGAGCGCTCGGGCTCGCTACGGAGGGATTCGGGATCACGCTCGGGGGTCAACTCGGGGGTGGGAGAGGGTCTTTTGGCGGGGGGGCTCGGCGGGGAGCGAGGCGGTGGGGGTGAACTCGGGGTGGAATCGTGTCTCGGCTCGGGGGCTGCGCGTCTGTAACGGACTCGGGAGGTGGGGGCGGCGGCGGACGTGTAGCGGGGTTAGCGGGTGACTCGCGGGGTCGGTTTTCTCATCTCGGAGTGGGCTCGGGTCCTAGAAGACTTTTCCCCCTTATCCTTAAACTGTGACCTCCTTGTCCCAGGACATCCCCAACATCGGGAACAATCTTCCTGCATCTAGCCTGTCCAACCCCCTTATGAATATTGTAAGTTTCTCTAAAACCCCCCCTCAATCGTCAAATTGTAGCGAGTCTATCCAGTCTTTCTTCCTTCATATGAAAGTCCTGCCATCCCAGGAATCAGTCTGGTGAACCCTTCTCTGTACTCTCCCTCATGGCAAGACTGAGTTTCCTCAATTAGGAGACCAAAACTGTACGCAAATAGACCACAAGATACAGGATACACTCACGGGACAGGCACAACCTGGAGAGAAGTAATGGGTGACGTCTCTTCAGACCCTGAAACGCCACCCCGTTCCTCCCCTTCCTCCCTCCTGAGACGCTAGTAGACCCCGCTAGTTACTCCAGCAATATGCGTTTAAGAAGGAACTGCAGATGATGGAAAATCGAAGTGGGGAAAAGTTCTGTAGAAAATTCAGCGGGCGTGACGGCAGCATCTATGGAGCGAAGGAAATAGGCAACGTTTCGGGCCGAAACCCTTAAGGGTTTCGGCCCGAAACGTATGACTATTACCATAAGGGTTTCTGCCCGACCATCTATAGGAGCATAAATTAAGTAATATCCCCCCATCGAGACTGTCTCATCAACCATCTACGCCGAAACTTGCCTATTTCCTTCGCTCCATAGATTCTGCAGCACCCGCAGACTATCTCAGCACTTACGTCTACCTACTTGTCCAGCATTTTGTGTCCATCTTCGGCTTAAAAACCAGCGTCTGAGGTTCCTACCTGCACAAGAAAAAAAACAGAATAAAGATATGCAAAAAAGAGTAATGATTAACCAAGGAAAGGAGGAGCTCACAATGGTCCATTGTTGGCTGTGGCTAGGAGATAACGAGTTTAAACAGTCAAAGAAACTCAACAGGACGGCAGTGAAACCTAGTGCGATGCCTAGGGTTGGGGTGGAAGGACTGAGAGGAGGGGGATGCCAGGAGTACTTGAACCAATCAGGAATTAGTGGTTGCGTACGAAGCTAGTTGGCAGCAACTGGGGGGGCCTGTACTCCTGAGTTTAGACGTGAAGAGGGGCAACCTCTTTGAAACTACCAAATAGTAAAGAAGTGGAGTGATAGGAAGCTTCCCTACTTTGGAGAGGTCCAGGACCAGAGGGCACCAGCTCAGCATAAAGGGCGTTCCCCTATTCGGAAGAGCGTGAGAGAATTCAATTTTTGTCAGAGTAGCGGCTTCCAAAACGAATCTGTGGAAGTCTTTGCCACAGAGGGCTGCGGAGGCCAAGGCAATGGCTATTTTTAAGGCCGAGATGGATAGATGATTGTTAGTACGGGTGTCGGGGGTTATGGGGAGAAGGCAGGAGAATGGGGTTGAGAGGGAGAGATAGATCAGTCATGATCGAATGGCAAGTAGTGGCTCGATGGGCCGAAGTCTGCCAATTCTGCTCCTATCACTTATGACCCAAAACGTCACCTATTCCTTCTCTCCAGAGATGCTGCCTGACCCGCTGGGCTTCTCCAGCATTAAGTGTTGATCTTTGGTTTACACCATACATCCACAGCTCCTCCCTACACGATACCTCTAGACGTTAGGCAGCCTGGATCCAATACTTATATGTGTAGGAAGGAACTGCAGATGCTGGTTTAAACTTGAGAAAGACACAAAACGCTGGAGCAACTCAGCGGGACGGGCAGCATCTCTGGAGAGAAGGAATGGGTGACGTTTCGGGCCGAGACCCTTCCTCAGACTGTGACCAATACTTGCTTGTACGTTATTTCTTACTGAGAGGCGGATGCACGTAACTGGGTGACGGAGCCGGCCCTGTGTTTGAAGCAACAGTTTTAAATTGCTTCTTCATAGTTTAAAAGGGGGTCATGAGACAGGGGCAAGAAAGGTACGTTACGCGTTGGCGAATGCGACGCTTTAATCACAATCTCAGCTTAACCTATTTAAACGACCTTTTGCATTGAAACTAAATTCAAAACCTTGACGTGAAGAATTGGGTCGGCCAAACGGGATTAAAAGACACTTCCATAAATCAAACCGCTATGAGGAAATGCTTCCATTTCCTGCCCATATGTTGTGGTCCAGTTTACTTTAGTATAGAGATACAGCCGAAAACAGCCCATCGGCCCCGTCCAGTCCACACTACCAGCTATTCCCGCATACTTGCACTATCCTAAACGACAAACCCAGAGCCAATGAACAATTTACAAATCCAATACCTTTCATCCATGTGTCCCTGATGGCGACAAAGTAAGACAAGTCCCAACGTTACTTCCTACGCCTGCTGCAGCCTCATGAGCAGCATGCCTTCCCCCACCACTCACTCCCCATTCGCCTCCCTCTCCCTGTCCCCCCCTCCCCATCCCTCCCTCTAACCCCCACCCTCCCCCTCCCCCCCCCCCCCCAACTCCCCACACCCCAACCACCATCCCTCCCTCTCCCTGTCCCCCCTCCCCCTCCCCCTCCCTCAACCCCTCCTCTACCCCCTCACCCACCACCCCATCCCCCCCCCCCACCCTCCCCCCATCCCCATCCCCACCCCTCCCTTCTCCCATGTCCCCCTCTCCCCCTCCCTCTACCCCCACCCTCCCCCCACCAACTCCCCACCCCCTCCCCCTCCAACCCCCATCCTGCTCCCCCTCCCCCCCCTCCCTCTAACCTCCCCACTCACTCTTCCCCCTCCCCCTCCCCCTCCTCATATCCCCCTCCCCCCCTCTCCCCCCTCCTTCTCTCACCCCTCCACTGCCCCCTCCGCCTCAATCTCCGTTCCCTCCCCCTCCCAATCTGGTGATGACAGGGTTATACAAGTTACCAAAGTCCCTACATACTGCCTGTCCACAGCTGCCATGTGGCAGCAAGCCTCCCACTCCCCCACCACCACACCACCTCCACCCCATCCCCCACCCCCTCCCGGTCCCTCTAAACACCACAACA
>CM069157.1:4393720-4456220 GCA_035221665.1 Okamejei kenojei
CTGTTAGCGGGTACGTCGGAGACGCGGGGACGTCTCTTTGCGGCTCGTAACGTAACGGCAGGTTACCTCGGGAAAGACTCGTAACAGCCAGGTAAGCTCGGGATGACTCGTGGAGATTTTTCAAACATTTTGAATAATGACCACGAGAGCCCTGAGTACCGACGATGCGCCATTACCGTTAATCTCCAGTTCGTATCAGGGCAAACTCGGGGAGTAATCTCTTGGAAGGAACTCGTACCGTGGGACAGGGCTTTTAGGATGCGCGATGTTCAATGGGGCGTGCGGTGAATTTTTAATTTTGCGGCTTTCTTTAATGGACGGGGGAAGAGAGAACGGGTTGAGGGAAACGGAGCCAGCAACAAAACAATTCCAGTGTGTGGTGGACTGGTCAACGGGCCTGGATGTGAATTGTTTGAAATTCAGAGCCAGCATGCTCGGCCATGCCTTTACACACAGGCTAGGATGCTTCACCATCACAGATTAACAGCTAATGTGTTACGTCTCAGGCGACAATTCATTATGAGATGAGCGTTTAATAGAAAACGCTGTTATGAGTCAATGACTCTGAGATGCTATCTCACCCCAGAGTGGGTTCAACTTGACAAGAAGTTAATGTGAATTAACGATTGCCAATAATACTTACACTAGTTAAACGAAGCAGCCTCACCTCTGTTGACTGCGTTTTCAAACAGTCTCATCAAGGGACAATAGAGTTTGTGTTCTGTTTATTGTCACGTTGTAGGATTGGTACAGTGAAGAGCTTTTGTGTTGCGTGTAACCTGTCAGCGGAGAGAGAGAGGGCAGAGCATAATTCACTTCTTCACTGGGATATTGAGTCATAGAGTGGACACAGTATGGAAACAGGCCCTTCGGCCCAACCTTGCCTCACCGGCCAACATGTACCAGCTTCACTAGTCCACCTGCTTGCGCTTGGTCCATATCCCTCAAAACCTGTCATATCCATGTACGGTCAAACTATTTCTTAAACGTGTGGAAATGGTCCCAGCCTCAAACTACCTCCTCTGGCAGCTTGTTTCCATTGACCCACCACCCTATGTGTGAAAATGTACCTCAGATATCCTATTGAAGCTTTTCCCTTCACCTTTGAACCTCTGGCCTCTGGTCTCGTTTCCTTACTCTGGGCAAGAGACTGGGGATCTACCGATCTATTCCTCTCTTGGATTTTATACACTCTATAAGTTTTCCACCCCTCATCCTCCTGCGTTCAATGGATAGGAATAGAGACCAGCACTGCTCACCCCTCCTCTAGCTCACACCTCTAGTCCTGGCCACATTCTCGCAAATTCTTTTGAAAACCCTTTCAAGCTTGACAATATCTTTCCTGTAATCTTGGTGCCAGGGAATGGACAAATACTTCAAAAACATTTTAAAACTGCAACACGACCCCCAAACCTCTATACTCAATACTCTGATGATGAAGGCCAATGTGCCAAATTTTATATTCTTTTTATTTTGTTTAATTTGTTTAAAATTTTTGTTAGAAGCTTTTGTACCAAGATTAATCATATTGGCGTCTAAATATTACACAAGTATTGTACAGCTTCAGGTTTAACCTTCTAACCTGAAAATGAGGAGAAAATAAAAGAGAAGAATCAAGAGAGGGGAAAACGTGAAAAGTGAAAAGATTGTACGAAAAAAACAGATAGAAAAGACCCTAGAATACCAAAGCAATGTGGCCAAAAAGTGAATAATGATATAAGAGAGAAAAAAAAAATAAAAAAATAAATAAAGAATTGGAGATATACCTCCCCTCAGCCCGTCTCCACCCATATCCTTGTATGTATTTGGCTAAGGGTGGTCCATTGTCTGAGATATTAATCTGTTTTTTCTGCCATGGGACATGACTAATTATTCACCAGATGTAGTTGTCGTGGACATGTTTGGAATCCACATCTTCACTTTATAGGGACTGAAGTTGTGTGTTTCCAATATTTAAGTATTCGTTTTTTTGCTGTTAATCTGGGCCAGAGTTAGTTAAGGGGAAACGTCTTTGAAATAATATCAGCTCAAGTGAGGCTTCTGACGTACCTAGTGTGATCACGTTCTTATGTCGGGATCAAATTTTATTTAAGTATTTTAGGAAATAAAATTCAAAAATTTCCCTCCTGATATTGTGTACTTTATTAGGAGGCAAAGGAAGTGGGTTACGTTGCTTCCTGAAGGAATCATTTATCACAAATAGGGAGAGACATTTGGGAAGATCTTTATTCAGTTTAGACTTTAAAGTAATAAAAGTCTATGCAGTTTTTTTACAATTGTATTAAGCGATGTGCCGAACATTATGAGAAGCAGTTGTGTATATATAGAAGGCTTTCTCCCAATTTCTTTTTAAATTGTTAGGCCCTGTTCTTCTTCCCACCCAGTCGCCTATTATTTCCGATGATAGAGTATGTATATGTAATAGGGTTTTATAAAGGTACGATATTATACTTATTTGAATCAGACTTTCTATTCATGCATTCGTTTAGTATGTCTGGAACCATATATTGACAATCTGGGGTATGTGATTTCACATAGTCTCGTATTTGAAGATATCTAAAGTATTGGCTACTTTTCAGATGATATTTCAGCTGTAATTCATGAAATGAGAGAGAGTCCCCATTCTCATAATGTCTCCCAGCTTTTTAATCCCTAAGCTTTCCCATTGCATAAACGCCTTGTCTAAAACAGACGGCTTAAACAAGGGATTGTTGGCAATTGGTAAGTGAAGAGATAAATTTCTCAATTTAAGGGTTAACTTCAGCTGTTTCCAGATTCGTAAGGTGCTATGGATAAATCGGATTTTTCTCATATGCTGATTTCTTCAGATTTATTGGAGAGAGAAGAATCGCTCCATTCTACTAAAGATGGCGCCTGCCTGCGGGGACTTCTGCGGAGCACCAGAACCTAGAAGGCTTAAATACAACTTCAATCAACTCACCTGGATCAGGAAAACGGTGCCGTTTCAGACAAGCTGCTTGAGCACCTCAAGGTTCTCGCAATTTCGCAATCTCCCGCAGCCGGACTTTACATTTTCCCACGGTCGCGGGGGAAATCACCCGACCCGACTGAGGAACCCCGGGATGACCTCCAGAGCCGACGGGCTGGATCTCCCAGGAACAATGAAGCTGGAGCTGCAGCTGCCGGCTTTGAAGGAGCTGGAGCTGCCGTCTGTGAGGGAATCCCCGTTCCAGCGCTGGTCCGCAGAATACCGAGGTACGGTAAACTTAGTTCATGAAAACAGTGGGAAGCCTCATTGTGTACGGAAACGTGGTCGGAGGGCAGGGACTTTCTAGGTCAGACTGAAGCGCCTGGGGACTTCGGCCACCTCTCCCTACTATCCTACTGCCAATGTACAGGCCTGAAAATAAAGTGTGAGGTCTCTTAAGTGCAAGACTGCGTTATCAAAGGGAGCGAGGGAATGCTGTGTGTTCTGTTTTCAGAGGACATGGCTCAACCCAGCTTACCAGGACTCAGCGGGGTCCAACATGAAGGGTTTCCATCCACTGCTTGACCGTACAATGGCATCTGGGAAAAGGGTGAGGCTGGGGGCGTCTGCCTCATGGTTCAACTCTGCGTGGTTGCTCAGCGTGACAGTCCTGTCCAACTCCTGCTTCCAAACTCGAAAAATCTGGCGGTGAAGTGCCGTCCTTCTACCTTCCGAATGGGCTTTCACCTCCATCATCCTGACCGCGGTATACATCCCACCCCAGGCAGACGTCACGTCTGCTCTGGAGGCGCTCGCAGCCGTGGTCATCAAACACCTGACATCTTACCCTGAGGCATTTACTCCATTGCTGGGGACTTCAATAAGGCAAACCTCAGAATCGCTCCCCAACTTCACCAAACATGTCTCCTGCTGCACCAGAGGAACCAAACGCCCTCGACCACTGCTACAACTCCATCAAGATTGCCTACCGCTCTATCCCGCTCCCTCACTGCGGTAAATCCGACCATATGCGGTGCTGCTTTCGCCCTGTTACAGGCCGCATTTTAAGAGCGCACCCCAGAGGTGAGGAACTGTACAGAAGTGGTCGGGGGGGGGGGGGGGGGGGGGGGGGCTGAGGAACAACTACAGGACTGTTGGAGTGGGAGGACTGGGCAATGTTCAAGGGATCTCAGGCAACGGACTTGAACAAATACGCCACAGTCGTTTCAGGACTTCATCAAGAAATGTGTGGGAGGACTGCATCCCTAACAAAAAACCTTCCGGTGTTTCCCAATCAGAACCTAGGATTCAACTTTGGAAATCCACACTCGTATGAAGACCAAGTACACCGAGGCCATTCATGTCTGAGATACAGTGGTCTATAAGAAGTCCAGATACGACCTAGGGTTTTAAGGCATCAAAAAGGTTCAAAAGGGACTTTGGGTCCAAGTTGGAGGCTGCAGGGACTGATGTTCTGCAGCTGTGGCAAGGGACCTGAATGCAATTTACCTCCTACAAGGTGAAAACAGGGGAGCAGCTCGAAATGTCAGCAACAACATTCACTCCCTGATGAGCTAAAATTCATTTACACAAGTTTTGATAGGGGAGAACAACGATGTGCCTTCCCGAGCCATTGACATGTGTTTGGTTTTCTGTCTCAGGTCACAGAGGCCGAAGTCAGGAAATCCTTCAGAGGGGTGAACACTCGAAAGTGCTGGACCTGATGGTATACTCTGGTCGTGTTCTAAAAACCTGTGCGGGACCCTACTGGCTGGAGTTTTTACGGACATTTTAACCTGTCACTTCTGAGGTCTGAGGTTCCCACCTGCTTCAAATGGGCATCCATAATACCGGTGACCAAGAAGAGCAAGGTGACGTGCCTCAATGTACTATCGACCTGTGGCACTAATGACTGTGGTGATGAAGTGTTCGAGAGGTTGATCATGGCGCAAATCAATCCTACCTCGACCAAAAACCCGGACCCACTGCAGTTCGCTTAACTCTCTAGCACTTACCAAACTTTATGTTTATATTATGGGGCAGTTAATAATTTAAAAATATGAATTTTTGGTTAGTGGAGCAGATAAACAACCAATCTTGGTTAAAAATGGAAAAAGAAGATTGTTCGCCTTTTGAAACGAGTTCGATTTATTGCCAATAATTTAAATAGGTTTAAATGTAAACGTTATTTACAATGGTAAGGGCTAGTGGTATACATTCGATTTTTAATGTTTTTCTTTATCTTTGCTTCAGATACGGTTATCCCACTTTCTATTATAGGGTTTTCACTATAGGTTTTCTTACCTTGTTTAATATTGGAATTAAAATCGAACTAATTAAAAAGGGAACAACTTCTTTTTCCATTTTTTAACCAGTTGGTTGTTTATCTGTCTCTACTAACCAAAAATTCATTATTTTTAATATTAACTGCCCATTAATAAAAACATAGTTTGGTAAGTGCCAGACCTCCATTTTATTTTGATTTACATAAATGTTTTTTATTTATTCTATGGCTCTTATAATCCCAGATAAAGTTGGTAATTAAAGGTCCCACCCTTCCTCGCAATTTTTAGGAAGTAGATCGGATAATTGGAAAAGATATAGTAATTGCGGGAGAAAGATTCATTTTTTTTTATTGCATTAATTCTACCTAGACCCCCCCCCCTTGAGATTAGGTAATGTTTTCCAATATAAAAATGTTATATTAATTTATTCAATAAAAGTGGAAAATTGGATTTAAATAAAGAAACGAATCTCTTTGATACTAAATTCCAAGATATTTGATTTTTTCGTTTGCTATCTTAAAAGGAAATTGTTGTAATATATGTAAGTTATTTACCATTATTGGCATGTTCACTTTTATTCCAATTAATACTATAATCCTGAAAATAATCCAAATTCTGTATTAATATTATAGTATAGTTAGGTACTAATTTCCTGCTTTGTAATATAAAGTAATTACATCAACGCATATAAAGGAGATTTTATTTTCAGTATTCTCTGGGGTTCATACCCATATATTTCAGGATGTAATCACATATTGAGCTAAATGGTTCTATTGCAAGTTGCAAACAGTAGGGGGATAAAGGTAAAACCTTGTCTGACCAGCCTCGAAATAATTAAATTTAGTTGATAGCTTTGATTTGTTATTATTTCTGGCTGTTGGATTAGTGTATAATAATTTAACCCAAGTAATAAACTTCTCTCCAACTTAAGAAGTTTCGATAACCGAAAACAAGTAAGTACCATTCCACTGGTCATAAGGCTTTCTCCGGCTCTAACGATTTATTACTAGGTCTTTATTAATACCTCTTTTGAATATATTATATGAGTAATCGTCTCAGGTTATTTGTGGAATATCGTTTTTGTATAAACCTGTTTTTGATCTGGGTTTGTATTAATTTATTATTAACCTGTACTTTACTGTACTAGTCTTTGGGCTAATATTTTGGTTAGTATCTTTTGATCAGTATTTAAAAGAGCTATAGCTCTATATGATCCTGGGTTGCTGGAAGCTCGCGTCCTTTTCAGGACGGACGATGACAGCGAGGCCAACATTTGTAACAGGATGGGCACAGAAAGAATAAAGAAACATCCTGGGGTTTTTTTTTTTTTTTTTTGGGGTATCCCTGGTTTTATTATGTTTTATTGTTTTATTATTATTGATGTTTAGTGTTTTCTGAGTCATTGTATGTCATGTTGTTACTTGTGGGTGGAGCACCAAGGCAAATTCCTTGTATGTGAATACTTGGCCAATAAACTTATTTACTTAGAAGCTTGGCATTCTCGTGTAATACTGGCGGAGGTGGCAATGTCAGAGTGGGATGTGCCTGCGTAATTTAATAACATTTCGCGTTTTTTTCGGCCTCCGCCCTCATCGAGCAGTTGTGAAGCAGGGAACAGATGAGAGCAGAAGTCTTTGTTGTCACGGCGAGTTACTTGTGGAAACCAGGTGAATCACTTAGACAGCCGTGGGAGGATTTCTAACAGCCCGCCCGTCAGAGCGGGAGCGATTCAACACGTGGGATATGCACATTAATGCTGTGACCCCACAATATTAAACATTGAATCTTAACCGCATTGGCAACAAGGACTTTGAAAGCAGGCTGAATATTTAGTGTGTGGACTGAGCTCAGCCTCAATCATAACATAATAACTAATAAAACAAAAGATAGACGCAAAAAGCTGGAGTAACTCAGCGAGGCAGGGCAGCATCTCTGGAGAGAAGGAATGGGAGACGTTTCGTGTCACTCCAGTTTTTTGTGCTTCAATCGGCATCTGCAGTTTCTTCCTCCACAACTAAGATAACACGTTGTCCCAGCATGAAAGACAATTGTTTCTCACGCAAATCACAAATAGTAAACTTTAATCTGCAAGCTCCTGCAGAAACATTAAAGGATTACATTTAGGCTTCATTGCAAATTGGAGCAAACTTTAAGTTTAGAGTTTGGGAATAGACTTTTGGGATACAGCGTTGAAGAAAACAGGCCTGCGGCGCCCGCGCAAGTCTACGCAGCCAGCGATCACCCCATACACTAATGGGGCTGTCCACTTGGACGGAACTTAATCCACCAGTTTGGAAGACCCAGGCGAGAGTTGAGAAAAATGTCAAGGTCGTGTTGACTCACCGAAGTAAAAAACTTACGACCATGTCTACGACCCCTCGGACCTGGTCTTCCACACCTAAGACTACCTTGACTAGCTACAAGTGGAATATGATCACATTGATATAATGTGTCATGTTTGCATTTTTTTTCTCGTGATAGTCACGACCCACGACTAACATATGACTATCTACGACACCTTCGCGACCTACTACGGACCCACCTTCGACCCATTTTTTTGGCATGCCGACCTTTTTTTTTACTCGTGGACATTTTTTATAGGCTGGAAAAAAGCCGCCGACCCCTGCTTGAGGCCACGTGTACGGGAGACCACTCACGAGATACGAAGAAGAGTGACCTACGGACCCTCTACGACGTCGTGACGACCACGCTGCGACATGAGTCAAGGGCAAACTCGGCAGAGGTCGCAAATTAGGTAGGGAAAGTGGGACAGGGGCTTGAAATCCTACACATGGGGCAATTTTACAGAAAGCAATTATACCCAACAAACCTGCACGTCTTTGGAGTGTGGGAGGAGCCAGAGCACCGGAGAAAATTCCACGCGGTTTCGGGTGAAGTGCAAATTCCCTACGGACAGCACCGCAGTCAGGATCGACATGGGTCTCTGGCACTGTGAGGCAGAAACTCTACCGCTCTGCGCACCGTGCCGCCCAAGCTTTTGCTCTCCGTAGCCATTGAGAATGTCGAGAGAAATGGGCTACAACGACAACAAACGCTGGAGTTACCTGAGCGGTCTGGCTAGCATCTCTGGGGGGGGAAAGGAATAGGCGACGTTTGGGTCGAGACCCTTCCTGGGGTGGAAGATTGCATCTTCACGTGGTCCGCCTGTTTCGACTAATGCAATCAATTGACGGTGCACAAACGGAAGATCAATTGGACAAGTTGTTCCAACATCTTTAGGCTTGTGCACGCCACACGACACAGAAGAGGTAGAGTCCTTCCTTTCTCGACAGGAACGCAACCCGTTCCTTTATCTCCAGAGATGCTGCATGACCGCGAGTTACTCCAGCGTTTTTAATGTGCTCTTCTTGATTGTAAACCTGCACCTGCAGGGTTCCTTCATGTCACGTTCAGTCCGCAATTGCTCTTTGTATTAAAATGCGGAGGTGTTCATGGGACTGGACTAGATGACATCTAGTGTTGTATAGTGTCAGAGAGACGGAGAGAATCGATGAGGTCACTCTGTATTGCCCACAGCTTGTGAACCTTCGTACACTGTCTTCATCCCTCACCCCCCTCCCACCAACAAAAAAACGATGCGGAATCTGCCCTTGGGGTCAAGGAATTTAAGGAATTACAGAAATTATGGCATTTTTGGAGGTTTCCAAATCGCTGGGAACTCAGGCTGTGATTATACATGGAAGCATAGGCGAAATTACAAGTACAGGAATCCTCATGAACTAGCAATATGGTGCTGAGGAAGGAAAGTGAATTAATACTCGGGGAGAGTACTGGCTGGCACCCAACAGCAGGCACAGCAGTTCAGGGGAGTTTGTTTGGTTTTGTTTGGGGTTTACAGCGCATTGTCAGTGCGACCTGTGTTCTTCGCACATTATTCACACATTCCTACACACACTTGGGCAATATTAATTTATAACACGTATTTGGAGGGTGGGGGGTGGAAAACTGAAAGTTCTGGGAGATAACCCACGCAGGGTCACGGGTGAGAGTACGTTGCAACTGGGCTGGGTCTGCACCCCTAGTCAGGATCGAACCCGGGTCACTGGCGCTGTGAGGCAGCGACTCTACCGCTGCGCCTCCCTTATGAACTTATGAATGTATGAACACCCGAAGTTTGTGTCATTTCACTAATTTTCCTCGATCGCGATGAAAGGGGCGGCGGCAAACCATTGGCCAAGGAGGAGCGACAATTCATTGGGAATGATCAGCCTCTGGATGGTACCTCTGCAGTTTATGGTGTGGTGGTTGCAGATGTCACCATTATTCATTTACATTTGTGCTTAGAGATACAGAAACGAGAGTTGGAGGATTCAGTGAGTTTCAAGGCACTGTTTCCACATAGTGGGGAGAGTCTCGGACCAGAGGGCGCCAGCCTCAGAATTATAAGGGACGGTCCTGCTGTGAAGGAGATGAGGAGGAATTCCTTTAGTCGGAGGGCGATCAATCTGTGGAATTCATTGCCACAGGAGATTGTCGAGGCCAAGTTAATGGATATTTTTAAGGCGGAGATAGATAGATTCTTGATTTTGTACGGATGTCAGGGGGTACAGGGAGAAGGCAGGAGAATGGGGTTAGGAGGGAGAGATAGATCAGCCATGATTGAATGGCGGAGTAGGCTTGATGGGCCGAATGGCCTAATTCCAGTCCTATCACTTATGATCACATGATCTTATGATCTTCAGATGGGTGGATTATCTTTTAAAGGATTCTAAAGAGTTCTTCACCCTGACATTCCACAAATCCAGAACTAGGAATCCATTAAACTTGAGTCGATTTCAATTTCTGCAGAAACGTCAAACGAAACAGGTCAATGAGAACCCCCCCCCCCCCCCCCCCCAAACTGTGATCTTATTTACAGAAGAAAGGAACTAGCTGGAAAACAGGCCCTTCGGCCCATCGAGTCCATGCCAACCAGTGATAGGCTAGCACAATCCTGCACGCACACTAGGGACAATTTACAGAAGCCACTGGGAGCCCGCGACTCAGTCAGCTGATCCCCTCTCAGTCAGCTTCTGACAGATGGGTAGAGCGGCTGCCTCCTAGCGCCAGAGGCCCGGGTTCGATCCTGACCTCGGCTGCTGTCTGTGTGGAGTATGCACGTTCTCCCTGTGACTGCGATGGGTTTTCCTGTTTCCTCCCACATCCCAAAGACGGGCGGGTTTGTCCATCTGTAAATCGCCCCCCTTTGTGGGATGTGGGGGAGCAGGAGTGAGATTAGTTACTGAATAGATAACAGCAGTGGGACAAGCGGTCATATTCCCAATGTGAAGTTATTGGTAAGAGCTGATTGGACGTTAGTTGTGGGAAGGTGGCAGAGTGGCCTCAGGGGGTACGGATAAACTCTAGTGAATTTGGCAATGCCGTGGTGAAAAATGTAATCTATTTTACACACAAAATGCAGAAAGAAATTATTTGAATGTGAGGCTTCTAAGCTGAGAGAATGAATCCCCGGTGAATGGTAAGAAAATCTTTGTATCTCATTTCAGTTCAGTTTTTTGTGTATGCGGTCACCTGTTATCGAGGTACAGAGAGAAGCTTCGCTTTGTTTAGTTTAGTGATACAAGCACGGAGGGAGGAAAACAGGCCTTCGGCCCCACGGGCGGCCCAACCAGCGATCCCTGCCATTTTTAAAAAAATATTTACCAGCCTATTCGTTGGAGTGTGGTGAGGAAACCGAAGATCTCGTGAGTAAAATCCCACGCAGGTCACGGGGAGAAATCGTTACAAGTCCGTAACAGACAGCGCCCGTATCGGGATTAACCCGGGGTCTCTGGCGCTGCGTTTGCGTTTTAAGGCTAGCGACTCCCGCTGAGCCACCGTGAATGCCCGTCCTCCTTACTCTAACTTTCCATACTAACTAATTTCTAACAAAGCTCTTTTACTCACTAGGGATGTTCAGTCCCTGATTACATTCAACGTTCCTGGTTAACAAGGGAACCCTTGGTCGGTGAGAATGGGCAGGAAAATGGCGCTGAGGTGAATAGTTGTGTCCTAGAAGTCATCGGAGACATGTACAGCATGGAATAAAGGGCCTTCAGACCAACTTTTCAATGCTGACCAAGAGCCCATTTGCCTTTTGACTGTGTTTGGTCCATAGCCTTATAAACCTTTCCCACATATACTGCTTTTGATTTCCCTCCCCACTGGGTGTAAGACTCTGTGCCATACCCTATATTCACATGATGTTTTTATTCCGGCCTTACGGAATAACGGACAGATATCTATGGGTCGAGTGGCCGTTTTCTCCACTAATAAAAATTAGAAGACTTAAGAAACAAAATTTGTCTTCAGAGTCTATCAGATGTCAGGATACTCAAAGAACGACTAAACTTGGATACATAAATTATTCGGGCCTTCGTACATCTTTCTTTGCCCAGATTTGCTCAGACTCCTGAAGAGAGATGGTGGCCCGGTGGCGCAATGGTGGAGTTGCTGCCTCACAGCACCAGAGACACGGGGTTTCGATCCTGTGACGGTCAGTGCTGGTTACTGCACGGAGGTTGCACGTTCTCCCCGTGACCTGCGTGGGTTTCCTCCAGATGCTCTGGTTTCCTCCCATATCCCAAGGACATGTAGGTTCTGCAGGAAGGAAGTGCAGATGCTGGTTTATACCGAAGATAGACACAAGGTGCTGGAGTATCTACAGCAGGTCAGGCAGTGTCTCTGGAGAACAATAATAGGTGACGTTTCAGAGTCTGAAGAAGGCTTCCAACCTTAAACCTCACCTATTATTTTTCTCCAGGACTTTGTCGATGGTATTGGATTCTTGTAAATGTAAAATTGTTTCCCTAGCGTGTTGTAGGATTGTGTTTAGTTTAGTGTTACCAGCACGGAACTGTCCCTTCAGCACTGGTCCGTGCTGACCAGCGATCACCGCACATTAACACGGTTGGATGTGGGTGTATGGGAGTGACTGCTGGTCGGCACGGCGGATTGGCTGAGGGCCTGTTTCGCGCTGTAGCTATAAAGTCTAAATATGTAAGAGCATGGTCTACTGAAAATTCTTGTTGATTTGACAACAGCTGTCAGTAACTCAGCCAGTAAGGCTTCGTGTTAGATTATATGGTTGCGAATATTTTACAGTTACGGTCAGAAATGCCTGGATTGCTGTATTCATACTGCATTCGTACTTAACTAGCGGCCTACTTCCAGAAGTTGTGTTATCAGATCGACATGGTCACACATCACTCTTCATGCACTATTCAGGGCTTCGCGAGGCCATGGTGCTCCTGGCTGTGTGGAGAGATGTAAAGTGGCCCTTGCATTCTTGCATCAACAGACCTGTTATAGACTCAAAGGAGTCATACAGCGTGGAAAGGACCCACACCGACCGACTGACGCACACCCGACACCAGGCCCGCACCGACCACCTGGCCCACACCGACGACATGACCCAAACCGACCACCAGGCCCACCGCGACCGACCCACACGAACCACAGGCCCACACGGACACCTGACCCACACCGAACCATCCTGGGCCCACACCGACCACCAGCCCCACAAGACCACCAAGCCCACCACCGACCTCCAGGCCACAGACCACCTGGCCACACGACTACAAGCACCACACAGACCACCAGGCCGACCACAGGCCCACACGATACACCTGGGCCCACCAACCTCAGGCACGCGCCGACCACCAGGGCCCCGCCCCCCCCACACGCCACCAGGCCCCACACCGTCCACAGGCCCGCACGACCACCAGGCCCACATGACCACCAGGCCCACACACGACCACCTTGCCCACACCGTCCAACATACCCCATCTACACTAGCACCTGCTTGTGTTTGGCCGTATCCCCCCTATACTGTCCCTATCCTCGTACCCTCACCTTTCTCACACAGCCGGCAAATACAACACATAGTCCTCCGCCAGTTTCACACCTCAACGTGACCCTCCACCCGCCACTTCTTCCATCTCCCCCCCCGTCTGCCTTTCCGCAATGACCGCTCCCTCCGCTCTCCCTTGTCAATTATTCCCTCCCGCACCGTCTTACCCCGTCCCCAGGGCACTTTCCCTTGCAACCCGCTAGAACTGCAACACTTGGTCCCTTCACCTCCCCCTCACTCCTTTCAGGGACCCATGCAGTGCCTTCCAGGTCCGACAGAGTGTTCACTGCACCTCCTCCAACCTTCATCTACTGCAATCGGCTGCTCCAGATGCCTGATGATCTATATCGGTTGAGGACCAAGCGGAGGCTTGGCGATCGTTTCGCCGACACATCGCTCGGTCCGCAAACACCAACCCGACCCCGGTTGGCTCAGCACTTCAACTCCCACTCCCATTCCGTATCCGACCTCTTCGGGTCCTGGGCCTCCTCACGGCAGAGTGAGCAACACCGCAAGTGGAGGAACAGCACCTCTTTCGCTTGGGGAGTCTGCATTCCTTTGGGCTTGAACATTGAATTTTCTCAATTCTGTTAATCCTTGCTGTCTCCTCCCTCCCCCTTATCCTCAGCCCTCGGGCCTGGCATTCCCTCTCTCTCTATCTCCCTCCCCCACACTAGTTAACCTGCTTCTCATTTTCACACCACAAATCAGCTTACAATGGTTGTTCTCTTTCACCGATATTTTTTGCATATCTGTTCATTCATTGTTCTTTATCTCTCCACATCACGTCTATATCTCTGTTTCCCTGTCCCTGAACAGTCTGAAGAAAGGGTCTCGCCGAAAACGTCGCTTATCTCCTTCCGCTCCCGTTGATGCTGCTGCACCGATGTGTTTATCAGTTCTTGTGTAACCCTCGATCCAGTACCCATTGATTGCTTCTTAATTCGTGTGCGATAGTCGTTGCCACAAACTGGGTCCTCCGGCAGCTTCCTTCCATACACCCAACACCCTCTGTGCTGATAAAAGTTACACCCCATCAGATTCTATAAAATCTTTCACCCCACCTTTTAAATGATGCCCTCTGGTACCTTGAATCCCTTACTCTGGGCCAGGGGAGCTCACTGTGCGTTCACACGATCTTACCAATATGATATTATACACCTCTATGAGATCACCCCTCATCCTCCTACGCTCCAAGGTATAGAGACCCAATCTGCCCAACCTCTCTCCCTACAGCTCACACCCTCTAGTCCCAGCAACACCCTTATAAATCTTCTCTGCACCATTTCCAGCTTGACAACATCCATACATTGAGCAGCACTCGAACATGCGGCAACAAGGAGTGTTGGAGTAACCCGGCGGGTCAGGCAGCATCTCTGGAGAACCTGTCCAAATGTCCTTCAAGTGTTGTTATAATGCCGGCCTCAACCACCTCTTTCGGCAGCTCATTCCATATAAGTTATAGGAGCAGAATTAGGCCGTTCGGCCCATCAAGTCTACTCCGCCATTCAATCGTGGCTGATCTATCTTTCGCTCTCCACCCCATTCTCCTGCCTTCTCCCCATAACCCCTGACACCCGTACTAATCAAATATACCCACCACCCTCTGAGTAAAAAAAATGTTGCCCCTCGGATTCCTATTCAATCTTTAAACCTACGTCAGACAGCATCTGCGGAGAATATGGAACGGTGACGTTTCAGGTCAGGGGGCCTGTTTCCTGTAACATCGTTACTTTCTTGCATATTTTTAATTCATTGTTCTTTAACTCTCTACATCACCGCTTATATCTCTCGTTTCCCTTAACCCTAACCAGTGCGGAGACAGGGTCTCGACCTGGAACGTCACCCATTCCTTCTCTCCAGAGATGCTGCCTGTCCCACTGAGTTACTCCAGCATTTTGCATCCATCATCTTGTCTTTAGGCTATTGGAAGTTGTGTCAGCAAAACATAAGTTACAAACCAGCTGAGTCTGGGGGAACAATAGACAATAGGTGCAGGAGTAGGTCATTCGGCCCTTCGAGCCAGCACCGCCATTCAATGTGATCAGGGCTGATCATCCCCAATCAGTACCCCGTTCCTGCCTTCGCCCCATATCCCCTGACTCCGCTATTTTTAAGAGCCCTATCTAGCTCTCTTTTGAAAGTATCCAGAGAACCTGCCTCCACTGCCCTCTGAGGCAGAGAATTCCACAGACTCACCACTCTCTGTGAGAAAAAGTGTTTCCTCGTCTCCGTTCTAAATGGCTTGCCCCTTATTCTTAAACTGTGGCCCCCTGGTTCTGGAGTCCGATTTGTAACGAATGGAGATGGAATGGATGAGATACAGAACGTGCAGGACCAATTGAGTTTTCCTGCAAAATAAGGGCCTTGATGATAGATTCATCGTTTCAATTCCTACCCTTTCCGAATGCGAGTATATCAAAGATTTTAGTCTCTCGACTTGCTATGATTTGTCAAAAAGCACGAGCTATAATTGAGGCCTTGACAGTTCTTTCAGATGCAGGGTCTATTTTTGCTGCCATTGATCTCAGCGTGCGGGATGCAGGAGTTTCAGATCATTGCTTGTTATGGGAGAAGACTCTAATGAAATCTTCCCCCAGCTGATTTAACGTTGCCTCTCTGACCCCAATTATGGGGCACAGTGGCGCTATCAATCATAATAAGCTCACTATTTTAATAAACTTCATGCTGTTTGGGCACGACCTTGCTAATTTCATAGTGGTGGCTTTCTTGTCGCTTTCTGAGGCTAATTGAATGAGCAAGTGCTTGCAGCCTCTGACTAGAACGTTGCCGTTTGCTACAGTCTACACTATCTGCCTACGGAGAGTTCTGAAATTAACCTGGCTTTAGTCTAGTTTAGTTTTAGAGATACAGCGCGGAAACAGGCCCTTCGGCCCACCGAGTCCGCACTGTCCAGCGACCCCCGCACACTAACACTATCCTACACACACACACACACACACACCCACACACACACACACCACACCAACACACACACACACACACACACACACACACACACACACACACACACACACACACACACACACACACACACACACACACACACACTTTTTTTACATTCATACCAAGCCAATTAGATCTACAAACCTGACACGTCTTTGGAATTTACCAGTGTGGGAGGAAACCGAAGATCGTGGAGAAAACCCACACAGGTCACGGGGAGAACGTACAAACTCCGTACAGACAGCACCGGCAGTCGGGATCGAACCCGGGTCTCTGGCGCTGTGAGGCAGCAACTCTACCGCTGCGCCACCGTGCCTCCCTCATCTCCACTCCCTCCGGGAAGGATCTTAAATTGGTCACATGACACTGACGTTCTTATCTCTGTTGCAACAGTCGCCATAATGATGGAAGTGTCGGTTTCATTTTAGTTTTGCTCATTGTCACATGTACCGAGGTACTACTCACGGGAAAGATTATACATCATTACAAACGAGCCATCCACAGTGTATGGATACACGATAACCAGAGAACCTCTAGTGCAAGGTAAAGCCAGTGAAGTCCGATCAAAGATAGTCCGAGGGTCACCAATGAGGTAGGTAGTAGTTCAGCACCGCTCTCTAGTTGTGGTAGGATGGTTCAGTTGCCTGATAACAGTTGGGAAGAAACTGTCCCTGAATCTGGAGGTGTGCGTGTTCACACTTCTGTACCTCTTGCCCGATGTTTAACTGCACTGGAATGAAACTTAAAATTGCAGAATGACTGGACACGAACAGAGGCCATTCAGCCCAATTTGCCTATGCTAGCATGCGATATTCCAATTAGTCCCATTAGAAGGCTGAGGAAGTTCGGCATGTCCACCACAACTCTCACCAACTTCTACAGATGCGCCGCAGAAAGCATTTATTGGGCGGCATCGCAGCTTGGTTTGGGAACAGCTGCATCCAAGACCGTAATAAATTGCAGAGAATTGTGGACACAGCCAGACCATCACGCAAACCAACCTCCCTTCCATGGACCCCATTCACACTTCACGCTGCCTCGGAAAGACCACCAGCGTAATGAAGGTCTAGTCTCACCCTGGCCACTACCCCTTCTCCCCTCTCCCATCCATCCATCCATCATCCCCCTCTCCCCCTCCTCCCCCTCTCCCCCTCTCCCCCTCTCCCCTCACTCACTCTTTCTCTCTCTCACTCACTCTTTCTCTCTCTCAGTCACTCTCAGACACACACAGTTAATATTTAAGTTTCTTTTTAAGGGTGGCACGGTGGCGCAGCGGTAGAGTTGCTGCCTTACAACACCAGAGTCCCGGGTTCGATCCTGACTAAGGGTGTTGTCTGTATGGAGTTTGTACGTGGGTTTTCTCCGGGATCTCTAGTTTCCTCCAACACTCTAAAGATATACAGGTTTGTTGGATAATTGTTAAAGAAGGAACTGCAGATGCTGGAAAATCGAGGGTATACAAAATGCTGGAGAAACTCAGCGGGTGCAGCAGCATCTATGCAGCGAAGGAGATAGGCGACGTTTCAGGCTGAAACTCTTCTTCAGACTAAAGAAGGCCTGAAGCGTCGCCTATCTCCTTCGCTGCATTTGTGGGGGGGGGATGCTGCTGCACCCGCTGAGTTTCTCCGGCATTTAGTGTACCCTTGCTGGATAATTGGCTTGGTATAAATGTAGCATTTCCCTAGTGTGCAGGATAGTGTTACTGAGCGGGGCGATCGCTGGTCGGCGCGGTCTCGGTGGGGCCGAAGGGCCTGTTTCTGCGCTCGTCGTGACTATCCCTCGAGGTCAAGGATGATGGTCTATGTTCTGTTGTTTTTACGGACTATCAGGTGGCTTATGAGTCCAATCCTCGAGCGTTTGAATCAAATATTCACCGCTTCCGTGTTCGGTTCTCGACTAGGAGCTTCCTGCCATCACGTGGCCTGCTCTCGTCGCCCTTCCCCGATCGCCGAAAGTCTTGAGAAGTTTTGTGCTGCGCACGGATCGAAGACGCCCGTGCGTGTGTGTGTGTTTAACGTGTACGTGATGTTGCGCTCCAAGAAGCACGAGGTCCTTCACAAATCAATCAACTCATTCCAACGGCAAGGGAACCAAGACGATTGCAGCTGACAGACCTGTTGCCCTCACAGCCGTTGAGCTCAAGATAACTTTGTCCGCCTGGTCCGCCGTTGAGGTCTTGTTGGTTGGATCGTTCTCAGCCTGGAACCTCATCCTCGACCTTGCCGCCATGGGTGGCCCTACCAGACGCTGCTGCTTCCGACGGCATCGTTCCCGGAATGTAGGGGTCACGCACGCCTCTTCACCACGACACGGTCAACGATCTGAAGAGGATTCTGCGCTATATCACTAAACTAAACTCTCCCACTCTCTCACCTTTTGTGTTTGAAGTTTGTGGTAAACTCACACACAACCAAATAGCATGAGCCAGCAGTGTGAGCAGATGGTTCCGCATTAAGGGTCTGTCCCACTGCACGAGGTAATTCAAGAGTTCCCCCGCATTCTCCCCTGATTCGAGCTCGTGTAATGTACGTAGCGGGTACGTAGGGGCTCGTGGATGTCACGTTGCGGCCCGTACGAGTAACGGCAGGTACTCGGGAAATCCGGTTCAACACTGTGAAAAATGTCCATGAGTAAAAAAATACACGTGATGAAAAAAATGGTTACTTTTTACACGTACGCGCCCGCTACGTACATTACACGAGCTCGAATCAGGGGAGAACTCGGGAGAACTCTTAAATTACCTCGTACAGTGGTACAGTGGGACAGGCCCTTAAACTAATCTGCTGCCTTCTCACTAGATACAGATGAAGTGTTGTTGCGAGACTATAAGGCTAATTTCCTCCTCCACCCCACACAATCATTTCAGATGGCTTATTATCACAGCCTGAAGAGAGGTCTCGACCCGAAACGTCACCCATTCATCCCCCAGAGATGCTGCCTGCCCTGCTGAGTTACTCCAGCATTTTGTGTCTATCACACCAGACAATGCTGGCTTGCCATTGAACATTGGAGCCAATATTCCAACCATGGCACCCAATTATCCCAGAATTGATTAGTGCGGGTGTCAGGGGTTATGGGGAGAAGGCAGGAGGATGAGGTTAGATGGGAGAGATAGATTAGCCATGATTGAATGGCGGAGTAGACTTGATGGGCCAAATGGCCTCATTCTGCTCCTAGAACCTTATACTCTAGTCTAGAGATATAGCGCGGAAACAGGCTCTTCGCCCCACCAAGTCCGGACCAACCAGTCTTGACCCGAAACGTCGCCCATTCCTTCTCTCCAGAGATGCTGCCTGTCCCGCTGAGTTACTCCAGCATTTTGTGTCCATCTTCGAAGTCAACTAAACACTGCCTGGGGTAGATAAGTATTTGCCACGTGAACAAGAAACACTGAACGTGCCTGGAAACTGCGATTAGTTGTAGGTGATGCACCCAGTTCATGGGCTTGCTGCAAGGCAACGAGTGTTGCAACATCCTCCGGTCCAGCCTGACAAATAAATCATCAGACAGAATTGTTATGGATAAAATGTCATTAAAAATAATCACCACTTTAGCTCTGCTCTTTTTGGAAGCCTCAACTACTCACCATTAAATGTACTTGGCGTTTGGGGGCGTTTCGATTATTACTGTCACCTTATATGTACAATATTCTATAATAATAATATTAATATTATGCAATATACTATAATAATATTGATTTCCTTTTAATAATTAATTAATATTATTACTTACATTTTTGTCTATATTAGGTGACAATAATAGACCAAATCCCCTGGTATTAATAATAATAATAATAATAAGAATAATAATAATAATAATAATGTATTGCTACTATTATTGTTGTTATAATCCTGGCCACACACTCATCTCTCCGCTGCCTTCAGGTAGAAGATACAGGAGCTTGAAATTTGCAACATCCAGGCTCAAGAACAGCTTCTTCCCCACAGCCATCAGGCTATTAAACTCGCCATCAAACAAGCTCTGAGCAATAACAGCCTATTATTACTATTGCACTTTATCTGTTTATTTATTGTGTGTATATATACGGTCTATGGTATAGAGACACACTGAACTTTTACCTCCTGTTCTGTATCATGTTTAAATGGTGGCCGATTAGGAAAAGGGGAGATGCAGCGAGACCTGGGTGTCATGGTTACACCAGTCATTGAAAGTAGCATGCAGGTGCAGCAGGCAGTGAAAAAAGCGAATGGTATGTTAGCTTTCATAGCAAAAGGATTTGAGTACAGGAGCAGGGAGGTTCTACTTCAGTTGTACAGGGTCTTGGTGAGACCACACCTGGAGTATTGCTACAGTTTTGGTCTCCAAATTGAGGAAGGACATTATTGCCATAGAGGAGTGCAGAGAAGGTTCACCAGACTGATTCCTGGATGTCAGACTGTCTTATGAAGAAAGACTGGATAGACTCGGTTTATACTCTCAGGAATTTAGGAGATTGAGAGGGGATCTTATAGAAACTTAACAAAATTCTTAAGGGGTTGGACAGGCTAGATGAGGAAGATTGTTCCCGATGTTGGGGAAGTCCAGGACAAGGGGTCACAGCTTAAGGATAAGGGGGAAATCCTTTAAGACCGAGATGAGAAAGACCTTTTCACACAGAGAGTGGTGAGTCTCTGGAACTCTCTGCCACAGAGGGTAGTTGAGGCCAGTTCATTGGCTATATTTAAGAGTGAGTTGGATGTGGCCCTTGTGGCTAAGGGGATCAGAGGGTATGAGAAAGGCAGGTACAGGATACTGAGTTGGATGATCAGCCATGATCAAATTGAATGGCGGTGCAGGCTCGAAGGGCCGAATGGCCTCCTCCTGCACCTAATTTCTATGTTTCTATGTTTCTATACTCTGTTGTGCTGCAGCAAGCATGAATTTCATTGTCCCATCTGGGACCCATCACAGTAAAACTCTCTTGACTCTTGATAATAGTTTCAGATAAAAACAATAAAACTAATAAAAAGAATAATAACAATAATAATATTAAATAATAAATATTAAGAGTTATTATGACGCGGTCTGTGCTGAGGCCTAATGGCGGAGCTGGCGGCCTCGGAGCTGTGGCGAGCGTTCAGAGCTCCAGTGTTTTTCCAGCGCGGCGGCGGCCCGGCTTCGGGGCTTCGGGGCTTCGGGGCTCAGCAGTTGCTCCAGCAGCGGCCCGGCTGCGGCGCTCCAGCGGCTCTCCAGCGGTGCTCCAGCAGCGGCCCGCTTCGGAGCTCCGGCGCTCCAGCGGCTCTCCAGCGGTGCTCCAGCAGCGGCCCGGCTTCAGAGCTCCGGCGCTCCAGCAGTTGCTCCAGCGGTGCTCCAGCGGCGGCCCGGCTTCGAGCTCCGGCGCTCCGGCGGCTCTCGGCGGCTTCTCGGCGGCTCTCCAGCGGTGCTCCAGCGGCGGCCCGGCTTCAGAGCGCGGCGCTCCAGCGTTCCCGTGTCGATCCTGATTGGGAGCTGTGGTGGTGTTCCGGCATTCCGGTAACGGCGGCGGTGACGGCCTGGCTTCGGAGGCTCGGCCGCGGGCCTAGTGGACGATGACATCGAAGGCCTGGATTGCCTCAGTACAGAGAGGGAACAAGTAGGGGAAAAAGACAAAGACTTTAAGACTTTTGCCTTCCACCACAGTGAGGAGGTGCCTGGTGAACTCACTGTGGTGGATGTTAAATATGTGTTTATTGTGTGTTTTGTTTTAATTTATTACATGTTATGACTGCAAGGTAACAAAATTTCGTTCAGACCAAAAGGTCTGAATGACAATAAAGGAATCTGAATCTGAATCTGAATCTGACTCCACCCAAAGTCAGGATCGAACCCTAGACTCTGGTGCTGTGAGGCAGTGGGTCCACCGGCTGCGCCCCTGCCCCCCCCCCCCCACATCCCCAAGTCCACTACAACTATAGTTTGATTTGTCATTGGGAAGAATAAGCAGGAAGAAGGATCCCGATCCAAAACATCACTTTCAGGGCAAAGGGAAACGAGAGATATAGACGGTGATGTAGAACACATGAATGAAAGATAATGCAAAGAACGATGTAACGATGATAAAGCAAACAGGCCTTTGTTGACTGTGGGCGAGGTGAAAACAAGTTGCAGACAATGAGACTCAACATGATGGTTTTGAAGCTGGTACTACGACTTGAGTGGGGGACTGAGAGAGAGGGGAGATGCATGGACCAACACCTGGCCCTTCTCTCCAAAGATGCCATTTGGCCCATAGAGTTACTCCAGCTTTTTGAGTCCATCTTCGGTTTAAACCAGCATCTGCAGTTCCTTCCTCCATAAGACCTCCCCATCTTCTCCAGAGATGCTGTCTGACCCGCTGAGTTACTCCAGCACTTTGTGTTATTCTTTGCCAGCTTTCTTTTTGTAACGAGGTCCATATTCCATTTGCCTGCCTAATTAGTTGTACCTGCTCATTAACCTGCCGGGTTTAATATTCAGCGATATCCAGGTTCCTGTGTGTGGCAACAGTGTAGTCTTTCCGCATTTAAAGAATTTGCTGCTATTTTAATGTGCCAAGTATGTGTAATTAAAATCTTACCCAAGGCACACAAAGCAACATGTATCCGCAAAATGTCAAACCTGGCCCTTTGGTGAACTTGCCTAAATTTAGAGGGATATTCACACGCTGGGTTTTAGTTCCTGAACTTTTTAATAATGTTTGCAAAAGCGTGAACAATGCTTAAACTAAGTGACAAAAAAAAAACCCCACCTGCAGTTCCGCAAAGACAGAATTATCAAAACGCAACCATTTTGTCATTAAAAAAAAAAATCATTACTCTCCCGACTTCTTTTCAATTCTGTACAGCGCCGAACTACAGAGGCAGTTGTCATGATCCCTGGCAGACAGCGATTAATTATTACCCCGCGGAGCTTTTTATAATTGGTTTCCTTACACTTGAGCGGAGTATTCTGAGAAAGAAAGAGGTGATGGTCCTTTGCGGTGTGTGCGAGAAATTGCCGGATTTGGAGACGCCAACGTTTGTCCAAGATAAGGTCATTTGATGCAGCGCCTGCCGAGGCTAGCAAATGTAACAAACGTACGTTCATAAGTTCAATAGACAATAGACAATAGGTGCAGGAGTAGGCCATTCGCCCTTCGAGCCAGCACCGCCATTCAATGTGATCATGGCTGATCATCCCCAATCAGTACCCCGTTCCTGCCTTCTCCCCATATCCCCTGACTCCGCTTTTTTAAGAGCCCTATCTAGCTCTCTCTTGAAAGCATCCAGAGAACCGGCCTCCACCGCCCTCTGTGGCAGAGAATTCCACAGAATTCCACAGGTCATAAGGGATAGGAGCAGAATTATCGCTTCGAGTCTACTCCGCCATTCAATCATGGCCGATCGATCTCTCCCTCCTAACCCCGTTCTCCTGCCTTCTCCCCATAACCAATCTAATCAAGGGTCTATTGTTTAAGAAAGAACTGCAGATGCTGGAAAAATCGAAGGTAGACAAATATGCTGGAGGAACTCCATATAACCATATAACCATATAACAATTACAGCACGGAAACAGACCCAGCGGGTGAGGCAGCGTCTATGGAGAGAAGGAATAGGTGACTCTTCGGGTCGATCTAAGGATCGCGACCTAATCAAGAATCTATCTATCTCTGTCTTAAAAATATCCACTGACGGCCCCCACAGCCATCTGTGGCAATGAATTCCACAGATTCACCACCCTCTGACTAAAGGAATTCCTCCTCATCTCCTTCCTAAAGGAACATCCTTTAATTCTGATGCTGTGACCTCTGGTCCTAGACTCTCCCACCAGTGGAAACATCCTCTCCACATCCACTCTTGTCCAGGCCTTTCACTATTCGGCAAGTTTCAATGAGGTTTCCCTTCATCCTTCAAAACTCCAGCGAGTGCAGGCCCAGTGCCTACATGTCTTTGGATTGTGGGAGGTAACCGGAGCACCAGGAGAAAGTCCAGGTAGACTCGTAACATTTAAGGAACATTTAGTCTGGTACATGGATAGGACAGGTGTGGAGGGATATGGGCCAATCGCAGGCAGGTGGGACTAGTGTAGATGGGGCATATGGGCCGGTGTGGGCAGGTTTGGCAGCAGGTCCTGTTTCTGCACTGTAAGACTCTATTTGAGTTTTTTTTAGTTTGAGTCAGCCATGATCACATTGAATGGCGGTGCTGGCTCGAAGGGCCGAATGGCCTACTCCTGCACCTATTGTCTATGGTCTATTACAATCCATTAATGTGTGGGAATGTAGTTGACCCAAAGGGTCTTGAGCCCACTGCCAGAGAGGGTGGAAGGGACAGATATCGGCGCCACATTAGAATGTACCTGGATGACCACTGCACGAGAATCTGCAGGAATGTGGCCCATGAGCTGAATAAAGGGGCGGCAGGCTGGCACAGCGGGTAGAGCCGCTGCCTCACGGCAATGGACACCCAGGTTCGATCCTGACCTCGGGTGCTGTCCGTGTGGAGTTTGCACGTTCCCGCTGTGACCGCCTGGGTTTCCTCGGGTTTCTTCACGCATCCCAAAGACGTACAGGTTTGTCGGGTACTTGACCTCTGCACTTTGCCCCTAGTGCGCTGGGAGGTGGATGGGTAAGTGCGATAACAGAGAACTAGTGTGTACAGGTATTAACTCGGTGGGCCGAAGGGCCTATTTCCATGCTGCGTCTCGAAACTGAAGTAAAATGGAACCCGACTATAAAATTCCTCTTCGGGCCAAAGCAGACACGGTGGATCAAACACTTTGCATCTCTGGCACAAGTCTTTGTGATTCGACAATCAAGGGGCCTTTAACAGCTTTGGCACTCAAAAGCTTAGAGAAATAAATGCGATAGGAACACAATGATTATCGAAGACGGACTGTTGGCAAAGGATTATATTGGTATTTCACACGCTACACTCTGAAGAGGAAATGTGAGGAGGTTTTAATACTGAATTAGAATAAAATTATACAGAGGTCAGAAACATTGCTCTCTTGATCAGTGTTAACTTGAATATCTTTTGGCAAGTCGGTTAACTTGCTGGACCAGCTCCAGAATTATTTTTACCCTATTTGTAATTACATCTGCCTCTGTGGCAGTGTCTGATAGATAGACCTGTTTAGTTTGCTAAACATATATTTTTCATATCAAACTCAAGTTGCTCCTCATTCAGTGGAGAAGGGTCTCGACCCGAAACGTTGCCTATCTCCTTCGCTCCTTAGATGCTGCTGCACCCGCTGAGTTTCTCCAGCTTTTTGTGTACCCTTGCTCCTCATTCATGTAATTTCTAACCGAGACACCCAAGAGATCTAAGGGTTCGGACCAGAGGCACGCAATCCAATTTGAACCCTAGTGAGGTGTCCTTACTCTACTTAGACTGATCTCAGGAACTTTCTTCAGAGCTAACCAAGCTTTAGTTTTTTTCCACAAGTCAAACCAATTTGCATTTATATAGTCACGCTCACATGATAGAACATGCCGAGAAATCTACAGAAACATTAGAAACAGAGATGCATTGAAAATAGGTGCAGGACTAGGCCATTCGGCCCTTCGAGCCAGCCTCGCCATTCAATACGATCATGGCTGAATTTGACTGATCATATTCAGTACCCCCTTCCTGCTTTTTTCCCCATAACCCTTGATTCCGTTAGCCCTCAGAGTTAAATCTAATGGACCTGTCCCACTCGCAGATTGCCGGCGACTGTCACAGTGGTAGTTGGCGACAACCTACGACAGCACCTACGCCAAGCTACGCTCACTGGCGTCAGACCCACTGTTGCTGAAAATATATCAACATGTCGAAAATTTAGCGGCGACCAGAAAGACGCTACGACTTTTTGCGCGACTGAGGAGACGCCTCCCGGCGACCGCCGGCGAACGTGTGGCGACAAACTAGTCGCCTGTAGTCGCCTAAAAAATCGCCCAAGTGGGACAGGCCCATAACTCTATCTTGAAAACACCTTTCGGCACTGAACCATGTTTGAGAGCCATACACACCTGTGTTAATCTCGTATTGAGCTCCATCTTAAATCTGAAAAGAAGTTAAGGAACAGGGCGCACGGTGGCGCAGCGGTAGAGTTGCTGCCTCACAGCGCCAGAGACCCCGGCTCGATCCCGACTGTGGGCGCTGTCTGTGCGGAGTTTGTACGTTCTCCCCGCGACCGCGTGGGTTTTCTCCGGGTGCTCCAGTTTCCCCCCACACTCCAAAGACGTGCAGGTTTGTAGGTTAATTGGCTCTGGTAAAACTGCTAAATTGCCCCTAGTGTGGGTAGGGTAATGCTAGTGTGCGGGGTGATCGCTGGATGACACGGACTCGGAGGGCTGAAAGGCCTATTTCCACGCTGTATCTCTAATTTCTAAAAGTCTAGAGTCTAAAGCCTTTAATCCCTGATCGATTAATTTGACCCTGTGCACTTACATTTCTTCACTCTGCTTGGCACCAGAGTTTGATGATGCTACTCTGACGAGGTGTCTTGCTGTGTTAAAGGCACCATAAAATGCATTGTTTTTCTCATTTAGTCGTAAGAGCTGTGATGAACTGCGCGGCAACTCGACTAATCGAATTTATTGAACTTCTGACCTTTCCTCTGTTCGCCGTTTAAGTGGGCTTGCCGAACGTGATGCCAAGTTAAACTAATCCTCAACAGGACCCAGAGAGCCGGAGTAACAAGAGGAATCGGATATAGGAGCAAAGAGGTCCTTCTGCAGTTGTACAGGGCCGCTAGTGAGACCACACCTGGAGTATTGTGTGCAGTTTTGGTCCCCTAATTTGAGGAAGGACATTCTTGCTATTCAGGGAGTGCAGCGTAGGTTTACAAGGTTAATTCCCGGGATGGCGGGACTGTCGTATGCTGAGAGAATGGAGCAGCTGGACTTGTACACTCTACAGTTTAGAAGGATGAGAGGGTATCTCATTGAAACATATAAGATTGTTAAGGGTTTGGACACGCTAGAGGCTGGAAACATGTTCCCGATGTTGGGGGAGTCCAGAACCAGCGGCCACAGTTTAAGAATAAGGAGTAAGCCATTTAGAACGGAAAAGAGGAAACACTTTTTCTCACAGAGAGTGGTGAGTCTGTGGAATTCTCTGCCTCAGAGGGCGGTGGAGGCCGGTTCTCTGGATGCTTTCAAGAGAGAGCTAGATAGGGCTTTTAAAAATAGCGGAGTCAGGGGATATGGGGAGAAGGCAGGAACGGGGTACTGGTTGTGGGTGATCAGCCATGATCACATTGAATGGCGGTGCTGGCTGGAAGGGTCAACTCTACCGCTGCGCCACCGTACTCTAGAGCTACTGTTATTCCAGAACTTTGTGCTTGGTTTATAGTTTGACCTCCCAGGCCTAAGCCAACACTCCACCTTTCACTAGGGCGAGCAGAGTTTTGTGTCTGGCTACTGATGTGATGAAATATTCCCATCACTAAAAACGCTAAACCATTTTTTAAAAAGTCATTGTTGACTAGTTACTGAATTAAAAACGGAGAGAATGAACTTACTGCTCATAGGATTTGCAATTTTAGATTTTAGCAATATAAAATGTGTTGAATGTTTAATTATACTTATGGAATTTTCAAGGAGAGAATATTCCTTTCATGAATAACTGCGCTGAAGGGAAAATTAGAGTCTGTGCCAAGTAATGGGAACAAGATGAGCAAGCGAACTATGGCAGGTATTGTCCAATTGTCTACACTTCTGCAGGGGGTCGGAGGCAACTGTTTAGTTCAGTTTAGTTTGGAGACGCAGCGCAGAAACAGACGCTTCGGCTCACGGAGTCCGCACCGCCCTGCGATCCTAGCACACTATCCTACGCACACGAGAGACAATTTCACATTTGTACCAAGCCAATTAACCTACAAACCTGTACGTCTTTGGACTGTGGGAGGAAACTGGAGCACCCAGAGAAAACCCACGCGGTCACAGGGAGAACGTACAAACTCCGTACAGACAGCACCAGCAGCCAGGATCGAACCCGGGTCTCTGGCGCTGTAATTCCCCTGTCCCACTTAGGAAACCTGAACGGAAACCTCTGGAGACGTTGCGCCCCACCCAAGGTTTCCGTGCGGTTCTCGGAGGTGCCCGGAGGTTTTTGTCAGTCTTCCTAATGGTCGAAAGAGGTTCCCGTTTTAAAAATCGGTAATTTTTTAATCGAAGCCGGTTGCGATGCTAGTTGAAGGTGGTTGCCGGAGGACAAAAACCTCCGGGAACCGCACGGAAACCTTGGGTGGGGCGCAAAGTCTCCAGAGGTTTCCGTTCAGGTTTCCTAAGTGGGACAGGGGCATAAGTGGGACAGGGGCATAAGTCTCTGCGCCAACTGTTGAAGATGTTTGGGTAACGCCGCTTCTTCCAAGACCAAGAGCTCTGTGGGAGCTGGAGGATGGGTGCGAGTATTAGGCAGCAGATTGGCATCATCTCCATTTCACTGCATTCAAACAATGACGATATCTTCTCCAATCGCAACAAGGGCGCCAGTGAAATCTTCCAGCGGCTCCGTCTTTTCCGAGGTATATTTTGTGTGTAAATGCGCCGTGTTGCCCCATTGAATGGAATGAGGGCGGCGCAGCGGGTAGAGCTGCTGCCTCGCAGCGCCAGAGACCCGGGTTCGATCCTGACCACGGCTGCTGTCCGCACGGAGTTGGGCTCCGTGCCTCCGACAAGCTAACTAATCTATTTGTCTTCCAGTGTAAAATATCTCAACAATAAAAACATCTTTTCCATCCAATTAGAGGATTTAACATTGTAGTCTCTCTCCAGAACTGTGTTGCTCACTCCCTTCACCCGGTGAGATCCAAACATCGCGTGCCTGAGGCATTTCATGAGCGTAGTTTAGATTCTACAGGCCCACAGATTGAGGCCCACAGGAGCCGTTGGAAGTGAAGGAGGGGGAGGAGCGACACCCGACCGGTAAGGTTAAAAATCGAGCGCGGGGCTTGTTTTTCCAGAGGCCCACAGGAGCCGTTGGAAGTGAAGGAGGGGGAGGAGCGACACCCGACCGGTAAGGTTAAAAATCGAGCGCGGGGCTTGTTTTTCCAGAGGCCCACAGGAAGCCGTTGGAAGTGAAGGAGGGGGAGGAGCGACACCCGACCGGTAAGGTTAAAAATCGAGCGCGGGGCTTGTTTTTCCAGAGGCTTACCCAAATCCATAACGTTCCATTTGGAGAAGTGGGTTTTTTTTTTTGTTTTTTTTTGAGGAAGCCGCTGATTGGTGGAAGAGGACCCGAGGAAGCAGCTGATTGGGTGCAACCCCGGGTTTACAATTTTACATTTCTGCCTTCTGGGAGTGAGGGATTCCGGAGTTAAGGATTCAGTATTTAGTAGTAAAGTTTAAAGGATAAGTTTTTGTGTTTTTTTAATATTTAATACAGTGTAATTTGGGAGTAAGGTATGGCAGTAGAGATTGGCCCCGTGGTTTGTTCAGCCTGCAACATGTGGGAGATCAGGGAGATGGTCGGTGTCCCTGGTGACTACGTTTGCAGGAAGTGTGTCCAGCTGCAGCTCCTGGCGGATCGCATTGAACGATTGGAACTGCGGCTGGATTCATACTGGAGCATCCACGATGCAGAGAGAGTCGTGGATAGCACGTACAGTGAGTTGGTCACACCGCAGGCAACGGTAAGAGGACAAGAAGGGAACGGGTGGCCAATAGCCAGCAAAGCAGTAGGCAGGTAGTGCAGGAGTCCCCTGCGGTCATCTCCCTCCTAAACAGGTATACCATTTTGGATACTGTTGAGGGAGATGGCTCATCAGGGGAATGCAGCAGCAGCCAGGTTCATGGCACCATGGGTGGCTCTGCAGCACATGAGGGGGGAAAAAAAGAGGGGAAGGGCAATAGTAATAGGGGATTCAATTGTCAGGGGAATAGATAGGCGTTTCTGCGGCCGCAAACGAGACTCCAGGATGGTATGTTGCCTCCCTGGTGCAAAGGTCAGGGATGTCACTGAACGGCTGCAGAACATTCTGGAGCGGGAGGGTGAACAGCCAGTTGTCGTGGTGCATGTTGGCACCAACGATATAGGTAAAAAAAGGGATGAGGTCCTACAAGGTGAATTTAGGGAGCTAGGAGATAAACTTAAAAGTAGGACCTCAAAGGTAGTAATCTCCGGATTACTACCAGTACCACGGGCCAGTCAGAGTAGAAATAGGAGGATAATGCAAATGAATACGTGGCTTGAAAAGTGGTTGCAAGGGGGAGGGATTCAAATTTTTAGGGCACTGGGGACCAGTTCTGGGGGAGGTGGGACCGGTACAAACAGGACGGTTTGCACCTGGAATGGAATGGAACCAATGTTCTTGGGGGAGTGTTTGCTAGTGCTGTCGGGGAGGATTTAAACTAATGTGGCAGGGGGATGGGTACAAGAGCAGAGAGGCAGGAGGGTGTAAAATGGGGGTGGAAGCATTAGGTAGCAAGGTGAAAAGTAAAAGTGGCAGGCAGACAAAACCAGGGCAAAAATCAAAAAGGGCCACTTTTCAGCAAAATTGTATTAGGGGTAAGTGCGTTGTAAAGACAAGCCTGAAGGCTTTGTGTCTCAATGCAAGGAGTATTCGTAATAAGGTGGACGAGTTGAACGTGCAGATAGATATTAATGATTATGATATAGTCGGGATCACGGAGACATGGCTCCAGGGTGACGTAGGCTGGGAGCTGAACATCCAGGGATATTCAATATTCAGGAGGGATAGAGAGAAGGAAAAGGAGGTGGGGTAGCGTTGCTGGTTAGAGAGGAGATTAACGCAATGGAAAGGAAGGACATTAGCTTGGAGGATGTGGAAATCGGTATGGGTAGAGCTACAAAACACTAAGGGGCAGAAAACGCTGGTGGGTGTTGTGTACAGGCCACCTAACAGTAGCAGAGAAGTTGGGGATGGTATCAAACAGGAAATTAGAAATGCGTGCGACAAAGGCAAAACAGTTATAATGGGTGACTTCAATCTACATATAGATTGGGTTAATCAAATTGGCAGGGGTGCTGAGGAAGAGGATTTTTTGGAATGTATGCGGGATAGTTATCTAAATCAACATGTAGAGGAACCAACGAGAGAGCAGGCTATTTTAGACTGGGTTTTGAGTAATGAGGAAGGGGTAATTAGCCGTCTTGTTGTACGTGCCCCCTTGGGCAAGAGTGACCACAATATGGTTGAGTTCTTCATTAGGATGGAGAGTGACATTGTTAATTCAGAAACAATGGTTCTGAACTTAAAGAAAGGTAACTTTGAGGGTATGAGACGTGAATTGGCCAAGATTGACTGGCAATTAATTCTAAAAAGGGTTGACGGTGGATATACAATGGAAGACATTTAAAAAACTGCATGGATGAACTACAAAAATTGTTCATCCCAGTTTGGCAAAAGAATAAATCGGGGAAGGTAGTGCATCCGTGGATAACAAGGGAAATCAGGGATAGTATCAAAGCAAAGGATGATGCGTACAAAGTAGCCAGAAAAAGCAGCATACCAGAGGACTGGGAGAAATTCAGAGACCAGCAGAGGAGGACAAAGGCTTAATTAGGAAAGGAAAAATAGATTATGAAAGAAAACTGGCAGGGAACATAAAAACTGACTGCAAAAGTTTTTATAGATATGTGAAGAGAAAGACGTTAGTTAAAACAAATGTAGGTCCCTTGCAGTCAGAAACAGGTGAGTGGATCATGGGGAACAAGGATATGGCGGACCAATTGAATAACTACTTTGGTTCCGTCTTCACTAAGGAAGACATAAATAATCTGCCTGAAATAGCAGGGACTGTGGGTCAAAGGAGGAATTGAGTGAAATCCAGGTCAGTCGGGAAGTGGTGTTGGGTAAATTGAATAGATTAAAGGCCGATAAATCCCAGGGCCAGATAGGCTGCATCCCAGAGTACTTAAGGAAGTAGCTCAGGAAATAGTGGATGCATTAGTGATAATCTTTCAAAACTCTTTAGATTCTGGAGTAGTTCCTGAGGATTGGCGGGTAGCAAATGTAACCCCTCTTTTTAAGAAGGGAGGGAGGGGAGAGAGAAAACAGGGAATTACAGACCAGTTAGTCTAACATCGGTAGTGGGGAAGCTGCTAGAGTCAGTTATTAAAGATGGGATAGCAGCACATTTGGAAAGTGGTGAAATCATTGGACAAAGTCAGCATGGATTTACAAAAGGTAAATCATGTCTGACGAATCTTGTGGAATTTTTCGAGGATGTAACTAGTAGCGTGGATAAGGGAGAACCAGTGGATGTGGTATATCTGGACTTCCAGAAGGCTTTCGACAAGGTCCCACATAAGAGATTAGTATACAAACTTAAAGCATACGGCATTAGGGGTTCAGTATTGATGTGGATAGAGAACTGGCTGGCAAACAGGAAGCAAAGAGTAGGAGTAAACGGGTCCTTTTCACAATGGCAGGCAGTAACTAGTGGGGTACCGCAGGGCTCAGTGCTGGGACCCCAGCTGTTTACAATATATATTAATGATCTGGATGAGGGAATTGAAGGCAATATCTCCAAGTTTGCGGATGACACTAAGCTGGGGGGCAGTGTTCGCTGTGAGGAGGATGCTAGGAGACTGCAAGGTGACTTGGATAGGCTGGGTGCGTGGGCAAATGTTGGCAGATGCAGTATAATGTGGATAAATGTGAGGTTATCCACTTTGGTGGCAAAAACAGGAAAGCAGACTATTATTTAAATGGTGGCCGATTAGGAAAAGGGGAGATGCAGCGAGACCTGGGTGTCATGGTACACCAGTCATTTGAAAGTAGACATGCAGGTGCAGCAGGCAGTTAAAAAAGCGAATGGTATGTTAGCTTTCATAGCAAAAGGATTTGAGTACAGGAGCAGGGAGGTTCTACTCAGTTGTACAGGGTCTTGGTGAGACCACACCTGGAGTATTGCGTACAGTTTTGGTCTCCAAATCTGAGGAAGGACATTATTGCCATAGAGGGAGTGCAGAGAAGGTTCACCAGACTGATTCCTGGGATGTCAGGACTGTCTTATGAAGAAAGACTGGATAGACTCGGTTTATACTCTCTGGAATTTAGGAGATTGAGAGGGGATCTTATAGAAACTTACAAAATTCTTAAGGGGTTTGGACAGGCTAGATGCAGGAAGATTGTTCCCGATGTTGGGGAAGTCCAGGACAAGGGGTCACAGCTTAAGGATAAGGGGGAAATCCTTTAAGACCGAGATGAGAGAAAGACTTTTTTCACACAGAGAGTGGTGAGTCTCTGGAACTCTCTGCCACAGAGGGTAGTTGAGGCCAGTTCATTGGCTATATTTAAGAGTGAGTTGGATGTGGCCCTTGTGGCTAAGGGGATCAGAGGGTATGGAGAGAAGGCAGGTACGGGATACTGAGTTGGATGATCAGCCATGATCATATTGAATGGCGGTGCAGGCTCGAAGGGCTGAATGGCCTACTCCTGCACCTAATTTCTATGTTTCTATGTTTCTATGTTTAGATTCTTGCCTCTTGAGTCAAAAGAGTGCAAATTCTGGTCCCTCCACTGATTTGGATGTAAAAGACTAGTCTGGTGCTTCTGCAATGTACTGTGTGATGACAAATACTGGAAAGAGCATTTTAAAAAAAAAGATACAAAGTGCTGGAGTTACTCAGCGGGTTACTGTCAGGCAGCATCTCTGGGGCTGACATTTTGGGTTCTCACTCAAAACATTTTCAGATTAATTTAGAGATACAGCGCGGAAACAGACCCTTCGGCCCACCGAGTCCGCGCCGACCAGCGATCCCCGCACACTGACACTATCCTGCACACATTAGGGACAATTTACAATTTTACCAAAGCCAATTTGTCTGCAAACCCGCACGTCTTTGGAGCGCGGGAGGAAACCGGAGCACCCGGAGAAAACCCACGCAGGTCACGGGGAGAACGGACAAACCCGGTACAGACAGCGCCCGTAGTCGGGATCGAACCCGCTGTGAGGCAGCAACACTACCGCTGGGCCACAGTGATGCCCTATCCATGTTCTCGGAGATTCTGCCTGACCCGCTGAGTTACTCCGACACTTTGTGTCTATTATTCCAGCCCCTGTAACTTCCTTGGAATTTCGATGACTGTGTTTTGGCTCAGTCAAATTAACCACGTGTGCCTCATTGCGACAAGCTGGCTCCGTGGTACCTGACAAAATCCGAAAAGACAAACAAAATGCTGGAGTTGCTCAGCGGGTCAGGCAGCATTTCTGGAGAACATGGACAGGCGCCGTTCCAGGTCGGGACCTGTATTCAGACTGGGAAGGAGTGGAATTCTTTGCCACAGAAGGTTGTGGAGGCCAAGTCAATGGATATGTTTAAGGCAGAGGTAGATAGATTGTTGATTAGTGCGGGCGACAGGGGTTATGGGGAGAAGGCAGGAGAATGGGGTTAGGAGGGAGAGATCGAGCAGCCGTGATTGAATGGCGGAGTAGGCTCGATAGGCCGCTAATTTTGCTCCGATCACTTATGAACATGAACTTAGGAACTACTTCAAGGTCAATAACCCTTGAGGGGAGATCTTGGAGGAGGAATCAGAATCTAGAAAAATGGAACTACAGGTACAGGTTTATACAAAATCCATGTTGCTAACGGCTGCTTAAGGGGCTTCTTCGCAGTCTCACACTCTGCATTGGTGGAGAATTTGATTATTGACTCTCAACTACAACTACCGGCTCGTACTGTCAATAGACAACAGGTGCAGGAGTAGGCCATTTGGCCCTTCGAGCCAGCACTGCCATTCAATGTGATCATGGCTGATCATCCCCAATCAGTACCCCGTTCCTGCCTTCTCCCCATATCCCCTGACTCCGCTATTTTTAAGAGCCCTATCTAGCTCTCTCTTGAAAACATCCAAAGAACCGGCCTCCACCGCCCTCTGATCAGGCTGGTGGGAACAGGCTGGAGTTGTGGAGGGAACGGTCTCTGCGGAAAGCAGAAAGGGGTGGAGATGGGAAGATGTGGCCAGTAGTGGGATCCCGTCGTATCAGGCTGCAGGGAAGAGCCCAGCCTAACATGAGAGAGTCATAGAGGGCAGGGGTTACGGGAAGAAGGCAGGAGAATGGGGTTAGGAGGGAGAGATAGATCAGCCACGATTGAATGGCAGAGTAGACCTGATGGGCCGAATGGCCTAATTTTGCTCCTATAACATGAACTTATGAACGTTCTTATTTCTAATGTAAATAGTCCTTCTGGCTCCTTGAAAGAAGTGAGACTTCAATGAGTATTCTAGGGGCAGGATGCAGAGGGCCTGACTCCAGTATTCACACACTAAGGTTGCTATGCTGCAGTAAACATTCACTCTAATAGAGTCAATATGTGAGATTTGACTTTCTCTCATAAAACCTAACGTGAAATGTCCATTCAGTTGTGTAACCCTGGTGACCAGGTACTAGCTGTGTGCAGGAAGGAACTGCAGATAGACACAAAATGCTGGAGTAACTCAGCGGGTGAGGAAGCATCTGTGGAGAGAAGAAATGGGTGACCTTTCGGGTCGAGACCCTTCTTCAGACTGATGCCAGGGGAGGGGGCAGGACAGTGATAGAATGTAGTCGGAGACAGTAAGACCAGTGGGAGAACTGGGAAGTGGATGGAGAGAGAAAGCAAGGGCAACTTGAAGTTAGAGAGGTCAATGTTCATACCGCTGGGGTGTAAGCTGCCCAAGCGAAATATGAGATACTGTTCGTCCAATTTGCGCTGGGCCTCACTCTGACAATGGAGGAGGCCCAGGACACAAGACAGATTGGGAATGGAAGGGGGAGTTAAAGTGCTGAGCCACCGGGAGATCAGGTAGGTTAAGGCAGACAGAGCGGAGGTGTTCAGGGAAACGATCGCCGAGCCTGCGCTTGGTCACGCTGATGTACAGAAGTTGCCATCTGGAATAGCGGATACAGTAGATGAGGTTGGAGGAGGTGCAAGTGAACCTCTGCCTCACCTGGAAAGACTGTTTGGGTCCTTGGATGGCGTTGAGGGGGGAGATAAAGGGACAGATGCTGCATCTCCTGTGGTTGCAGGGGAAAGTACCCGGGGAGGGGGTGGTTTGGGTGGGAAGGGACGAGTTGACCAGGGAGTTGCAGAGGGAACGGTCTCTGCGGAAAGCAGAGAGGTGTGGCGATGGGAAGATGTGGCCAGTAGTGGGATCCCGTTGGAGGTGGCAAAAATGTTGGAGGAATTGTAGATGCTGTCTCAAACCAAAGATAGCCCCAAAGAGCTGGAGTAACTCAGCGGGACAGGCAGCATGTCCGGAGAGAAGGAATGGGTGACCTTTCGGGCCGAGACCCTTCTTCAGACTGGTTAGGGGAAAGGGAAACAAGAGATATGGACGATGATGTAGAGAGATATAGAACAAATGAATGAAAAATATGCAAAAAAGTAACGATGATAAAGGAAACAGGCCGTTGTTATCTGTGTGCTGGGTGAGAACGAGAAGCTGGTGCCACTTGGGTGGGGGAGGGATGGAGAGGGAGGTACCAGCTGAGGTCTGATGATGTGTTGAACGCTGTAAAAGATTTATTGGAGTTAAGGTTGTTAATATAAGAAGAATTTTAATGATTAAATCCTTTGTAGAACACGGTCAAATCATAATTGGAAATATAATGCGTTTGGTCTTCCACTATGACTCACACTTCTCCCTATAACCCCTTGACACAATGTACAATTTTACATGTTTCCATTTCTGTCCTTCATACCTGAACTACTCTAGTCTAGTTTACAGATTTTGTGTTTAGAGACACAGCATGGAAAGAGGCCACTCGGCCCAGCGAGTCCACGCCCATTCACACTGGTTCCATGCTATCCCACTTTCTCATCCACTCCCTTCACACCAGGGGCAATTTACAGAGGGCCGATTAACCTGCAAACCCGCACGTCTTTGGGATGTGGGAGGAAACCATCCGGGGAACCCCACGTGGTCACAGGGAGAACGTGCAAACATGTCACAGTCAGCACCCGAGGTTGGAATCAGATAGTGTGCGGGAATCGCTGGTTGGAGCGGACTCGGTGGGCCGAAGGGCCTGGTTCCACGCTGTATCTCTGAGACTAAACTAAGCTAAATGAGCTTCTGAGTACACAATTTCATTGGAACCTGAGGGGTTTGTAGGTAAACTGTCCTCTGTAAGATTGTTAAGGGCTTGGTCACATTAGAGGCAGGAAACATGTTCCCGATGTTGGGGGAGTCCAGAACATGGGGCCACAGTTTAAGAATAAGGAGTAAGCCATTTAGAATGGAGACGAGGAAACACTTTTTCTCACAGAGAGTGGTGAGTCTGTGGAATTCTCTGTCTCAGAGGGTGGTGCAGGTTCTGTGGATGCTTTCAAGAGAGAGCTGGATAGGGCTCTTAAAAATAGCGGAGTCAGGGGGATGTGGGGAGAAGGCAGGAACGGGGAACTGGTTGGGGATGATCAGCCATGATCACATTGAATGGCGGTGCTGGCTCGAAGGGCCGAATGGCCTACTCCTGCACCTATTGTCTATTGTCTATTGTAAATCACCCCTAGTGTGTAGGGAGTGGTTGAGAAAGTGGAAGAACACGTAAAAACTAGTGTGAACGGGTGATGGATGGTCGGCCCGGACTCGGTGGGCCGAAGGGCCTGCTTCCACGCTGTAACTCCACTTCAAACTGCGCAATTTAAATAAGCTGAAAAGGACACCAAGGAGTTAATGTGAATGTGATAATATCGGCTGACGACTGTTTGAGCTGCACAGGAGAGCTGCTGTCTCATTCAGCTCTGGATATTAAAATACCACATTGGATTGGTCCTCAAAGATGCCTAATTTCCTGACAAATATATATTTTGGTGTTCGCCAAGTAACGAGACAAAGTTTTCACTTTCTTGATCTGAACCTTAAGGCAGGTGAAGGTTTCTTGAAATAACATTCGTTAAGGAATATGCAGTGGATGCTTTTAGTTCACGCATCCAATTGCAGATTTATATTCCAAGCAGACCTACTTTACGAATGAAGAAATAGAAGGAAAAAATGCAGTTCAGATGCATCAGTCGGTGGCTTTGAGCTCCAGATCTGTATTGAGTGTAATTGTCTGACATTGTTAGTGTATTTTATTAACACGCGGGCACTTCTGGCAAGACTAACGTTGATTACCCCGGGGCCTCAGCAGGATGGACGGCGCAGTTGGCAGCACGACTGCCTCACAGCGCCAGTGACCCGGGTTCAATCCCGACCACGGATGCTGCCTGCCGGGAGTTTATACATTCGATTGCGGGCGCTGTCTGTACGGAGTTTGCACGTGACCTGCGTGGGTTTTCTCCGAGATCTTCGGTTTCCTCCCGCACTCCAAAGACCGGCAGGTCTTTGGAGCGCGGGAGGAAAGCGAAGATCTCGGAGAGGATCTCGGAGAGTTTGTACGTTCTCCCTGTGACCTGCGTGGGTTTTCTCCGAGATCTTCGGTTTCCTCCCACATTCCAAAGACGTAAAGACGTGTAAGGTTAATTGTCTTGGTTATCAATGTAAAACTGTCCCTAGCGTGTGTAGGATAGTGTTAACGTCAATATTAATCACTGGTCGGTGCGGACCCGATGGGTTGAAGGACCTGTTTCGCACTGTATCTCTAAACTAAACTAAACTAATAGACCGATTCAACGCGTGTGTTTCTTCCGGGTGCTCTAGTTTCCTCCCACATCCCCAAAGGCGTGCAGGTTTGTAGGTTAATTGTCACTCTAGTGTCTAAATTGTCGCTCTAGTGGGTAAGCAATTGTTGTGAATTGCTTACATGGAACTAGTGTGAACGATGGTCGGCATGGACCCGGTGGGCCGAAGGGCCTGTTTCCATGCTGTACAATTCAACCAGTCGTGCTGCCACCTCGTAGCTCCAGAGACCCAGGTCAGGCATTCTGTAGGCAAAGGGACTGAAGGGAAATTTCTGTTGGGGGTGAGCACACACCCAATGGGCTGAGGCCAGAAGGTAGTTGAGGCCAGTTCGTTGGCTATATTTAAGAGGGAGTTAGATGTGGCCCTTGTGGCTAAAGGGATCAGGGGGTATGGAGAGAAGGCAGGTACAGGATACTGAGTTGGATGATCAGCCATGATCATATTGAACGGCGGTGCAGGCTCGAAGGGCTGAATGGCCTACTCCTGCACCTATTTCCTATGTTTCTATGTTTCTATGAATGGCCTCCTCCTATGCTGTAATATGTATGTATAATGCCCCTTTAGAAGGTTGCCAATGGGGCCATATTCTCAAACCGTTATCATGAGTTGAAGATATTCACACAATTTTCTTTAGTGACTTAGAGAGATATAGCGTTTGAACAGGCCCTTTTAACCTACAAACCCGCACGTCTTTGGAGCAGTGAAGGCTAACTTAAATAAACTTTAAATACAAATGTATGATCCCAGCCTTATTCTAAATCCCCAGAACATTGGCTTCAGGGTCAGCCCAATCTTTGTGTCAGATTGTGTTACCTGCATTCATATTAACTGGTCGGACAGTGTACATTTCTGGGGGGAATTTCCCTAATAGGATCAGACATTTCAAATCAACTTCTGAGAAATTCTTTATTCTCCTGAAGTTCCATGATATATTCCATCTTCTTAAGAAATTCAACCTTGGTTGGCAACAGTATATTGCTGTGAGGGAGTGCAGCGTAGGTTCACAAGGTTCATTCCCTGGATGGCGGGACTGTCATATGTTGAAAGAATGGAGCGGCTGGGCTTGTATACACAGGAATTTAGAAGGATGAGAGGCGTTCTTATTGAGACATATAAGGTTATTAAGGGATTGGATGCGCTAGAGGCAGGAAACATGTTCCCGATGTTGGGGGAGTCCAGAACCAGGGTCCACAGTTTAAGAATAAGGGGTAAGCCAGTTAGATCGGAGATGAGGAAAAACCTTTTCAACCAGAGAGTTGTGAGTCTGTGGAATTCTCTGCCTCAGAAGATCAAGAGAGAGCTAGATAGGGCTCTTAAAGATAGCAGAGTCAGGGGATATGGTGAGGAACGGGGTACTGATTGGGGATGATCAGCCACGATCACAATGAATGGCGGTGCTGGCTCGAAGGGCTGAAAATGGCCTACTGCTGCACCTATTGTCTATTGTCTATAATATTACTTACCACTTTATCATTCTATCTCAGTGCACGTGGCAATTCTAAACCGAAACATGACCCTTTAGATTGGAGGTGGGCACATGGGCTGAAGTGAAACGTTCTAAATGTATGTGACAGTGAGAGACAGGTTCCTGAGCAAAACCACTCATCAAATCAGTCGGCGCTGGAAGCCAATTGATGTGATTGTGTAAGCCGTAATGTAACCACCTTAGAGCATCCTTGCCGTCTCTGTTTAGAATTCATTACAGCACGCATCACCCACCAGCGTTCAGCTAAAAGCTCTGTCGAACGCCAGTTGACATCAGTATTCCACGCAGCCACATTCACGAGCTCTTCTTTTACCCGCACGTTGCCTGAATCGTGATTTACTTGTGAAGAAACGAAACGTGTGCATCCGGCGCGTGTCTGGGTCCAAACACCTTACGAGGGGTGAAGGCAAGACTGTGTGATTCTTCAGGGCCAACTAGAACCAAGGGGGGTGAGACAAAAGTGCTGGAGAAACTCAGCGGGTGCGGCAGCATCTATAGGAGTGAAGGAAATAGGCAACGTTTCGGGGCCGAAACCCTTAAGGAAATAGGTAACGTTTCGGGCCGAAACGTTGCCTATTTCCTTCGCTCCATAGATGCTGCTGCACCCGCTGAGTTTCTCCAGCACTTTTGTCTACCATCGATTTTCCAGCATCTGCTGTTCCTTCTTAAACACTAGAACTAAGGGGGACCTGGCGTTGGGGGGGGGGGGGGGGGGGGGGGGGAGGGGGCGCCGAGAACTAAGGGTACATAGATGGGAAAGGTTTAGAAGATGGAAATAGGCCAAACGCAGGCTGGTGGGACTAGTGGTTGGCATGGGCAAGTTGGGTGTGGCAGGGCCTTTTTCCGCAACTCAAAATAATTCTGTGGGTAAATAGCCTTTTGACTTCTCCTGTGGAGCGCAGTGTCACCAAGGTTGATCTGATTATACTTTCTACTTTCCCGTCATTAAGTTGAGTGTCTGCATTGTCGTCCAAGCAGCCTGCTCTGTTCTCTGTTGCCAGCCTCTGTGACAGTGAGAAAGTGAACGCGTAGCTATTTTTGTGTCTAATATCCTGTGACTCTGTGTGAAATATTTAATCATAGAGTCCTAGAGTGATACAGGGTGGAAACAGGCCCTTCGGCCCAACTTCCCCACACCGGCCAACATGTCCCAGCTACACTAGTCCCACCTGCCTGCGTTTGGCCCATATCCCTCCAAACCTCTCCTATCCATATACTTCTCTAACTGCTTCTTAAACGTTGGGATAGTCCCAGCTTCAACTACCTCCTCCGGCAGCTTGTTCCATACACCCACCACCCTTTGTGCGAAAAAGATGCCCCTCAGACTCGTATTAAATCTTTTCCCCTTCACCTCGAACCTATGTCCTCTGGTCCTCGATTCACCTACTCTGGGCAAGAGACTCTGTGCATCATTATGGAGGGGGGACCTCATTGAAACTGATCAAATAGTGAAAGGCTTGGATAGAGCGGATGTGGAGAGGATGTTTCCACTGGTTCGTCTACCCGATCTATTCCTCTCATGATTTTTTTTAACTTTTAAAAATATATATTTTAATTAGAAGCATGTATACAAATGATAATAAGCGAAAATTTAATTACAGATTTCTTACCCAGCTTTAGTTTTTACATTTTTTTAAAGAATAAAGATAAGAGAGAAAAAGATAAGAGAAACTATAATCTAATAAAGAGAAGGCGAAGATGAAAAAATAAATTACAAATAACAAGATTATGGAGATAGATCCCGGAGATATTAAGTATAACTATTCATCCAATCCCAAACTCAGGCTTCAACCCTGATTCTGTGTTAAACCAATTCACTTTTTCAAGAATTATATAAATGTAGACCATATTCTAACAAATAATTCTGGTTTGTCAATTAAGACAAATCTTATTTTTCTCCAAATGCAAGATCTCAGTCATTTCCGTAATCCACATTTTAATTGTGGGGGCTGCTGGGGTTTTTTCCAGAATTTTAGTATTAATTTTTCCGCAGTTATTAGGCTGTAATCAAGAAATTGTCGTGAAGTTTGTGCTATGTTCTGATAATCCTAATATTATTAATTTTGTATCTGGGTCCAGTTGGTTATTGATAACTTCAGAAATAATTTGCAGAAACATTCCTCTCGTTATTTTGTACCCTCTCATCAATACAGGTTGCCGATGTTATACACAATTTGTGGACATTATCCGTGTTAGATACGATTATCAACTTGGCTCACACTCAGGCTCACGCCGGTGAAGGACGCTGCAGAGTATTTGTACGAATCTCTTCAGTGATGTAGGTTGAGTAAATAAACATTGACTGGGACAGATTCTGTTCAACTTTAACAAGTTATTTATCTGCTGACGGAGATGGAAGCACAGCCCCGAAGAAATGTCATCCTAGAAACTGTGCTTGAGATTGGAGTGAGACTGAACCATCCCGCCACAACTAGAGAGAAGTGCTGAGCTACCATCCACCTCATTGGAGACCCTCGGCCTATCTTTAATCAGGGTTTATCTTGCACACAAAATTTCCCCCTTATCTTGTATCTGTCATCATCATCATCGGCGGTCACTCGAAACGAGTATGACTGTCCTCTCATGGAGGAGCCCGTGCGTGACTTTGTTTAACGTGGGGAGACTGGTGCACAGACAGCCACCCCACGGTCCTTGACAGATCTGGGTCAGGATCCAGTGGCGTGGAGTCCAAGACGACCGGAGACCCTTTTCTGCCGCAGCCTTCATCCGCCTTCCTAGCCGATTGTGATGCTCCACTAAGGTCAGCCATCGTCCTCCGCCTGTTCCACCGTTGAGGTCTTGGTTGGATTGGCTCTTTGTCAGAGACCTCCCCCTCGACCTTACCGCCATGGGTGGCCCTACCAGGAGCATAGCTCCAGACGGCATCGCTCTCAGGATCTCAGGACCACACAAGCTTCTCCACCACGACAAGGTGACAATCCATGGAGACGTAATCTGTATCTGTACTCTGTGGATTGTAATCATGTATAGTCTTTCTGCTGGCTGGTTAGCACGCAACAAAAAAGCTTTTCGCTGTACCTCAGTACACGTGACAATAAACTGAACAAAACTAAACTGTGTAGGAAGGAACTGCAGATGCTGGTTTAAACCAAAGATAGACACAAAATGCAGGAGTAACTCAGCAGGTCAGGCAGCATCTCTGGAGAGAAGGAATGGGTGACGTTTTGGTTCGAAGCTAAACTTCAAAGCGTGTGAAAATAGGCTCGATGACTTGACTTCACAGGTGGGCTGAAGGGTCTCGACCCGAAACGTCACCTATTTCCGTCTCTCCAGAGATGCTGCCTCACCCGCTGAGTTCCCCCAGCATTTTGCCAACGTTAGATTTTTCCAGCATCCGCAGTTCCTTCTTAAACAAATAATTTCCAGTACCATAATTGATCAGATTATTTTGTGTAGAACCGTCATGGTGATGCCTTCTGGTAATAAAATGAGCGGCTTATTATAAAGTCCTACTGTATTAAAGTATACTGATTGCAATCTGCACTTTAATTGCAAGAGTGAAGTGTGTGCTCTGTATCACTGTTAATAGCTGTTGAAGGCGGGGATGAATATAATTATTTAACATTTCATAGTTACACATCCAGCTGTCGTCCTCTGGTATAGATCAGTCTCCGTAGGCAAAGCTTTCAGTGAAGAGTCAGTGCGGAGATTTTTATTCATAGACTCGTCATTCTAAAAGGCCTACAAAGCCCTCAACGGGCGTGCCCCCACCTCCATCAAAAGTCTGCTCACGCACCGCACCACCTCCAGGTCCCTCAGATCGGCCGGCTTGGGGTTGCTGAACATCCCGCGGTCTAGGCATAAGCTCAGGGGCGACCGACCGCGCCTTTGCGGTTGCAGCTCCTAGACTGTGGAACAGCATCCCTCTTCCCATCAGAACTGCCCCCTCCATCGACTCCTTTAAGTCGAGACTTAAAACTCATCTCTACTCCCAAGCCTTTCTTGACGTCCTCTGAGCGAGGGCTATATGTATGTAGTGATGTTTGTATTTAATCTATGAACCACTGTTGTTTGTTATACTATTCTTATACCAAAGCACTTTGGCCAACGAGAGTACACAAAACGCTGGAGAAACTCAGCGAAGGAGATAGGCGACGTTTCGGGTCGAGACCCTTCTTCAGACTGGTCAGGGATCAGGGAAACGAGAGATATACACGGTGATGTGGAGAGATAAAGAACAATGAATGAAAGATATGCAAAAAAGTATCGATGATAAAGGGAACAAGCCATTGTAAGCTGTTTGTGGTGTGAAAATGAGAAGCTGGTGCGACTAATGTGGGGGAGGGAGATAGAGAGAGAGGGAATGCCAGGGCCCGAGGGCTGAGGGAGAGGTGGGAAGGGGAGGAGACAGCAAGAGTTAACAGAATTGATATCTCTCGTTTCCCTGATCCCTGACCAGATATCTCTCGTTTCCCTGATCCCTGACCAGATATCTCTCGTTTCCCTGATCCCTGACCAAATATCTCTCGTTTTCCTGATCCCTGACCAGTCTGAAGAAGGGTCTCGACCCGAAACGTCGCCTATCTCCTTCGCTCCTTAGATGCTGCTGCACCCGCTGAGTTTCTCCAGCTTTTTGTGTACCCTGAGAAAATTCAATGTTGTCTACGACCGTTGGCCAACGAGAGTTGTTTTTTAAATGTGCTATAGAAATAATAGGGACTTTGTCCCCACTCGGTCCATCCTAGGAGGAGGAGGAGGAGGAGGAGGAGGAGGAGGAGGTCTGAACTGTATTGTCTTCCACCGCAGTGAAGAACACTGTGGGGATGTCTGTGTGGAATTGTTGTGTATTCAAAGTCAAAGTTAATTTTATTTGTCACATCCACCCGAAGGTGCAGTGACATGAATTTGCCAGCAGCGATACACTAAAAAAGAACACACAACGCACGATAAAATGTAACACAAGCACTCTCCACAGCATTCCTCACTGTGGTGGGGGTGAACTTGAATTTGATCTGCGCAAGTTCTGATTTGCCTGCCTTGCGCCTTTTTACATGGAGAGGACGTTTGCACTAGTGGGAGAGTCTAGGAGCCGAGGGCACAGCCTCAGAATGAAAGGACGTACCTTTAGATAGGAGAAAATGATGAGGAATTTCTTTAGCCAGAGGGATGGTGAAGGAGTGGAATTCATCGCACTGCGGGTGCCGTCTGTACGGAGTTTTACCTTCTCCCCGTGTCTGTGCAGATTTTCTCCGAGATCTATTGTTTCCTCCAACACTCCAAAGACATTTGAGGAATTTGAGGAAGGACATTCTTGCTATTGAGGGAGTGCAGCGTAGGTTCACCAGGTTAATTCCCGGGATGGTGGGACTGTCATATGATGTAAGAATGGAGCAACTGGGCTTGTATTCGCTGGAATTTAGAAGGATGAGAGGGGATCTTATAGAAACATATACAATTATTAAGGGGTTGGACACACTAGATGCAGGAAACATGTTCATGATGTTGGGGGAGTCTATAACCAGGGGGGTCACAGTTTAAGAATAAGGGGTGGGCCATTTAGAACTGAGATGGGGAAAATCTTTTTCCCCTCTAGAGTTGTGAATTTGTGGAACTCTCTGCCACAGAAGGCAGTGGAGGCCGATTTATTGGATGCATTCAAAAGGGAGTTAGATAGAGCTCTTCGGGCTAGCGGAATCAAGGGATATGGGGAGAAGGCAGGAACGGGGTACTGATGGTAGATGATCAGCCATGATCACATTGAATGGCGGTGCTGGCTCGAAGGGCCGAATGGCCTCCTCCAGCACCTATTGTCTATGTAGCTATGTATCTATGTACATGTTTGTAGGTTAAATGGCTTGGTATAAATGTAAATTGCCCCTATTGTATGTAAGATAGTGCAAAGGGCCTGTCCCACTTACGTGTCCTTGGCACACGCAAATTATGCGACCTCGTGGTCGCGTTGAGGCGTACGGGCATCGTGTGGCCGCGTGGGCTGGTTGCACTGAGAAGCGCGGAGGGGTATGTAGTCGTGCGCGACATTGTGCGGGGCTCTGAAATTTTTGTTGCGAACGAAATCTTTGCGCGCCAAAGGCCTGTCGCGGAACTTGACGGCCAAAGTGGGACAGGCCCAAGACCCTGGCGCGACGCAACGTCTCCCCTCCAACAGCAGCAGAAGCGGGCAAACGATCGCCGAGCTCGGCCTTGGGGCTCACGGCCGTTGTGGTCCGGATCCGCCCCCACTCCTACTCCCAGAGCAGGGCCAAGAAAATTGAAGATGGACTCAAAATGCAGGAGTAACTCAGCGGGACCGGCAGCATCTCTGCAGCGAAGCAATGGGTGATGTTTCGGGTCAAGACCCTTCCTTTCAGACTGAAGAAGAGTCTCGACACGAAACATCATCCATTCCTTCTCTCCAGAGATGCTGCCGGTCCTGCTGAGTGACTCCAGCATTGTGTGTCCATCTTCAAATGACGTCACGCGCTCCAGACGGCTGTGCGGTCGAGTGAAGTCGCAGGTCCGTCGCGTAATTAGCGTGCCAAGGACACGTAAGTGGGACAGGGGCTTTAGTGCTTGGGGTGATCGCTGGTCAGTGCGGACTCAGTGGGCAGCGGGGCCTATTTCCGCACTGCATCTCTGAACCAAACTAAATTAAAGACATCCCGGTTCACATGGTCAACATCCTGGCTGATGAAGACAAGCATACCATGTACCTGATGATCTCTCTGTCTACACCCTCTGTTAATGATCATTCATGACTTGCACTGATCCGGACGGCTCTTTGTGTGTTTTACCTTTGATTTTGATTTTTCGTAGTTGAATTCTATTATCTGCCTGTTCCAATATTTTTCTTCAAGCATCTTGATCTGCTTTGAAAAAGCGCTGGGGTGAAAGCAGTGAATCAAATAACCCAATCTACGAGAAGCGTCGTTCTGAATTAAATCAGCCTGGGCTGACACCTGGAGAGGCTGCTTGCCAGCTCGCTTGCATTTTAAGTGATCTCTCTGGAAAAGACCAGCCCCTGGAACCCTCGTCACATTTCCGGACAGAAGTTGTCGAATTTTTACAACACAGTTAAGGGCCTGTCCCACTTACGCGACTGTTATCGGTGACTGCCGGCACCCGTCGTGGTTCGCTGAGATTTTTCAACGTGTTGAAAGTCCAGCCGCGACCAGAGAGACGCTACGACTCTTTGGGCGACTGAGGAGACGGCTCACCACCATACGGGTGTCACGTGTCGACGTGTCGCGGGGTGACGCCTGTATGGTCGTGAGTAGTCGCCCAAAGAGTCGGACCTTGTTCTGGTCGCCGCTGGATTTTCAACGTGCTGAAATTTTCGGAGACCCGCTGCGACTATGACGGGTGCAACAGTCGCCGGAAAAGTTGTTTCCTCTTTGAACAAATGGTCACATTATTCCCATCTTACGCTCTGTCCCAAAGCCCAAGGAAATTCTTCCACTACAACTGCTTTTTCAAAGTTCCCAGTGGAAATGTTTCCACTGCCTTTTAAACGTTTAACTTTGGACTTGGAGATACAGCGCGGAAACAGGCCCTTTGGCCCACCGAGTCTGCATCGCCCAGCGACCACCCAGCACTATCCGACACACACACTTGAGAGACAATTTTTACAAATGACAATTAACCTGCAAACCGGTATGCAGACACAAAATGCTGGAGTAACTGAGCGGGACAGGCAGCATCTGTGGAGAGATGGAATGGGTGACGTCTCGGGTCAAGAGCCTTCTTCAGACTGATGAGTATCAAACCTGTACATCTTCGGAGGGTGGGATGAAGCTGGAGCATCCGGAGAAGGCCCACGCAGGTCACGGGGTAAACGTGCAAACTCCGTACAGACAGCCCCCTTAGTCAGGGTGGAACCCGGGTCTCTGGCGCTGTGAGGCAGCCCCTCTACCGCTGCGCCACCGTGCCCCCCTCTTGGGCTACCCTTCAGCCAGCTCAATCAGTTGGATCTTAGTCAGATCTGCTTGTTTTCCAAAAAAACCTTCAATCAGTGTCCCTCCAGATACTAACAAGGGCGGCAGGGTGGTGCAGCGGGTGGAGCTGCTGCCTCCCAGCCCAGGGACCCGGGTTCCATCCTGACCAGCTGCCTGCAACTGGCTTCTGCCAATTCCCACAAGTGTGCAGGGTACAGCTGGTGTATGGGTAATTGTGGGTCAGTGCGGACTCGATGGGCCGAAGGGCCTGTTTCCGGCACCCATCATATCTTCCCGATGTTGGGGAGGTCCAGAACAAGGGGCCGCAGTTTAAGGATAAGGGGGAAGTCTTTTAAGACCGAGATGAGAAAATGTTTTTCACACAGAGAGTGGTGAATCTGTGGAATTCTCTGCCACAGGAGGTAGTTGAGGCCAGTTCATTGGCTATATTTAAGAGGGAGTTAGATGTGGCCCTTGTGGCTCAAGGGATCAGGGGGTATGGGGAGAAGGCAGGTACGGGATACTGAGTTGGATGATCAGCCATGATCACATTGAATGGCGGTGCAGGCTCGAAGGGCCAAATGGCCTACTCCTGCACCTATTTTATATGTTTCTATGTAGAGCTAGTGTTGGTCGGTGTGGACTCGATGGGTCGAAGGGCCTGTTTCCACACTCTAAACTCTAAACTAAATCTCTAAACTAAACTAACCTAAATTAAACTAAACTAAACTAAACTGACATCAATAAAATCCTGGGTGGACAAAAAAGCTGGAGCAACTCAGCGGGTGAGGCAGCATCTATGGAGCGAAGGAATAGGTGACGTTTCGGGTGAGGCAGCATCTATGGAGCCTTTTTGTCTACCTTTGATTTTTCCAGCATCTGCAGTTCTTTCTTTATCAATAAGATCCATTGGGGTGAGTTTTTGAAAGCTGCTAGATGGTCCAGAAGGAACTCATTAAATCACAATCCTCAATGAGCTAGACAAACATTTGCAACCATCAACTGTAACTGGGACGTGTCATCCCATTGAGGCTTAGACACGCTACACTTCAAAGTCCCTGTCAGCACAGTTTCCTGTTAACCAACACATTCCTTGATGCAAAACTCTTGAAAATTTCACAAACTTTCAAATGCCGCAAACACTAGAAATCCAAAATGAAACTACTTGCGAGGTCAGGGCGGCACGGTGGCGCAGCTGCCTCACAGCGCCGGGGGCCCCGGGTTCGATCCTGACTACGGGTGCAGTCTGTACGGGGTTTGTACGCTCTCCCCGTGGCCGCGTGGGTTTTCTCCAGGTGCTCCGGTTTCCTTCCACACTCCAAACATGTCCCAGGTTTGCAGGCTAATTGGCTCGGTAAAAATTGTGAATTGTCCCCCAGGAGTGTGTAGAATAGTGGCTGGCGTGCATCGATCGCTGGTCGGTGCGGACTGGGTGGGCTGAAGGGCCTGTTACCGCGCTGTATCTCTAAATTAAACTGAACTCAGCTATTTAGAGTCATAGGGTGATACAAAGTGGCCCTTCGGTCCAACGCCCACACCGGCCAACATGTCCCAGCTACATCAGTCCCACCTGCCCGCATTTGGACCATATCCCTCCTAACGGGTTTGGTGGGATATCGTCAAAATGTACCAGTCCAACTGTTTCTTAAACGTTGGGATAGTCCCTGCCTCAACTACCTCCACGACCTCCTTGTTCCATGCACCCACCATCCTTAGTGTGAAAAAGTTACTCCTCAGATTCCTATTAAATCTTTTCCATTTCACCTTAAACCTTTGACCTCTAGTCCTCGATTCACCTAGTCTGGGCAAAAGATTCTGTGCATCATTATGGAGGGGGGACCTCATTGAGACTTATCGAATAGTGAAAGGCTTGGATAGAGCGGATGTGGAGAGGATGTTTCCACTAGTGGGAGAGTCTAGGACCAGACGTTTAGCCTCAGAATTAAAGGACGTTCCTTTAATAGGAGATGAGGAAGAATTTCTTTAGTCAGAGGGTGGTGAATCTCTGGAATTCTTTGCCACAGAAGGCTGTTGAGGCCAAGTCAATGGATATTTTAAAGGCAGAGATAGATAGACTGGATTAGTACGGGTGTCAGGGGTTATGGGGAGAAGGCAGGAGAATTGGGTTAGGAGGGAAAGATCGATCAGCCACGATTGAATGGTGGTGTAGACTTGATGGGCCGAATGGCCTAATTCTGCTCCTACAACCGATGAACTTATGAACTTGTTCTTATTTCTAATGTAAATAGTCCTTCCTGCTCCTATAGTTTTGACTTGAAAGAAGCGACACTTCAATGAGTATTATAGGGGCAGGATGCAGAGGGCATCCTATATTCCAGTATTCACACACTAAGGTTGCTATGTTGCAGTAAACATTCACTCTATTAGAGTCAATATGTGAGATTTGACTTTCTCTCATAAAACCTCACGTGAAGTGTCCATTCAGTAGTGTAACCCTGGTGACCAGGTACCAGCTGTGTGCAGGAAGGAACTGCAGAAGCTGTCTCAAACCGAAGAAAGCCCCAAAGAGCTGGAGTAACTCAGCGGGACAGGCAGCATGTCCGGAGAGAAGGAATGGGTGACCTTTCGGGCCGAGACCCTTCTTCAGACTGGTTAGGGGAAAGGGAAACAAGAGATAGGGACGATGATGTAGAGAGATATAGAACAAATGAATGAAAGATATGCAAAAAAGTAACGATGATAAAGGAAACAGGCCGTTGTTATCTGTGTGCTGGGTGAGAACGAGAAGCTGGTGCGACTTGGGTGGGGGAGGGATGGAGAGGGAGGTACCAGCTGAGGTCTGATGATGTGTTGAACGCTGTAAAAGATTTATTGGAGTTAAGGTTGTTAATATAAGAAGAATTTTTATGATTAAATCCTTTGTAGAACACAATCAAATCATAATTGGAAATATAATGCGTTTGGTCTTCCACTATGACTCACACTTCTCCCTATAACCCCTTGACACAATGTACAATTTTACATGTTTCCATTTCTGTCCTTCATACCTGAACTACTCTAGTCTAGTTTAGAGATTTTGTGTTTAGAGACACAGCATGGAAAGAGGCCACTCGGCCCAGCGAGTCCACGCCCATTCACACTGGTTCTATGCTATCCCACTTTCTCATCCACTCCCTTCACACCAGGGGCAATTTACAGAGGGCCGATTAACCTGCAGACCTGCACGTCTTTGGGATGTGGGAGGAAACCATCCGGGGAACCCCACGTGGTCACAGGGAGAACGTGCAAGCTCAGCACAGTCAGCACCCGAGGTTGGAATCGAACCTGTGTCTCCGGTGATGCAAGGCAGCCACTGCGTGTCTGCGCCACTGTGCCACCCACTCGCATATTGAGGGACCAGGTATTTTCCTCATGCGTTTGAACCTACCTGCGGGTTCGTAGGTTAATTGCCCCCTGGTGTGTAAAGGGTGGGTGAGAAGGTAGGGTAACACGGATCTAGAGTGAACGGGCGATCGATCGAAGGTAGACACAAAATGCTGGAGTTACTCAGAGGGACAGTCAGCTTCTCTGGAGGGAAGGAATGGGTGTCGTGGTGGGCAAGGACTTGGTAAAATTATTTTTGTCAAAATTCTGAATTGTGTCACATTTAATGAGGGTTTTGGCAGCTCTACAACCACTGGAAGTTCTCAGTTGAAAACCCTTTTGAACTTTATCCCTGGGGTCTGCACTGGTAATGTTTTAACCACACTGGTAATGTTGATGGCTTAATAGAAGGTGGTTGGCATGGACTTGGTGGGCCCAAGGGCTTTAAGAGTTGCAAGGTCTTTTTCTGAAAACTGGATTCAATGTCTTCAATTAACATGGTGGCACTTTTACACAAGTGTCCCTATTGTGCGTAGGGTAGTGTTAATGTGCGGGGATCGCTGGTCGGTGCGGACTCGCTGGGCCGAACGGCCTGATTCCGCGCAGTATCTCTAAACATACCAAAATGCTTCACTCGACTTTCATCAAACTGAGCCACTTAAAGAGATATCAGGGCCGATGAAGAAATGTTAGGACATGGCACTGGACAAGAAGGTTAGAGCGGTCAAGAAAGGACTGCAGAGCTTGGAGTTTGGCAGCTGAAGGTATCACTTCTTCCATAAATAGACAATAGACAATAGGTGCAGGAGTAGGCCATTCGGCCATTCGAGCCAGCACGCCATTCAATGTGATCATGGCTGATCATCCCCAATCAGTTCCCCGTTCCTGCCTTCTCCCCATATCCCCCGACTCCGCTATCTTTAAGAGCCCTATCTAGCTCTCTCCTGAAAGCATCCAGAGAACCGGCCTCCACCGCCCTCTGAGGCAGAGAGTTCCACAGACTATCCACAGATAACGGTCCTTTTTCCTCCACAGATGCTGCCCGACCTGCCGTGATCAAAAATAGACCCGACCTGGAAACCTGCGACAAGTCTGTCACGAATGGAAATGACATCAGGAGCTGAGGACTTGCTAAATGGGTTGTTTTTTTTTAATTGAACAGCGAGATTTGGACAGTGAGATCTTGCGGAAAGTTCCATTGAAATTGTCTGACTTTCCAGACCCGGGTAGAAGGTAATACTGGCGTAGCACGCACGTCTGGGCAAAGCTGACTTTCAATTCTCATCAGCTCAAAAGCAGCCGCCTGGAAAGCAGAATGGAAAAGGTTTGCAGTTAGATAAAGGGACACAGAGTGCTGGAGTGACTCAGTAGATCAGGCGGGGGGGGGGGGGGGGGGGGGGGGGAGAGAGGAGAGGCAGTACAAAGCGTGGCAGTTAATAGGTGGACAAAATCATAACAATATAGACAATAGACAATAGACATTAGGAGCAGGAGTAGGCCATTCGGCCCTTCGAGCCAGCACCGCCATCCAATGTGATCATGGCTGATCATCCCCAATCAGTACCCCGTTCCTGCCTTCTCCCCATATCCCCTGACTCCGCTATCTTTAAGAGCCCTATCTAGCTCTCTCTTGAAAGCATCCGGAGAACCGGCCTCCACCGCCCTCTGAGGCAGAGTATTCCACCGACTATCCACAGATATCTGTCCATTTACCTCCACAGATGCTGCCTGGCCCGCTGAGTTCCTCCAGCACTTTGTTTTTTTTGTTTAATTCAACATCATCATTAACCTTCTTTGCACTCTCTCCAGAGGAATCACTGCTTTCCATTGTTATAGATCGGAAATGGATGCAACACTTAAACCGTGATCTAATGAGTGCTGTCCACACGCCTAGCTTAATCCCTAGCTGGAGAAACTCAGCGGGTGAGGCAGCTTCTGTGGAGCGAAGGAATGGGTGACGTTTCGGGTCGAGACCCTTCTTCAGACTGATGTGGAGATGTGGGAGGGGCCGGAACCCGCCCCTCCCCCACCTCCACATCAGTCTGAAGAAGGGTCTCGACGTTAGTCTGGAGAAGGGTCTCCACGTGAAACGTCACCTATTCCTTCGCTCCATAGATGCTGCCCCACCCACGGAGTTTCTCCAGCTTTTTTTTAATTGACCTTCCATTTCTCCAGCATCTGCCGTTCTTTCTTAAACCTAGCTTAATCTATCCCTTTTCGTATTCTACAGTCTATTCATAAATTCAAGGAGCAGAATTCGGCCATTCGGCCCATCAAGCCTTCTCCGCCATTCAATCAAGGGCTGATCTATCTCTCCCTCCCAACCCCATTCTCCTGCCTTCTCCCAGTAACCCCTGACACCCGTACTAATCGAGAATCTGTCAATCCCTGCCTTAAAAAATATCCATTGACTTGGCCTCCACAGCCGTCTGTGGCAATGAATTCCACAGATTCACCACCCTCTGGCTAAAGAAATTCCTCCTCATCTCCGATCTAAAAGTATGTCTTTATTCTGAGGCCTGTGACCTCTGGTCCAAGATTCTCCCACTAGTGGAAACATCTTCTCCGCATCCACTCTATCCAGGTCTCTATTCCTTGGCTAATAAATGAGAGTCGCCCATCTGTTTTGAAATCTTCTTACCGATCTGTCCTGTTGCCTTTAAAGATCCTTGGATATACATTTTCAAAATTCCTTTACCTTGCAAACCTTTGCATTGACCATCTAACCATTGTATTCTGACATCTCCTGAGTTTCTCTGGTCTGCCACTTTCCTGCCCACAAATGAGTGGACCATTCCTACCTTGCTGAAGCCCCAAGTCTCCAACTTCTTCTCAATCACGTGGCAAATCACATCCGCCCATTACAAATTATGGTTTTGGACTGGACCTCATAGAGCCTTAGAATCATACAATAAATCGGCCCAACTTGCCCATACCATGGTGGCATAGTGGTAGAGCTATTGCCTACCAGTGCCAGACACCCAGGTTCGATCCTGACTAGGAGCTTGGTGCAAATGTGTGTGTCAGATAGTGTTAATGTGCAGGGGTTCGCTGCTCGCTGCAGACTCAGTGGGCCTGTTGCTGCAAGGGGGACCTTATAGAGACTTACTTACACAATTCTTAAGGGGTTGGACAGGCCAGATGCAGGAAGATTGTTCCCTATGTTGGGGAAGTCCAGAACAAGGGGTCACAGTTTAAGGATAAGGGGGAAGTCTTTTAGGACCGAGATGAGAAGATACTTTTTCACGCAGAGAGTGGTGAGTCTGTGGAATTCTCTGCCACAGAAGGTAGTTGAGGCCAGTTCATTGGCTATATTTAAGAGGGAGTTAGATGTGGGCCTTGTGGCTAAAGGGATCAGAGGGTATGGGGAGAAGGCAGGTACAGGATACTGAGTTGGATGATCAGCCATGATTATATTGAATGGCGGTGCAAGCTCGAAGGGCCGAATGGCCTACTCCTGCACCTATTTTCTATGATTCTATGATTCTATACTGCACTGTATCTCTCAACTAAACTAAACTAAATTAACCAACATGTCTCATCTACACTAGTCCCATCAGTCTGCCTTTGGCCCATATCCCTCTAAACCATGTACCTGTCTAAATCTTCCTTAAACGTTGCAATGGAACCAGCCTCAGCTACCTCCCCCGGCAGCTCGTTCCATACACCCACCACCCTTTGCGTAAAAAAGTTGCCCTCAGGTTGATATTAAATCTTTCCCCCCTCACCTGCAAACCTATGTCCTCTGGTTTTTGATTCCCCAACTCTGGATAAAAGACCCAGTGCATTTACCTGATCCATTCCTCTCATCACCTTGTACAACCGTATAAGATCACCCCTCATCCTCCTGCGCTCCCAGGAATAAAGTCCCAGCCTGAGCCACCTCTCACTATAGCTCACACCCTCGAGTCCTCGTAAATCTTCCCTGCAGTCTTTCCAGCATATTGTGTTGGAACAAAGATATGAAGCTCCTTTCGGGCCTTACAGTAGGTACTTGAATCAATCATTCTGAATTCAAGCCAGCAGCTCCAGCAAATAGCCAAGAACGAGAGAACTGTACACTGTAGTTTAATAACACTAGAGGATTATAAAATTATTTTACGGTTTCAGGAATAGTGTGATGCGTACGCTCCCACTAATTTTCCACGGAAGCATGTTGAACGGTGGCATTTAATAGTATTTTGTACCACACTAATTAGACAATAGACAATAGGTGCAGGAGTAGGCCATTCAGCCCTTCGAGCCAGCACCGCCATTCAATGTGATCATGGCTGATCATCCCCAATCGGTACCCCGTTCCTGCCTTCTCCCCATATCCCCTGACTCCGCTATTTTTAAGAGCACCATCTAGCTCTCTCTTGAAAACATCCAGAGAACCGGCCTCCACCGCCCTCGGAGGCAGAGAATTCCACAGACTCACCAGAGAAAAAGTGTTTTTTCCTCGTCTCTGTTCTAAATGGAACTGTGACCCCCTGGTTCTGGACTCCCCCAACATCGGAGCATGTTTCCTGCTTCTAGCGTGTCCCAAGAACAATAACTGTTATTCAACGGCAATGATTGGGTACAAGGGCGGCGTGTTCGTGCAGCGGTAGAGTTGCTGCCACACAGCGTTGACAGCGCCGGAAGCGGGTGCTGTCTGTACGGAGTTTGTACGCTCTCCCCGTGAGGCGCGGATTTTCTCCGAGATCTTGGGTTTCCTCCCACGCTCCAAAGAAGTACAGGTATGTACGTTAATTGTATGGGTATGTGTAAATTGTCCCTAGTGTGTGTGGGGTAGTGTTAATAACCATATAACCATATAACAATTACAGCACGGAAACAGGCCCTCTCGGCCCTTCCAGTCCGTGCCGACCATTTGTTTTCCCCTAGTCCCATCTACCTGCTCCATTCCCTCCATACCCCTCCATTCCCTTCACGTCCATATACCTATCCACTTTACTTTTAAATGTTAAAATCGATCCTGCCTCCACCACTTCTGCTGGAAGCTCATTCCACACAGCCACCACCCTCTGAGTAAAGAAGTTCCCCCTCACGTTACCCCAAAACCTCTGTCCCTTAATGTGCGGGGATCGCTGGTCTGCACAGACTCGGCAGGCCGAAGGGTTTGTTTCCGCGCTGTATCTCTAAACTAAACAAAACTGTACACAATGCGCTAATCAAATCTTCATAATAAAAGCGATCCTGCGTACTGCCTTTCACTCATTCATGTACAAGGACATCCAGGCCTCTTTGAATGCTGACAATAACCCAGTCTCTCACCGTTTAACAAAGACACTACTCCACGGCCTTGTCTCCCAAGGCAGGTGATCGCACATTTTCCGTACTATATCCCCTCTTCCATCTTCTCAGCTGGTTGGCACAGACGTGGTGGGCCGAAGGGCCTGTTTCCGCACAGAATCTCTAAACTAAACATTTACCGGCTTTGGCATAATCTTCTTCCTTTTATCTAGTTTAAATTTAGTTAATAACTGTTTAAATTTAGGCTTTCGATCTGCCTCAACCTGACTAATCTCTCTTCAGTTTAATGAAGACCCTCGACCCGAAACATCGCCTATTCATTCTCTCCAGAGATGCTGCCTGGCCCGCTGAGCTACTCCAGCATTTTGCGTCTATCTTCTGACTAATCTATATTTTGAAGCAGTAATATCATTTTATATGAGGTCCCACGGCCTGTTGAGACCTGGGTAGATTGCTGCATTGAAAAAAAACCATTTAGTCATTACCTTCCTGTTTCACTCCATGACTCATTTCATATCATCTATTCTCCTGCAGTGGCTCGAAACTATATAAACTTCACTTTGTTCAGCTGTTATCTAATTCCCTTTCATAAGTTCATTGGTGAATTGAATGCTTCACTGTTACGTGTGACAAGTCACAGTGAAATTCTTTGCTTACATACATACCCAAGGTATGCAAATAGTGGCCAATAAAGGGCAAAGTTACAAAGTACCTCCACGCCAGGTCCCCCTTTGTTCTACCCCACCCACATGGCGGACCCCCCACGCCGGGCCCTCCTTTCTTCCTTCCCCTCGGCAGCGGGATCCTCACTTCCACGTGGTCCGTCCTCATCCGTCGGTCGGCGCCATCGTCGACCGCCGCACCGATCTCTCCACTATCGGCGCCGGGTCCTCTACGGACGGCAACCCAGCCCCAACCGCGGGCTCCGCAGTCCCAGGGGCCGTTGGCCGCGGGCTTCGTCGACTCGCGAGGCTCCGACCCAGAGCAGAATTAGGCCATTCGGTCCATCAAGTCTACTCCGCCATTCAATCATGGCTGATCTATCTTTCCCACTCAACCCCATTCTCCTGCCTTCTCCCCATAACCTCTGACACCCGCACTAACCACAAATCTATCTATCTCTGCCTTCAAAATATCCACTGACTTGCCTCCACAGCCGTCTGTGGCAATGAATTCCACAGATTCACCACCCTCTGACTCATCTTCCTAAAGGAACATCCTTTCATTCTGAGGCTATGGCCTCTTGTCCTAGACTCTCCCACCAGTGGAAACATCCTCTCCACATCCACTCTATCCAGGCCTTTCACTATTCGGTAAGTTTCAATGAGGTCCCCCCTCATCCTTCTAAACTCCAGCGAGTGCAGGCCCAGTGCCGTCAAACGCTCATCATATGTTAACCTACTTATTCCTGGGATCGTTCCTGTCCTTTCAACAGATTCCGTGCTGTATTATGGGCCAAGGAGATACAAGGACCTGCAGACGATCGGTTTACAAAAAAAGGCACAATATGCTGGAGTAACTCGGCAGGTCAGGCAGCATCTCTGGGGGACTTGGAGAGATATGCTGGACAAACACTTTCAACTGTACCTCTCTTTAAATGGATGGAATTAACGATTGTAAAATTAAGGCCACAAGAGCTAAGAATAAAGCATAAACTGTGTGCGAGAGGTCGATGCTAATTTCAGAAAGAAGAGTAAAGAGAGACAATGATGGATTAAAGGAGAACAAGAAAATCAGGACATAAGGAAACATCTTCAAAAAGTTTCAATTTGAAATTTAAGAATTGAAAAATCTAGAATGGAGGACAGGTAATGAGTTTATACCTACGCTGGAGTGGGTGAATGATGCTAAGTCTACATCACATGGTTGTAAAATGTACTTAATCGTGTACAATGTACCTTGTCAGCACGGTGGCGCAGCGGTAGAGTTGCTGCCTCACAGCGCCAGAGACTTGGTTTCGATTCTGACTACGGGTGCTGTCTGTACGGAGTTTGCACGTTCTCCCCATGACCTGCGTGGGCTTTCTCCGGGATCTCCTGGTTAATTGGTTTGGTATAATTGTAAATTGTCCCTTGTGTGTGTGTGTGTGTAGGGTAGTGCAAAAGCCCTGTCCCAGGGTGCACGTTCATTTCAAGAGCTCTCCCGAGTTTAAAAAAAAATCAAACTCGTGGTAAGCACAGAGAATGAACGTAGCGGGTACGTCGGAGCTCGGGGACGTCTCTTAGCGCTAACGCCAGGTACTCTGGACGACTTGCTTAACGGCAGGTAAGCTCGGGAAGACTGGTGAAGATTTTTCAACATGTTGAAAAATGTCCACGAGAGCCCCGAGTACCGACGAGTGCGGCCATTACCGTAAATCTCCGAGTTCGAATCAGGGCAAACTCGGGGGAACTCTTGGAATGAACTCGTACCGTGGGACGGGGCTTTAAGCGTGCGGGATCGCTGGTTGGCGCGGACCCAACGGGCTGAAAGGCCGGTTTCCGTATAGTATCTCTCTGAACTAAATCTGGGATGAATAAGATTCAATGAACATTGAATTCCCAAATTTTAGGCTAACCCACTTTCTTACCCCACTATATCCACCCCCACCCCCCTCTCCCACCCCTCTGCCCCAACTCTCTCTCTCTCCCCCCAACCCCCCCCACTTTCCTCTCTCTGCCTTCACAATACACACCTCTTCTAACCTGCCCCATACCTTGCGCTTTTATCTCTGGCCTGACCTGCTGAGTTACTGTTTGATTAATTGGCTTTCGTAAAATCGTTCGAAAGCCAAGGGCCTGGTTCCATCCTGTATCTCTAAACTAAACTAAACTCAACTAAAGATGTCCTGCCTGTCCCGCACTTTGTGTCCATCACTCCAGCACTTTGTGTCCATCTTTGGTATAAACCAGCATCTGCAGTTCCTTTCCACACAGTAACTGTAGGAGTTCTGGACCAAATTGTTGGCTAATTGTTTTGGTATAAGTGTAAATTGTCCCTGGTGTGTGTAGGATAGTGTAAGTGTGTGGGGATCCCATCCACTAATCTATTAAAGTACGTGTCCATATGCATAGAAACATAGAAAATAGGTGCAGGAATAGGCCGTTCGGCCCTTCGAGCCAGCACCACCATTCAATATGATCATGGCTGAGCATCCACAATCAGTACCCTGTCCCTGCTTTCTCCCCATATTCCGTTAGCCCCAGGAGCTAAATCTAACTCTCTCTTGAAAATATCCAGTGAATTGGCCTCCACTGCTGTCTGTGGCAGAGAATTCCACAGATTCACAACTCTCTGGGTGGAAAAGTTTTTCCTCATCTCAGTCCTACACACGTGAATAGCACGCACTGCCATTACTTTCACAGCTCTTTTGAAAATAACGTATTCTTAACTTGAAACCGTGAAATTCATTGAAGACAACATAACAGTGACACACATCACAATTAAGACGCATTTAGCTATGAAACCAAAATTCGTTTCGCCGAATAGGTCCGTCAGCCTCCCATTCCTCAACTCGGTCCTGGGCCTCCTCAGAGTGAGCAAACACCGCAAAAACACCTCCCGCACACTTGAATGAATTTTCTCAATTCTGAACCCTTGCTGACAATTCCCTCATATCTCCCTCCCCCACAGCACTAGCTTCTCAACACACATCACAATTATATTTTTTGCATATTCTTTCACATTGCATCATTCCCTAGTCTGAAGAAGGGTCTAAAAATGCTGGAAGTTTCTCCAACTGATGTATTAACTGGAAATTCAAATGTTGCTTAATGCTCTTTACACAGCACAGTAGATAGTGTAGCAATTACCGCATGTGCTTCTTATGTCTAATTTAATCTTACCACTGTTTATTGTTTTACCCAGGAGATTTTGAATATCTCCTCGTCTAATTTAGTTTAGTTGAGTTTGGTTTAGAGACACAGCGTGGAAACAGGCCCTTCGGCCCACTGAGTTCATGCCGACCGGCGACCTCGTACATTAACACTGTCCCACACACACACACTCGGGGCAATTTACATTTATACCAAGCCAATTCACCTACAATCCTGCACATCTGTGGAGAGTGGGAGGAAACCGAAGATCTCGGAGAAAGCCCGGGGAGAACGTACAAACTCCGTACAGACAACACCCGTAGTCGGGATCGAACCCAGGCCGCAACTCTACCGCTGCGCCACCGTGCCGCCCACATCTCTCCTGATCTGTTTAAGAGCAATCTATTTATATTTTCTTCCAACTACCGACTTAAAACCATAGCCCAGTGTGTGGTATAATGTACTAAACTTAACTAAACTAAACTGTCTATATTAGCTGACCACGAGAATGGATGACTATCGATGACTGGGTCAACATATGACGAGCATTTGATGCCACTGGGCCTGTACTCGCTGGAGTTTAGAAGGATGAGGGGGGACCTCATTGAAACTTACCAAATAGTGAAAGGCCTGGATAGAGTGGATGTGGAGCGGATGTCTCCACTAGTGGGAGAGTCTAGGACCAGAGGGCACAGCCTCAGAATTAAAGGACGTACCTTTAGAAAGGAGATGAGGAGGAATTCCTCTGGTCAGAGGGTGGTGTTTTACTCTCGATGCCCAGTGCTTCCACTTTGGGTGATGTTGGTCAAATGCTGAACCTTGTCCTGGACACTGAAGACGTAAACCTTTTGTGAAACTGTTTCTCAACTATTAGAGGGAACGACGGGAAACGATAAAAAAGTAAATAGAACTAAATCTATGAAAGTAATTGCAATCGCTGTTGGACTGGAGGGGGAAGACAGCTACTGGAGGATCTTGGGGTCCAAGTCCATAACTGCCTAGAAGTGGCGGCAGAAGTAGAGATTCAAGATTCAAGGGTCAAGAGAGTTTATTGTCGTGTGTCCCTGATAGGAACAATGAGATTCTTGCTTTGCTTCAGCACAACAGAACATAGAAGTACACAAAAGGCCGGAGAAACTCAGCGGGTGCAGCAGCATCTAAGGAGCGAAGGAGATAGGCGACGTTTCGGGTCGAGACCCTTCTTCAGACTGGTCAGGGATCAGGGAAACGAGAGATATAGACAGTGATGTGGAGAGATAAAGAACAATGAATGAAAGATATATGCAAAAAAGTATCGGTGATAAAGGGAACAAGCCATTGTAAGCTGTTTGTGGTGTGAGAATGAGAAGCTGGTGCGACTAGGGTGGGGGAGGGAGATAGAGATAGAGGGAATGCCAGGGCCCGAGGGCTGAGGGAGAGGTGGAAGGGGAGGAGACAGCAAGGGTTAACAGAATTGAGAAAATTCAATGTTCAAGCCCAGAGGATGCAGACTCCCCAAGCGGAATATGAGGTGCTGTTTCCTCCAACTTGAAGTGTTGCTCACTCTGGCCGTGGGAGGAGGCCCAGGACCGAGAGGTCGGATACGGAATGGGAGGGGGAGTTGAAGTGCTGAGCCACCGGGAGGTCGGGTTGGTTATTGCGGACCGAGCGGAGGTTGTTCGGCGAAACGATCGCCAAGCCTCCGCTTGGTCTCACCGATATAGATCATCTGGCATCTGGAGCAGCGGATGCAGTAGATGAGGTTGGAGGAGGTGCAGGTGAACCTCTGTCGGACCTGGAAGGACTGCTTGGGTCCCTGAAAGGAGTGGAGGGGGGAGGTGAAGGGACAAGTCATATTCTCTCAGCATATGACAGTCCCGCCATCCCGAGAATTAACCTTGTAAACCTACGCTGCACTCCCTCAATAGCAAGACTGTCCTTCCTCAAATTAGGGGGACAAAAACTGCACATAATACTCTAACTTTTTCCAGCCCCTTCCCCCGTTTTCCGTGACCCATCGGGAGTATTGGGAGCAATGGGAGTATTGTGAACAATTTTGTGCCCCATATCTCAGGAAAGATTTAGGTAGGAGGCGAGGAGGAATTCCTTTAGTCAGAGGGCGGTGAATCTGCGGGAGTCATTGCCACTGAAGGCTGTGGGGGTCAAGTCAATGGATATTATTTAAGGCAGAGATTGACAGATTCTTGATTAGTACGGGTGTCAGGGGTTACGGGGAGAAGGCGGGAGAATGTGG
>CM069157.1:4461220-4468720 GCA_035221665.1 Okamejei kenojei
TACACAAGGGCTGATAGGTTTATGGAACGAGCTGTCTGAGGAGGTAGTTGAGGCAGGGACTATGAATAGGTACATGAATAGGACAGGTTTGGAGAGAATGGGCCAAGCGCAGGAAGGTGGGACTAGTGTAGATGGGGCATGTTGGTGGGAGTGGGCCGAAGGGCCTGTTTCTACGCTGTATCACTCTACGACTCTCAGCAGGTTAAGACATCATTTCATTGAAACTTCTTGAATAGTGAAAGGCCTAGATAGAGTACACGGGGAGAGGATGTTTCTGCGAGTGGGAGAGTCTAGGACTAGAGGGCACGGCCTCAGAATAAAAGGACGTACCTTTAGAAAAGAGACGAGGAGGAGTTTCTTTAGCCAGGGGGTGGTGAATCTGTGGGATTCATTGGGTATTTTTAAAGCAGAGCTTCACAGGCACAGTGAACCAGCGGTCGAGTTGCTGCCTTACAGCGCCAGACACCCGGGCTCAATATGACTGCAGGTGCTGTCCATACGCAGTTTGCACGTTCTCCCTGGGACCACGTGGGTTTTCTCCGGGTGCTCTGGTTTCCCCCACATTCCAAAGACCTGTAGGTCTGAAGGTTAATTGGCTTCGGTAAAAATTGCAAATCGTTCCAAGTGTGTGGGATAGTGCTTGTGTACGGGGCGACCACTGGTCGGTGGGCTGAAGGGCCTGTTTCCGCGCTGTATCTCTCTAAAGTCTAAAATCTCCAAAGGTTCTTGATTAGTAAGGGTGTCAAAGGTTACGGGAGGAAACCGAAGATCTTGGATAAATCATAGAGTGATAGAGCGTGGAAACAGGCCTTTCTACCCAACTTTAAGAATAAGGGGTAAGCCATTTAGAACGGAGACGAGGAAACACTTTTTCTCACAGAGAGTGGTGAGTCTGTGGAATTCTCTGCCTCAGAAGGCAGGGGAATGGGGTTGAGAGGGAAAGATAGATCAGCTATGATTGAATGGCGGAGTAGACTAGATGGGCCGAATGGAAGGATCCTGCTTCTGTGACTGATGACACAGGTTCTCCAGAGATGCTGCCTGACCTGCTGAGCTACTCCAGTACCTGGTGTTCTCTGAAATCTTACAGCATCTGCTGAACCTTGTCTCTGCCTTAGGTGATTTGATATTCTGATTCATAATTAATGAGGAATTGGAGGCACTGTTTGCTTTTAAGATTAATGTCCATTCTTTCCACAAAACCTCAGTACACACTTGCGATATTTAAAAGTGACAAACCGGTTAAAACTTCCCTGCTAATTACTTTTTCGATGTTCTCTTGATTATCTTTTTTCAAACGAGTCTTTGCACAAGAGAAGCGTAGGAACAGAGATGCAAGGAACTGCAGGTGCTGGAGCCTTGAGCAAGACACAAAGTGCTGGAGGATCTCAGCGGGCCAGGCAGCATCTGTCGAGGGAGTGGATAGGTGATGTTTCTGGTTGGGACCAAAGATCCTACAGCGGAGCAAGATAGACCACTCCATCTAAATGCAATGGGCTGACGTGTAGCACGCAACAGAGCGGAATGTGGGCCTTTTTTCCATCCATTTCAGTAACCCGACCCGACCCGACCCGACCCGACTCGCAGTGTAATCAACATTGCGGGGGAACAGTTTGTATTAATAAATTATAATTCTGAAAATGAGGAGAAGATTTTTCCCAAATAACTTTTATTTTTACGAGGATGTTTCCGTAAACCGGCTCCCGTCTCTGCACCAGTATCTTTGCTCCGCTACGGGATCTTTGGGGCGGAGACGGAAGCCGGTTACGGAAATGGGGCCGAGAATTACCCGTGAATCTGCCCATGACCGCACTACGCCTTTTTCGTCGAGTGGACCATCTTGCTCGCTGTAGGGCCTTTGGTTGGGACCCTCCTGCAGACTGATTGTTGTAGAGGGGAGCAAAGCTGGAAGAGAGAGGTGGGAGTGGGACAAAGTCTGGCGAGTGATAGGTGGGTGCAGTTGGGGGAGGGTGGTTTGGCGGGGTGGGTGGATGTGAGTGTCAAAGGCAAGTGGTGAAAAGGAAACAAAAGGGTGTCAGATAAGGAGAGAAGAGGCGTGAAATATTAAGGTGGAGGAAGGGTGTAGATGGAATGGGACAGTGGAGGGGGGGGGGTCAGTTCAGTTTAGTCGTCACGTGTACCGAGGTGCAGTGAAAAGCTTTTGTTGCGTGCTAACCAGTCAGCGGAAAGACAATACATGATTACAATCGAGTCATTGACAGTGTATAGAGGAGCAGAGATTTAAGTGTGGACTGATTAAAATTTTTATTATTTTTTTTTTTTGGGACTGATTAAAATATGTGATTGCAGATCTGCTTCTGTGGCTGGCATGCAAATGGTCGCCGGGTTGGGCGCTGTCTTGTATAAGTTGGGCCGGATGGGAGGAGATGTTTAGCTGGCTGAGTCTTTACCAATCCAAAAGAGGCTCAATGGGCTGAATGGCCACTTCTATTGTAAAAAGAAAGCGCTGTAGTATCTCAGCAGGTCCGGCAGCATCTCTGGAGAACATGGGTAGTCTGAAGAAGGGCCCCAACCCGAAACGTCACCTATCCATGTTCTTCAGTGATGCTTAAGAAGGAACCACAGATGCTGTTTTCCTTCAAAGATAGACGCAAAAAGCTGGAGTAACTCAGCAGGATGGGCAGCATCTCTGGAGAGAAGGAATGGGTGACGTTTCGGGTCGAGACCCTTCTTCAGACTGATTCATCCATTCCTTCTCTCCAGAGATGCTGCCTGTCCCGCTGAGTTACTCCAGCACTTTGCATTACTGTTTTTGCCTCCCAGATTTAATATCAGGAATGGTGTGAGGTGGGTAGAATATTTGGTGTAGACTTGTTGAGTGTAGGGGCCAGTTCATAGAAACATAGAAAATAGGTGCAGGAGCAGGCCATTCGGCCCTTCGAGCCTGCACCGCCATTCAATATGATCATGGCTGATCGTCCAACTCAGTATCCTGTATCTGCCTTCTCTCCATACCCCCTGATCCCTTTAGCCACAAGGGCCACATCTAACTCCTTCTTAAATATAGCCAATGAACTGGCCTCAACTACCTTCTGTGGCAGAGAATTCCACAGATTCACCCCTCTCTGTGTGAAAAATGTTTTCTTCATCTCGGTTCCCCCTTATCCTTAGACTGTGACCCCTTGTTCTGGACCCCTTGTCCAACATCGGGAACAATCTTCCTGCATCTAGCCTGTCCATCCCCTTAATAATGTTGTAAGTTTCTATAAGATCCCCCCTCAAGTCTTCTAAATTCCAGCGAGTACAAGCCGAGTTCCCGTGGTGTGCGACTCTAACTCTCACAGAGTGGGACGTCTTCAGTGGCTGCAAGGATGGTCAGAGTCATACAGCACTGAAACAGGCCCTTCGGCCCAACTAGTCCATGCCGACCAACATACCCCATCTACCCGTCCCACCTGCCTGAGTTTGGCCCAATCCTTTGACAGATTTTATGCCTACTTGTCACGTTCCACTCAGCTAACACTGAGCCAGTCTCCATTTCCTTATCATCATCTGCTTTGATCTGTTGTTTTCACACCTTGCCCTACCTTATCTCTAGAATCCCTCTCCCCTGACTCTGAGTGAAGAAGGGTCTTGTCCCGAAACATCACCCGTTCCTTCTCTCCCAACATGCTGCAGGTCCCGCTAAATTACTCCAGCATTTTGTGTCTATTTTCCCTCTAAACCTTTCCTGTCCATGTACTTCTCCAACTGTCTTTTAAGTAAGTATGTAAGTTTATTGGCCAAGTATTCACATACAAGGAATTTGCCTTGGTTCTCTGCCTACAGGTAACAACTTGACACACAGTGACAGTTACAAATGACTCAGAAAACACTAAACATTAATAATAATAAAACATTCATGATAAAACACCGTTGATCAAGCATGTGAACCAACAAAATACCAGATCAAAGGGGGGCTACTCGTGGATAAAAAACTGGATTTTTGGTTCCATAACTCCCACCACCACTGTTGAAAAGCCCATAGAGCAACTAGAAACATAGAAATAGGTCGTGGGCCATTCGCCCTTCGATGGCGCCATTAAATATGATCATCATCCAACTCAGTATCCTGTACCTGCCTTCTCTCCATACCCCCTGATCCCTTTAGCCACAAGGGCCACATCTAACTCCCTCTTAAATATGGCCAACGAACTGGCCTCAACTACCTTCTGTGGCAGAGAATTCCACAGATTCACCACTCTCTGTGTGAAAAACGATTTTCTCATCTCGGTCCTAAAAGGTTTCCCCCTTATCCTTAAACTGTGAGCCCTTGTCCTGGACTTCCCCAACATCGGGAACAATCTTCCTGCATCTAGCCTGTCCAACCCCTTAAGAATTTTGTAACTCTCACCTTAATCCTGTCCCCTAGTTCTTGATTCCCCTAATCTGTGCATTCACCCTGTCTATTCCCCTCATTATTTTATACACCTCCTCCCCCAGCTTCCTGCACTCCAAGGAATAATGTCCTGGCCTTCCCAACCACTCCCTATATCTCAGGCCCTCAAGTCCTGGCAACATCCTCAGAAATCTTAAGCTCATAGGTTCTCGCAGCAGAATTAGGCCATTCATCCCATCAAGTCTACTCCGCCATTCAATCAAGGCTGATCTATCTCCCCCTCCTAACCCCATTCTCCTGCCTTCTCCCCGTAAGCCTGACACCCACACTAAGCAAGAATCTGCCAATCTCCACCTTAAATATATCCACTGACTTGGCCTCCACAGCCGCCTGTGCCAATAAATTCCACAGATTCACCACCCTCTGGCTAGAGAAATTCTTTCTGATCTCCTTTCTGGTGGAACCTCCTTTCATTCTGAGGCTCTGGCCTCAGGTCCAAGACTCTCCCACCAGTGGAAACATCCTCTCCATCTTCTCTGCACTCATCATATTAGTCTCGAAGACTTAATATGTGGGGATTAATAAAATACCAAAGGGTGAAGTCATGCTTTGGGATGAAATGGCATGTAATTGTACACTACAGAGGTATATGGGATGAAAACAGGCCCATCTTCCCAACTTGTCCACGCAGATCATAACGCCCGGTCTATTCCTGACCCACCTGCCTTTGTTTGGCCCATAACCCTCTAAATCTGATCAATTCATGTCGCTTTCCAAATGTCTTCAGTTTAGTTTAGTTTAGAGATACAGCGCGGAAACAGGCCCTTCGGCCCACCGAGTCCGCACCGACCAGCGATCCCCGCACACTAACACTACCCTACAGCCAGCAGGGACAATTTACATTTATACCAAGCCAATTAACCTACAAACCTGTAGGTCTTTGGAATGTTGGAGGAAACCGAAGATCTTGGATAAGTCATACAGTGTGGAAACGGGCCTTCCTGCCCAACCTTCTGCCCAACTTTAGGAATAAGGAGTAAGCCATTCAGAACGGAGACGAGGAAACACATTTTCTCACTGAGAGTGGTGAGTGTGGAATTCTCTGCCTCAGAGGGTGATGGAGGCAGGTTCTCTGGATGCTTTCAAGAGAGAGCTAAATAGGGCTCTTAAAGATAGCGGAGTCAGGGGATATGGGGAGAAGGGAGGAACGGGGTACTGATTGGGGATGATCAGCCATGATCACATTGAATGGGGGTGCTGGCTCGAAGGGCCAAATGGCCTACTCCTGCACCTATTGTCTATTGTCTATTGTCTATTGCCCACATTGACCAACATGCCCTATCTACACTAGTCCCACCTGCCTGACGTTTGGCCCACATCCCTCTAAACCTGTACTATCCATGTACCTGTCTAAATGTTTCTTAAATGTTTCGATGGTATCTGCTTCGACAACCTCTGGCAGCTCGTTCCATACACCCACTATCCCTTGTGTAAAAAGGTTACCCCTCCGGTTCCTATTGAACCTGTCCCCCCACCCCCCCCCCCCCCCCCCCCCCCCCCCCCCCGCCTCACCTTAAACTTATATCCTCAGGTTCATTTTAGTTTTAGTGATACAGCGCGGAAAAGGCCCTTCGGCCCACCGGGTGCGTGCCAACCAGCGATCCTCGCACATTAACACTATCCTACACACGCTAGGAGCATTTATTTACATTTACACCAAGCCAATTAACCGACAAACCTGCACGTCTTTGCAGTGTGGGGGGTTAAGCGAAGATCTCGGAGAAACCCCACACAGGTTAAGGGGAGAACGTACAAACTCCGTACAGACAGCACCTGTAGTCGGGATCGAACCCCTTAGTCTCTGGTAAATGCTTTTAACCTTCTCTATCAACTGTAGCTCCGGAATACTTGCCTCAGAGCCAAGAGGTTATGGTTTGAGTACAAAAATCCAGGCTGGTTATCCAAAGCGTTGCTTAGGGAGTGTTTTAATGTCGGTTTAAACATTAACCCGGTGCCTTGGCCAATATTTATCCGTCAAACAACATGTCTGGAGTACCAAGACCTCATTTCATTTCATTTATATTTTATCGCATCGTTGGCTGCTGGATGCCCACACTATGACTACACCTGCATTTCGGAGATTTGCTCAGTTTAGTTTAGAGACACAGTGCGAAAACAGGCCCTTTGGCCCACTGAGTCCGCACCTATTAACCGATTAACGCTACCCTACCAACCTACCAACACTCTAGAAACATAGAAACGTAGAAAATAGGTGCAGGAGTAGGCCATTCGGCCCTTCGAGCCTGCACCGCCATTCAATATGATCATGGCTGATCATCCAACTCAGTATCCTGTACCTGCCTTCTCTCCATACCCCCTGATCCCTTTAGCCACAAGGGCCACATCTAACTCCCTCTTAAATATGGCCAATGAACTGGTCTCAACTACCTTCTGTGGCAGAGAGTTCCACAGACTCACCACTCTCTGTGTGAAAAATGTTTTTCTCATCTCGGTCCTAAAAGACTTCCCCCTTATCCTTAAACTGTGACCCCTTGTTCTGGACCTCCCCAACATCGGGAACAATCTTCCTGCATCTAGCCTGTCCAACCCCTTAAGAATTTTGTAAGTTTCTATAAGATCCCCCCTCAATCTTCTAAATTCTAGCGAGTACAAGCCAAGTCTATCCAGTCTTTCTTCATATGAAAGTCCTGCCATCCCAGGAATCAGTCTGGTGAACCTTCTCTGTACTTCCTCTATGGTAAGAATGTCTTTCCTCAGATTTGGAGACCAAAACTGTACGCAATACTCCAGGTGTGGTCTCACCAAGACCCTGTACAACTGCAGTAGAACCTCCCATGCTCCTATACTCAAATCTTTGCTATGAATGCTAACATACCATTCGCTTTCTTCACTGCCTGCTGCACCTGCATGCCTACTTTCAATGACTGGTGTACCATGACTCCCAGGTCTCGCTGCATCTCCCCTTTTCCTAATCGGCCACCATTCAGATAATAGTCTACTTTCCTGTTTTTGCCACCAAAGTGGATAACCTCACATTTATCCACATTATACTGCATCTGCCATGCATTTGCCCACTCACCCAGCCTATCCAAGTCATCCTGCAGCCTCCTAGCATCCTCCTCACAGCTAACACTGCCCCC
>CM069157.1:4473720-4548720 GCA_035221665.1 Okamejei kenojei
AAGATCCCCCCTCATTCTTCTAAACTCTAGTGAATACAAGCCTAGTCTTTACGATCTTTCCTTATATGACAGTCCCGCCATCCCAGGGATTATGGGGAGAGGGCATGAGAATGGGGATCGGTGATGTTTCAGGTGGGAATGATTCTCCGAACTGAGAGGTAGAGGCAGGGAAGGGGAGGGATAACTAGAGGTGAGAGACGGTCAGAACAAATGGGCGGCATGGGGGGGGGGTGGTATCTGAGTTTGATCCTGACCACGGGTCAAAACCCCCTTGACCTGCATTCAATGATCACTTGCCAAGCCATGCCATGTTCCCGATGTTGGGGGAGTCCAGAACCAGGGGCCACAGTTTAAGAATAAGGAGTAAGCCATTTAGAACGGAGACGAGGAAACACTTTTTCTCACAGAGAGTGGTGAGTCTCTGGAATTCTCTGCCTCAGAGGGCGGTGGAGGCAGGTTCTCTGGATGCTTTCACGAGAGAGCTAGATAGGGCTCTTAAAGATAACGGAGTCAGGGGATATGGGGAGAAGGCAGGAACGGGGTACTGATTGTGGATGATCAGCCATGATCACATTGAATGGCGGTGCTGGCTCGAAGGGCCGAATGGCCCACTCCTGCACCTATTGTCTATTGTCTATTGTCTATTGTCTATTGCCACCTTGTCTCCAGCTTTCTCGACCGCACCACAATTAGTCTGGAGAAGGGTGCCAACCCAAAACGTCACCTGTCCACACTGTCCAGGAAGGAACGGTCTCTGAATCTGGAGGAGTGCTTTTTCAAACGTCTGTACCTCTTGCCTGATGGGAGAGTGGAAGCGAGGGAGTGACCGGGGCGAGACCATTCCTTGATGATGCTGCTGGCCTTGCCGAGGCAGCGTGAGGTGTAGACGGAGTCGAGGGAAGGGAGGTTGGTTTGTGCGATGGTCTGGGCTGCGTCCACAATTCTCTGCGATTTCTTGCGGCCTTGGATGGAGTCGTCCCCAACCACGTGCTTCCTTGCCCTTAGCCTTGAAGTGTCCGGTCCAGGACAAATTGCTGGTGATATTAAGTAAGTAAGTAAGTTTATTGGCCAAGTATTCACATACAAGGAATTTGCCTTGGTGCTCCGCCCGCAAGTAACAACATGACATACAGTGACAGTTACGAATGGGGGGTGTTTATTCCCAGGAACTTGGAGCTTTTGACCATCTCTGTTTCAGCACCATCAATGTAGACATGGGGGGTACACCAAAGGCTGGAGAAACTCAGCGGGTGCAGCAGCATCTAAGGAGCGAAGGAGATAGGCGACGTTTCGGGTCGAGACCCTTCTTCAGACCTGTAGACATGTAGACATGGGGCCTGTGTTCCAATTAGCTTTTTTGTCTTGCTGACATTTAGGGAGAGGATTAAGAAAGAACTGCAGATGCTGGATAAATCGAAGGTGGACGAAAATGCTGGAGAAACTCAGCGGGCGAGGGGCAGCATCTATGGAGCGAAGGAATAGGTGGCCCTTCAGGGTCTCGACCCGAAATGCCACCTATTCCTTCGCTCCATAGGTGTGAGCTCCTTCTGCTCCATAGATGCTGCCTCACCCGCTGAGTTTCTCCAGCATTTTTATCTACCTTTGAGGGAGAGGTTATTGTCTCGACACCAGGACACGAGATGCTCAACCTCACTATTTGTGGAATTCCCTGCCACAGAGGGCAGTGGAGGCCAAGTCACTGGATGGATTTAAGAGAGAGTTAGATAGAGCTCTAGGGGCCGGTGGAGTCAAGGGATATGGGGAGCAGGCAGGAACGGAGTTATTGATTGGGGACGATCAGCCATGATCACAATGAATAGCGGCGCTGGCTCGAAGGGCCGAATGGCCTCCTCCTGCACCTATTTTTCTATGTTTCCATCTCGTCACATTTGTCAGTAGCTACCTGGCCTACTAAGGTGGTGTCGTCTGTGAACTTGTAGATTCATCCCCACCCTAGTCATTGTACTAGTTTCGCTGTCGATCTGTTGGGTTTCACTGCCTGCATAACACGCTATCACCTACCCCCACAGCCAACAATGGACCATTGTGAGCTCCACCGTTCCATGATCATCGTTGCTTTTTGCATATCTTTCATTTATTTACCGTCTGTATCTCTCGGTTCACATTCCCCTGACTCTCAGTCTTACTTTTCTCCAGAGATGCTGCCTGGCCCGCTGCGTTACTCCAGCTTTTTGACTCTAACTTGTAGAATGAGTTGGATTGGATTTCTAGCAACCTGTTTAAACAAAATGCAGTCCAGACATGTAGCATTTGGATAATAAGCATATTGAAGGATATTGGTTTAGCACTGGAGAGGGCTCAGAAGTGAAAGTTGCCCATGACTGAATTGTAGATCAGGCCCGAGAGACAGAACAATCTCTGGTTCAGTTTCCCGTCTTTCCTGCATATAGCATAATGAGTCTGACTCCAGAATATAAATTAACAGATTTAAGTAGCAATGATGGATTTAAAAGGGATAGGAAGGTTTAGTTTAGATTAGAGATGCAACTTGAAATATAGACAACAGACAATAGGTGTAGGAGTAGGCCATTCGGCCCTCCGAGCCAGCACCGCCATTCAATGTGATCATGGCTGATCATCCCCAATCAGTACCCCGTTCCTGCCTTCTCCCCATATCCCCTGACTCCGCTATCTTTAAGAGCCTACCTATCTCTCTCTTGAAAGCGTCCAGAGAACCGGCCTCCACCGCCCTCTGAGGCAGAGAATTCCACAGACTCACCACTCTCTGTGAGAAAAAGTGTTTCCTCGTCTCCGTTCTAAATGGCTTACTCCTTATTCTTAAACTGCGGCCCCTGGTTCTGGACTCCCCCAACATCGGGAACATGTTTCCTGCCTCTAGCGTGTCTGAGCCCTTAACAATCTTATATTTTTCAATGAGATCCCCTCTCATCCGTCAGAACTCCAGAGTGTACAAGCCCAGCCGCTCCATTCTCTCAGCATTTGACAGTCCCGCCATCCCGGGAATTAACCTTGTAAACCTACGCTGCACTCCCTCAATAGCAAGAATGTCCTTCCTCAAATTAGGGCCTGTAGAAATACAGGGCCTTCAGCCCACTGGGCCCGCGCTGACCAGCGATCACCCCTTACCCCTACCCTACACACTTGCCACAATGTGCAGAAGCCAATTAAATCGACAAACCTGTACGTCTTTGGAGTGCGGGAGGAAACTGACAAACCCGGAGAAAACCCACGCAGTCACAGGGAGAACGTGCAAACACCATACAGACAGCCACCCGTGGTCAGGTTCGAACCCGGGCCTCTGCCGCGGTGAGGCAGCAGCTCCACCCGCTGCGTCACCATGTCGCTAAGGTTTACAGTTAGAAATAAGTAATGACGGGAGTAATGTATGGGGAATTTTGTTTTCTCACAAGTAAGCTTGTTACAGGTTCTTAGTGCAGCTAATGCACTATGTTAAGGAAACATCAATACAAAAAAAAACAGATTATACAGATAAATAAGTATCAAAGTGAAACTATTATTATAATTATTCTGATCTAAGAAGCACTCAAATCCCTACGGCACGCAGGGGTCCTGGAAAGCGGCAACATGCATGTGGACACCGCATCCCCCTCGCTAGAGAGACCCCCTCTCCAGCGAGACCCCCTCTCCAGCAAGACCCCCTCTCCAGGGACACCCCCTCTCCAGGGACACTCCCTCTCCAGGACACCCGCTCTCCAGGGACACCCCCTCTCCAGGGACACCCCCTCTCCAGAGAGACCCCCTCTCCAGGGACACCCCCTCTCCAGGGACAACCCCCTCTCCAGAGACACCCCCTCTCCAGGGACACTCCCTCTCCAGCAAGACCCCCTCTCCAGGGACACCCCCTCTCCAGGGGCACCCCCTCTCCAGAGACACCCCCTCTCCAGAGAGACCCCCTCTCCAGGGACACCCCCTCTCCAGAGAGACCCCCTCTCCAGGGACACCCCCTCTCCAGAGAGACCCCCTCTCCAGGACCCCCTCTCCAGAGAGACCCCCTCTCCAGAGACACCCCCTCTCCAGGAGACACCCCCTCTCCAGAGAGACCCCCCTCTCCAGCGAGACCCCCTCTCCAGAGAGACCCCCTCTCCAGCGAGACCCCCTCTCCAGAGAGACCCCCTCGCTCCAGAGAGACCCCCTCTCCAGGGACACCCCTCTCCAGCGAGACCCCCCTCTCCAGCGAGACCCCCTCTCCAGAGAGACCCCCCTCTCCAGAGACACTCCCTCTCCAGGGACACCCCTTTCCAGGGACACCCCCTCTCCAGAGAGACCCCCTCGCTAGAGAGACCCCCTCTCCAGGGACACCCCCTCTCCAGAGAGACCCCCTCTCCAGCGAGACCCCCTCTCCAGAGAGACCCCCTCTCCAGAGAGACCCCCTCTCCAGGGACACCCCCTCTCCAGGGACACCCCCTCTCCAGAGAGACCCCCTCTCCAGAGACACCCCCTCTCCAGAGAGACCCCCTCTCCAGAGAGACCCCCCCTCCAGGGACGTTCAGGCACGGACATAAGCCAGATGAGGGGTGGGCAATGGGCCCTCGGCTGTCCATTGCCATAGAGTCACAGAGTGATACAGCATAGAAACAGGCCATTCAACCCAACTTACCCCTACCGACCAACGTGCCCCATCTATACTAGCCCTACCTGCCCACATTTGACTCGTATCTCTCTAAACCTGTCCTATCCCTGTCCAAATGATTCTTAAATGCTGCGATAGCGCCTGCCTCAACTACCTCGTCTGGCAGCTCGTTCCATTTACCCACCGCCTTCCCTGAGCCCCACCTAGACTCACACACCTTTGTTCCTTCTCCTACCCACAACTCCTCCATTCCTTCCTCCGGCTTCACAATGTGTAACTCTTCAAACTTTCAGCCTCACATTTTCTGTTTTAATCTCTGGCCTTTGTTCCAACGGGGGTGCCTATCAAAGCCCCCCCTCTCTGCATCCACCTCTAACACGCCACACTTTTTTCTTGTCTCTCCTCTTGCGTTGGGGGAACGGGTGAGTGGTGGAATATTGGGTTGGGGGAATGGTTTGCGATGGGGGACCAGACCTCCCGTGTGACAGGGACCCAACGGGTCCCACTTAACCATATAACCATATAACAATTACAGCACGGAAACAGGCCCTCTCGGCCCTTCCAGTCATTGCCGACCATTTGTTTTCCCCTAGTCCCATCTACCTGCACTCAGACCATACCCCTCCATTCCCTTCCCGTCCATATACCTATCCACTTTACTTTTAAATGTTAAAATCGATCCTGCCTCCACCACTTCTGCTGGAAGCTCATTCCACACAGCCACCACCCTCTGAGTAAAGAAGTTCCCCCTCACGTTACCCCTAAACTTCTGTCCCTTAATTCTCATGCCATGCCCTCTTGTTTGAATCTTCCCTACCCTCAATAGGAAAAAGCTTATCCACGTCAACTCTGTCTATCCCTTTCATCATTTTAAAGACCTCAATCAAGTCCCCCCTTAACCTTCTGTGCTCCAAAGAATAAAGACCTAACTTGTTCAACCTTTCTCTGTAACTTAGTTGCTGGAACCCTGGCAACATTCTAGTAAATCTCCTCTGTACTCTCTCTATTTTGTTGACATCCTTCCTATAATTAGGCGACCAAAATTGTACACCATACTCCAGAATTGGTCTTACCAATGCCTTGTACAATTTTAACATTACTTCCCTACTCCTATATTCAATGCTCTGATTTATAAAGGCCAGCACACCAAAGGCTTTCTTTACCACCCTATCTACATGCGATTCCACCTTCAGGGAACTATGCACAGTTATTCCTAGATCCCTTGTTCTAGTAATATCGTCAATTCATAAAAGACAGGCATAGGATGCTCGAGTAACTCAGGCAGGCCAGGCAGCATCACTGGAGAGAAGGATTGGGTGACGTCTCGGTTCAGTCTGAAGACAGGTCTCCACCCTCTCCTTCTCTCCAGAGATGCTGCCTGTCCCGCTGAGTTACTCCAGCATTTTGTGTCTATCTTTGGTGTAAAGCAGCACCTGCAGTTCTTTCCTACAGTAAACTACAATTCATATTCATACACACCAGAAGCTTCTCCACAACAGGACATGGTGCGAATGCAGGTTTAAAGCCTATGATGATGATGATGTGTCCATCACGGCTAGAAATGTAATTAAAATGTGCATTCACTAGGAAGAGTCGCAGTTAATGCGAGACATCACAGCTTCATTAATTCTGAAATCAGATTGTTGTCAGGTGCGCAAGAACATTGAAGAATAATGAAAATATTTCTTGCAGCAGCAACAAAGGCAAAGAGACTCAGACATCGTACAGGACATGAATTATACCTGAATAATAACACAGTGGAGGATTCGGGAACAGGGGGGTCACGGTGGCGCAGCGGTAGAGTTGCTGCCTTACAGCGCTTGCAGCGCCGGGAGACCCGGGTTTGACCCCGACTACGGGCGCTGTCTGTACGGAGTTTGCACGTTCTACCCGTGACCTGCGTGGGTTGCACGTTCTACCCGTGACCTGCGTGGGTTTTCTCTGAGATCTTCGGTTTCTTCCCACACTCCAAAGACGTACAGGTTTGTAGGTTAATTGGCTTGGTGCAGATGTAAATTTCCCCTAGTGTGTGTAGGGTAGGTTAATGTGCGGGCAGGGCTGCCAACTCTCGCGCATTGAGCGTGAGAATCACGCATTTCGCCCAATTCTCACTCTCTCGCGCTGATCACAAATTTCTAACGCTCTGCCGTGAGAAATTCTGTGATCAACGAGAATTTCAAAACTAATATCAACTGCATGGGCCACAGGTGTTGGAGAGAAGGGATGGAAGCAGAAGGAACAGCGGGGGCAAATGCGGATGCGGAGCCAGGGCTGGCGAGTGTTTGCCGGGCTGGCGGGTGTTTGCCGGGCTGGCGATTCGCTCGCTGCAGCTCCGGCCATGCAGCAGCCTCAGTGCAAGAGTCCCGGGCCGTCGGAAGCGTTGCACCGCTGCCGTGAGAGTTTCTGTGCCGAATTCGCCCTGGCGCCCTGGATCAGGCTGCAGCTCGGTGCATCCTGGAGGACAACCAGTGGCTGCTGGAAGTAAGTACCAAGCACTGGGTAGAAGATAGTGGCCTTCAAATGGGGGTGGTTGGAGAAAGCATCCTGCTTGCCTGCTAGATTTTCACTCACTGTAACTGCAGGAAAAATGTTCCCAATGTTGCGGGAGTCCAGAACCAGGGGTCACAGTTTAAGAATAAAGGGTAGGCCATTTAGGACTGAGATGAGGACAAACTTTCTTCACCCAGAGAGTTGTGAATCTGTGGGATTCTCTGCCACAGAAGGCGGTGGAGGCCAATTCACTGGATGTTTTCAAGAGAGAGTTACATTTAGCTCTTGGGGTTAAAAGAATCAAGGGATATGGGGAAAAAACAGAAAAGAGGTACTGATTGTAGATGAACAGCCATGATCATATGGAATGGCAGTGCTGGCTCGAAGGGCCGAATGGCCTATTCCTGCACCTATTTTCTATGTTTCTATGCTTGAGTATATGGCAATAAAACTCGACCACTTGATTTTGAAGCATTCATGCATGGTGGACGTATAATGTAGTCATAGTGATACAGTGTGAAAACAGGCCCTTCGGCCCAACTTGCCCACACCCGCCAACATGTCCCAGCTACACTACCTGCTTTTGGTCCATATCCCTCCAAACCTGTCCTATCCATGTATCAGTCTAACTGTTTCTTAAATGTTGGGATAGTCCCTGCGTCAACTACCTCCTCTGGCAGCTTGTTCCACACACCCACCACCCTTTGTATGGATAAAGTTACCCCTTAAAAAGTTACCTCTTAAAAATACTTAAAACAAAAAACATTGAAATCATACTTCTACAATGCACTAAAACATGATTTTAATGCATCAAATTTCAAAAAGTCCCTACCGTGGGAGGGGGGGACAACCCCCCCCCCCCCCCCACACACCCTCCCCCCACTTAGTTGCTCCATTCCCTCACCAGGCACCCCCAAGGCCAGTGATCAGTGATCGCTCACCCCCCCCCCCCCCCCACACTTTCAAAAACGCTGCACGGCCCCTGGTTCAGGCAGAGAACACTGCCAGATGTGAGCGGGGAACTGAGGCCAGTTGTCCGTGATGTCTGGATCCCAATGCTCAGCACTTCGTGTTTCAGAGTTGGCAAATGTTATTGATTTGTAATTAGCCTGTTTTGTAATTAGTTGACAAAACCTTAATGGTATTATTCCGGAATATCCAGGGGGATGGGAAGAGTGTAATATTAAAATTACATGCAAGGTGTCGGGCTGTCTGTCACAACATACAGCCCTGACAACCCATTATTTCCTTCAGTTAAATATTGGGAAGGTAGCACTATTGTCATTTGCCTCTCAACTATTATGTTTGTTTACCTCACTGACTATTTCTAACACCCCCCCACCCCCAAATTCCTTTAACAGGTTGAATAGAAATGTCCCCAATATCATTGTTTTATTAATTGAACACGTAGATGAACATCCTCAATGAGTGTAATCAGATGGAAACTGATTCAGATGCGATGTTTAAGAGCTCATTCAAAGAAGGGGCATATTTTAAAGGAGAGACAGAGATACTTGCAGGGGAATGTGTGAGGAGATTATTATTTGTCTTTAGTTTTAGCTTGAGCCAGGACATCTGAAGATTCGAAGTTTAATATAGTAATTGTGCTGATACTGACTCCAACCAACCACGTAATGAATATCATCCATTCCGGAGGTTTTATTTTTCTGAAGCCATTTAAACTTCACTTGGATTTCAATCACTTCAATGTAAAAGTAATTGGGAATGGGGAGCATTGGAACAAAAAATATATAGTTTTTGGACTTTGCGTTTCGGAAAAGTCCCAGCTGAGAGGAAGACAGCAAAATACTGAAAATATTGGGGGTGAAAATGACTTCAGGACAGTTTGTTAGGAAAATGAAGGAAATGGTAACAGCTGAGTGAGTATAATTCTATAGATGAGGAAATGTATTCAACCAATTGATGACTTCTTTAACAAAGTAACTAGCATGTTAGATAATAAGGAAGCCAATGGATTTTTGTTATAAAAAATGTGGTCCGTGAAGTGCCCCATAAAAGATTACTGCATTAGAATAGCACCTGTGGATTTAAATGTAATAGGTCACGTCCAGGGGGTCAGACATGGGGCTTTATGTGTGGGCCAGATATATTGTCAGTGCAGAGGGGCTAGGAGCAAGGACAAGTGTGCATCCAGAGTCAAGGTCTGGAATAGTACTAGGTGTGCAGTCAAAGCTGGGACAATGGGAGTGTTCAGCACTGGGAACCTAAGCAGATAATCAGCTATGATCAGGGTAGAATAGAGTGCCTGGTGTAAGACTGGACTCAGGGACAGGAATGAGAGAAGGTATGCAACTGGAGTCAGGGTCAGGAGTAGAACCAGGTGTGCAGTGAGACCCAGGTTGGTCAACATGGGCCAAGTGTTTGATTATAATCTGATCTCCATACATGAATATACTAAGATCATTCATGTGCTGCACCTGTTGATCAGAGCCTAGCTCTACCGTGGAATGTAATTAGGAATGTAATTTAGCCTAACCTTATTCAAAACTAATCCAATTTAAAGAATAAATATTGCATTCAAGCGTAAGTAAAAAGACTTGTTACAGTATGCACCAGATTGCACAATTTCAAGCTGAAAAATGCAAAAGCTCTGTACCAATACACCCTCCCCCCCCTCCCCCACCTCGGTCACCACGCTCCCTCGGGCTTGGTCTCTCACAATTTCTCACTCCCAACTCTCAGCCCTGTGTGCGGGGATCGCTGGTCGGCATGGACATGGTGGGCCGAAGGGCCTGTTTCCGCACTGTATCTCTATAACTAAAACTAAATCAGAGGACATAGGTTTAATGTGAGGGAGAACAGGTTCAATAGGAACCTGAGTGGTACCTTTTTTTACACAAAGGGTGGTGGGTGTATGGAACGAGCAGCGGGAGGAGGTAGTTGAGGCACGGACTATCGCAACAGATAAGAAACATTTAGACAGGTGTATGGATAGTACAGATTTAGAGGGATGTGGGCCAAACGCAGGCAGGTGGGACTAGTGTAGATGGGACATATTGGTCGGTGTGGGCAAGTTGGTCCAAAGGGCCCGTTTCCACACTGTATCACTCTATGACTCTATAACTCTATAAATTATACAAGACAGTGCAAAAACAAGACAGGTCAGCGTGGCAATGGGAAGGGGAATTAAAGTGTTTGGAAACCGGGAGATCAGGTACTTCCAGGCAGATTGAGGGTAGGTGTTCGGCGAAGAGATCGCGCAGTCTACGTTTGGTCTCGACGATGTACAGGAGTCCACATCCTGAACGACGGATACAGTAGATGAGGTTGGCGGAGGTGCAAGTGAATCTCTGCCTAACCTGAAAGGACTGTCAGGGTCCCTGGACAGAGTCGAGGGAGGAGGTTTAGGGAGGGACAGGAGCCCGTGAGTGTCTTTAATGGCAATTGGAACTTCTATAAACAGCCATGCAGTGAATGTACGTCACACAGATGCAGCCACAGGCATCTTCTTCAGGAAGCATCTACTGAATTATTGAAGAAATCCCTGGATACATCAAAAATTCACAAACTTATGTCAGAAGGCAAAAACAGAGATGAGCAAAACACGGCATCCAAACAAAAGCCACATTGGGTAGTTACAGTCCGTGGGGTAGGGTTGGTGAACAAGCACACCTCCAGGTTCAAGAACAGTTCCCTCCCAGCTGTTATCAGGCAACTGAACCATCCTACCACCACCAGAGAGCGGTCCTGAACTACTATCTACCTGATTGGTGACCCTCGGACTATCCTTGATCGGACTTTGCTGGCTTTACCTTGCACTAAACGTTATCCCTTCATCATGTATCTGTACACTGTGAGCGGCTCGATTGTAATCATGTATTGTCTCTCCACCGACTGCAGTCCCGGATTCGATCCCGACTACAGGTGCTGTCTGTACGGAGTTTGTCCGTTCTCCACGTGACCTGCGTGGGTTTTCTCCGAGATCTTCGGTTTCCTCCCACACTCCAAAGACGTGCGAGTTTGCAGGTTAATTGGCTTGGTGTAAATGTAAATTGTCCCGAGTGTGTGTGTAGGTGCCCATCGGCCCATCGAGTCCGTGCCGACCAGCGATCCCAGCACACTAACACTACCCTACACACACTAACACTACCCTACACACACTAACACTACCCTACACACACTAACAGGGTTTTCTCGAGACCCTCCACACGTGCAGGTTTGCACTTTGTATAAATGTAACACTACGAGTCCTGCCGACCAGCGACACACACTAACACTACCCTACACACACTAGGGGCAATTTTAGCATTAATACCGAGCCAATTAACCTACAAACCTGAACGTTTTTGGAGTGTGGGAGGAAACCGGAGCATCTGGAAACCGGAGCATCTGAGAAAACCCACGCAGGTCACGGGAAAAACGTGCAAACTCCACACAGACAGCACCCTGAGTTAGGATTGAACTCGGGTCTCTGACGCAGTAAAGCAGCAACTGTACCTCTGCGCCACCGTGCCACACAGGTAAGATGTTTTGAACTGACAGAAGGAATGTAATAGCGGGTCGCAGGAGGGAAATAGAGTTAAAGACCCAAAGAAAATACCCAATTAATTTAGTCTTCCAAGTGTGAAATCCTGTTGTGTGGAGTTAATGAAATATGCAATGGCTAAATAACATCAAGGCTTCGGACTTCAATTGCGTTGAACGCGTGTAGAAGTACTCACATTTTTACAGCAGTTTCCAACTTTCCCTCGTGTTCAGATGTGGCAATCACTGGAAAACTCGAATCGACGAACTTTCAAGAGAGAGCTAGATGGGGCTCTTAAAGATAGCAGAGTCAGGGGATATGGGGAGAAGGCAAGAACGGGGTACTGATTGGGGATGATCAGCCATGATCACATTGAATGGCGGTGCTGGCTCGAAGGGCCGAATGGCCTACTCCTGCACCTATTGCCTATTGTCCATTGTCTATTGTATGAAGAACCATCATCAAATGAGGTTCTAAAAGGTTCACAAAGTGCTGGAGTAACTCAGCAGGACAGGCAGCATCTATGGAGAACATGGATAGGTGACTTTTAGAGTCAAGGCCTCTATTCGGACTGATACATCACTTATCCATGCCATGCAGAGATCCTGCCTGATCCGCTTAGTTACTCCAGCATTTTGAGTCCCGATCCGAAACATCACCTATCCATGTTCTCCAGAGGTGCAGCGTGACCCGCTGAGTTACTCCAGCATTGTGTTTAAGAAGAAACTGCAGATGCTGGAAAATCGAAAGTAGACAAAAGTGCTGGAGAAACTCAGCGGGTGCAGCAGCATCTATGGAGCGAAGGAAATAGGCAACGTTTCAGGCCGAAACCCTTCTTCAGACTGATGGAGGGTGGGGGACAGGGGGGGGGGGGGGGAGAAGAAAGGAAAAAGGAAGAGGAGGAGCCCGAGGGCCGAGGGAGAGCTGAGAAGGGGAGGAGACAGCAAGGGCTATCGGAGATTGGAGAATTCAATGTTTATGCCACTAGGGTGCAGACTGCCCAAGCGGAATATGAGGTGCTGTTCCTCCAATTTGCGGTGGTGTTACTCCAGCACTTGGTGTCCTTTTGTGTATTAACCGGCATCTGCAGTTCCTTATTCCGTACATCAAATGAGGTCGTCTTGCCACAATTACCATCATCTGTTTCATTCAGATTCAGGAGCTCCAGTCAAAACCATGTCTAGTACAGCGCGAAATGAGAAATTAAATCAACCATTACTTTTTAGTAAGTGTTAATAGCTTATATCATGAAATCACCGACCGAGGTAATGACGTTAATCCTGATACAGTCCTGGTGTTGGGGCGGACCTCATTAGAATCTGACCATGTAACACTGATGGATAACAGAAGAGATTGCAGGAGCCGTAACCTAGAGAAAAAAAAAACAGAAGAACTCAATGGGTCAGTCAGCATCTGTGGAGGCAATAGATGTACGTCGATATTTTGGGTCACGATCCTACACCCGGGCAGGATGGGTGTGGGCTAGGTTTCATGGTACTGTTCAACACTATAAGTTCATAAGTTCCAGGAGCAGAATTAGGCCATTCGGCCCATCAAGTCTACTCTGCCATTCGGCCCATCAAGTCTACTCTGCCATTCAATCATGGCCGATCTATCACTCCCTCCTAACCCCGTTCTCCTGCCTTCTCCCCGTAACCCCTGACTGCCGGTTGCTAACCATTTCCACTCCCCCTCCCACTCCCACACTGACCTTCTTCAAAAGGGTCAGTGTGGGAACGGCCCGAAACGTCGCCTATTTCCTTCGCTGCATAGATGCTGCCTCACCCGCTGAGTTTCTCCAGCACTTTTGTCTGCCCACGCTGACCTTTCTGTCCTGGGCCTCCTCCATTGCCAGAGTGAGGCCACCAATCTGGTGCTATTACAGTGCTATGAACATCGAGTCCTCTAATTTTGAGTAACTTTTACCTCCCCTCCCCCTTTTCCCCCTCCCTCCACCCTCGTTTTTTAGTCGGTTCCACAGTTGGCCACAATGTACCCCCCTTGAGATCGCACCTCCCTCAGACAACAATGGGCCTATCAGGGAACCTCCCTGCCCCAGGTCATCTGTTGCCGGCCCTGATTTGTCCTGGTCTTTTCTCGCCTCCTGTTCTCTCCCTCCCCCCTCCGCCATCCTTTCAGTCTGAAGGAGAGTCCCGACCCGAAACGTCACCTGTCCATTCCTTCCAGAGTTAAATTCATAAGTTTGTAAGTGATAGGAGAAGAATTAAAAATACCCAAATGTCTTGGCCTCTACAGCCAACTGTGGCAATGAATTCCACAGATTCATCACCCTCTGACTAGAAATTCCTCCTCATCGCCTTTCCCCCCTGTTTCAATCCCTCCCGCACCCTAGTTGTTCTAGTTTCACTGTCGTCCTGTTGAGTTTCATTGTCGGTATAACTCGTTCTCACCCAGCCCACAGCCGGCAATTGACCGTTCCCTCCTTACTTTTATGCATATCTTTCATTCCTTTGTTCTATATCTCTCTGTATCACCGTCTATATCTCTCATTTCCCCTTCCCCTGACTCTGAAGAAGGGTCTCGACCCGGAACCTCACCTATTCCTTTGCTCCAGAGATCCTTTCCAAAGGTATGTCCTTTTATTCTGAGGCTGTGACCTCTGGTCCTAGACTCTCCCACTGATGATGTCTGAAGAAGGGTCTCGACCCGAAATGTGACCCACTCCTTCTCTCCAGAGATGCTGCCTGTCCCGCTGAGTTACTCCAGCACTTTGTGTCAATCGCCATACTGAGCACCTCTTGTTCAAACTGAATGAAGAATCCATATCATCCTCAGCTCATCAGTCATCGGAGCCACAGTAGAGACACATTAACATTGCCTCCCCTCTGCTTCTTATTCGAACCCTCTGACTTGTGAGTGAGTTAAAAGCAATATATTTTATTCAACCTTGTTGCTGAACACCTCTGCTCAGTCTGCCTTGGCCAACATGATTTCCCTGTTGCCAAACACTTTAACTCCCACACTGACCTTTCTGTCCTGGGCCTCCTCCACTGTCAAAAGCGAAGCCAAACGCAAATTGGAGGAACAGCATCTCATATTTCACTTGGGCAGCTTACAACCCAGCGGTATGAATATTGATTTCTCTAACTTCAAGTAACCCCGGCATCCTCCCCTGTTTCAATCCCTCCCGCACCCTAGTTGTTCTAGTTTCACTGTCGTCCTGTTGAGTTTCATTGTCGGTATAACTCGTTCTCACCCAGCCCACAGCCGGCAATGGACCGTTCCCTCCTTACTTTTATGCATATCTTTCATTCCTTTGTTCTACATCTCTCTGTATCACCGTCTATATCTCTCATTTCCCCTTCCCCTGACTCTGAAGAAGGGTCTCGACCCGGAACCTCACCTAATCCTTTGCTCCAGAGATGCTGCCTGACTCGCCGAGTTACTCCAGCTTTATGCGTCTATCCGTTAAGTAATCTGGTTTAATTTCATGCACATCGGTGACTGATTATTAAAATCGTTTGCACTTGTCGGGCAATTTTGTTTTAAACTCAGTCTTGCAGCAAGATGCTATCCCCTGCCCTGCATGTGCAGCATGGCCATGTGTGGACGTTGCTCAGACTAGACTGCCAGGCAACATGTTGCATTGAATAAGTTGGTGGACTCATGGATTATTGCGTCAATAGACAATCGACAATAGGTGCAGGAGCAGGCCATTCAGCCCTTCGAGCCAGCACCGCCATTCAATATAATCATGGCTGATCATCTAAAATGTCCCCCTTTCCTGCTTTTTCCTCATATCCCTTGATTCTGTTAGCCCTAAGAGCAAAATCTAACTCTCTCTTGAAAACATCTAATGAATTGGCCTCCACTGCCTTCTGTGGCAGAGAATTCCACAGATTCACAACTCTGGGTGAAAAAATGTTTCATAATCTCAATCCTAAATGGCCTACCCATTATTCTTAAGCTGTGACCCCTGGTTCTGGACTCCCCCAACATCAGGAACATTTTCCTGCATCTAGACTGTCCAATCCTTTAAGAATGTTATGTGTTTCTATAAGATATCCTCTCATCCTTCTAAATTCCAGTGAATACAAGCTCAGTCGACCCATTCTTTCATCATATGTCAGTCCTGTCATCCCAGGAATTAATCTGGTGAACCTACGCTGCACTCCCTCAATAGGAATAATGTCCTTCCTCAAATTAGGAGAATAAAATTGCACACAATACTCCAGGTGCGATCCAGAGTCGGGAGAATATTGGAAAATGATCACCAATGCATCCACAATTCCTCGGGCCACCTCCTTGAGTACTCTGGGATGCAGACCATCAGGCCCCGGGGATTTATCTGCCTTCAGTCCCAACAGTTTACCTAATACCATTTCCTGACTAATGTGGATTCCCTTCCGTTCCTCCCTCCCACGAGTCCCCTAGTATTTCTGGGAGATCTTATTTCATCAGCGTAATATTCTCACCTCATCTCTGCCTGCTTCACCCCGGACATGACAATCCCAAGGCATTCAAGGCAGGGCAATCCTACTTTTGGTTTTTTAGTTTTAGAGATACAGGGTAGAAACTGGCCGTTCGGCCCACCAAGTTCCTACCAGGCAACTGACTAACGATTATCAGACCATCCTAGCACAACTAGAGAGCAGTCCCAAACTACTACCTGCCTCTTTGGAAACCCTCGGACTATCTTTGATCAGACCTTGGTCACGGCTTTACCTTGCATTAAACGTTCTTCCCTTGTCGTGTATCTGTGGACGGCTCGATTGTAATCGTGCGTTGTCATTCCGCTGACTGGTTAAGGGCCTGTCCCACTTTCCCGAGTTATTCACGAATTCTCCCGAGTTTTCCAACTCGCAGAATGTCCGTAACGAGTCCGTAGGAGGCCGTAGGAGTCGGTGGACATATCGTAGCGGCTCGTTATGCCAGCCGTAGGTACTCGGGGCGTTTTTATTTTACTCGTGGACATTTTTCATCGGGCTGGAAAAAACGTCCCGACTTACCTGATGCCCCGAGTAGCTAGGGCTGGCATTACGAGCCGCTACGATATATCCACGGCCTCCTACGCACTCGTTACGGACATTCTGCGAGTTTGAAAACTCGGGAGAATTCGCGAATAACTCAGGTGAATTTGTGAATAACTCAGGAGAATGCGTGAATAACTCAGGAGAATGCGTGAATAACTCGGGAAAGTGGGACAGGCCCTTTAGCATGCAACAAAGGCGTTTCACTGTACCTCGATACACGTGACAATAAACTCAACTAAACTCAACTAAACTGAACTAAAACTCAACTAGACTCAACTAGACCCCATACACTACCTCTGTGGCACACACGCTGGCAGACGCTGGTTTACCAAAAAGGACACAAAGTGCTGGCGTAACTCCGCAGGCCAGGCAGCATCTCTGTGAGGACGTGGATGGGTGACGTTTCAGGTCGAGACCTTTCTTCCAAGTACGACGGTGTGGATCTGAAAGGCCACCTGCTTTCTCCATGCGCTCCAGAGATGCTACCTGACCCGTCGAGTAACTCCAGCACTGTGCGTCTCGTTTTGTCAGATTCCTATCTCAAAATGAAGCACTTTGCATCACTGGTTATCAGGTTGGCGCTCTAATGTCTCGCCATCATTCAGAGGCACTTGATGTTATATTTGTGAGGGTGTGAGTGATTTAAGCATCGTGTTGGTGTGGAAGTAGGAGTACGTGTCATCCTCCTGTACACCCACGCCATCTCCACAGACATCTCCACTCAACGAGTTGCTGAGAATTTACTTTGAAACTTCACAGGCTCGGCAGCTCCTTGGTCGTACCCACCTGACAGCATGAATCAAATATTCAGCAATATTCTGCCCTAGAAGCGTCTCACACAAATTCCAGTTTTATTATTTTATACATTGCTCTGTCTGTATATGCCAAAGTTACCTCCAGTACCCGCAGAAATCAAAATAATTCTTCCCCACATTAGCAATGATTTAAACATTTAAGTAGACTTGTTCACTGAAGTCTATTGGCGTAAAAATAAATTCAATTACTGTCTACGGGTAGATTCAATTCCCTTCTTATCTGACTGGGAAATCAGCTACATAAAAGAACGGCTCACTTCAAACAGACTGGTTTCCAAGTGCTGCATGGTTGCGTTCAATTATAAATGGGAAATCGCAAATCGTCATATGGTGCGGTAGAGAGAGAAGGAGAGGACGTTCTGCCCATCGGGCTTGTTCTGGCCGAAAGCTTTGCCCAGAGCATCGAGTGGGAGAGTGAAGCACAACGCGTGTCTGGAATCTTGCGAGGACTAGTTCGGATAGATGCACCGAGTCGGGATAGATCGGTCCACAGATAAACTGCTGGAACTGTGTCGGACAGAATATAATAGCGTTTATCAGTCTGAAAGAATACAGAATGCCAGGAATCTCAGATACTCAGGATCCACCCACGGAGCCAGTACATGTAAGGGTCGCAGTTTGCCAACGGTGGTGAATCTGTGGAACTCATTGCCACAGAAGGCTGTGGAGGCCAATTCAATGGATATTTTTAAGGCAGAGATAGACAGATTCTTGATGAGTTCGGGTGTCAGGGGTTATGGGGAGAAGGCAGGAGAAAGAGGAGAGGAGGGAGAGATAGGTTAGCCATGATTGAATTTCAGAGTAGACTTGATGGGCTGAATTGCTTAATTACAGTTATAGAGTCATAGAGTGATACAGTGTGGAAACAGGCCCTTCGGCCCAACTCGCCCACACCGGCCAACAATGTCCCATCTACCCTAGTCCCACCTGCCTGTGCTTGGTCCATGACCCTCCAAACCTGTCCTATCCATGAACCTCTCCAACTGTTTCTTAAACGATGGGATAGTCCCAGCCTCAACTACCTCCTCCGGCAGCTCGTTCCATACCCCCACCGCCCTTTGTTTGAAGAGGTTATCCCTCGGGCACCGAGTGCACTGTTTAGTTTAGATTTTTAGTTTGGTTTAGAGATGCTGCGCGGAAACAGGCCCTTCGACCCACCGAGTCCGCGATGACCAGCGATCCCCGCACACTAACACTGTCCTACACACACTAGGGACAATTTACACTTACACCAAGCCAATTAACCTACAAACCTGTACGTCTTTGGAGTGTGGGAGGAAACCGAAGATCTCGGAGAAAACCCACGCGGGTCACGGGGAGAACGCACAAACTCCGCACAGACAGCACCCGCAGTCGGGATCGAACCCGGGTCTCTGGAACTGCAAGCACTGGTAAGGCAAGTTGCTGCCTTGTCCCACCTTCCCGAGTTACTCACGAATTCTCCCGAGTTTTCCCCTTGATTCAAACTTAGGGAATGGCCGCAGCGAGGCCGTAGGAGTCCGTAGATATTTAGTAATAATATCCCTGAGTACCTACGGCTGGCTATTACCGTAATTCTCCGAGTTTGAATCAAGGAGAAAACTCGGGAGAATTTGTGAATAACTCGGGAAAGTGGGACAGGGCCTTAAGGCAGCAACGCTACAGCTCCGCCACCATGACAGCCCATACTGTTGTTCGGGGGAGTTTAATTGCCAGCCACTTCAGTAGCAGAGAAACTCAATAACATTTGACCGATTGGAAAATAAAAAACACAAAATCTGTTCCAATACTTCCCAGAACCTTGTACGTATTGGCATTTTTTGACATAAAATCTTTAGGCTGGATCAACTGAATCTGCGAGTGGGTTGGATCAAGTTAATAATATATGCACCTCATGAAATGGAGTTCAGTAAATGATTATTCAACAGTCTTTCAAAACAATTCGTGACAATGCAACATGATCTTTCCATAGATAGACACAAAATTCTGGAGAACCTCAGCGGGACAGGCAGGATCTCTGGAGAGAAGGAACGGGTGAGGTTTGGCTCAAGACCCTTCTTCAATAGACAATGGGTGCAGGAGTAGGCCATTCGGCCCTTCGAGCCAGCACTGTCATTCAATGTGATCATGGCTGATCATCCCCAATCAGTACCCCGTTCCTGCCTTCTCCCCATATCCCCTGACTCCGCTCTCTTTAAGAGCGCTATCCAGCTCTCTCCTGAAAGTATCCAGAGAACCGGCCTCCACCGCCCTCTGAGGCAGAGAATTCCACAGACTCACCACTCTCTGTGTGAAAAAGTGTTTCCTCGTCTCCGTTCTAAATGGCTTACTCCTTATTCTTAAACTGTGGCCCCTGGTTCTGGACTCCCCCAACATCGGGAACATGTTTCCTGCCTCTAGCGTGTCCAAACCCTTAACAATCTTATATGTTTCAATAGGATTCCCTCTCATCCTTCTAAACTCAAGAGTGTACAAGCCCAGCCGCTCCATTCTCTAAGATTGAAGATCTTCTGAAGAAGGGACTCGAACCAAAACGTCACCCGTTCCTTCTCTGCAGAGATGCTGCCGGTCCCGCTGAGTTTCTCCAGAATTTTGTGTCTATCTTCGGTTTAAACCAGCATCTGCAGTTCCTTCCTACACATGATTTTACCGTACATCTATACAACTGGAAAGGGTGCAGAGAAGATTTACGAGGATGTTGCCAGGACTCGAGGGTCCTGAGCTACAGGGAGAGATTGAGCCGGCTTTATTCCATTGGAATGCAAGAGGATGAGGGGTGATCTTATAGATGTATACAAAATCATGAGAGGAATAGATTAGGTAGACGCACAGAGTCTCTTTCCCAGAGTAGGGGAATCAAGGAACCAGAGGACGTAGGATTAAGATGAGGGGAACGATTTAATAGGAACCTGAGGAGTAACCTTTTCACACAAATGGTGGTAGGTGTATGTAACCAGCTGCCGGAGGAGGTAGGTGAGGCAGGAACTATCGCAGGTGGAGGACATTCGGCCCTTCGAGCCAGCACCACCATTCAATGTGATCATGGCTGATCATCCCCAATCAGTACCCCGTTCCTGCCTTCTCCCCATATCCCCTGACTCCGCTATCTTTAAGAGCCCTATCTAGCTCTCTCTTGAAAGCATCCAGAGAACCTGCCTCCACCGCTCTCTGAGGCAGAGAATTCCACAGACTCACCACTCTCTGTGAGAAAAAGTGTTTTCCTTGTCTCCGTTCTAAATGCAGTGAGGTGTTATTGACCATGCAGCGTTACAATTAAAAAAGGACACAACATAATGCAACACAAACATTCACCAGTGTTCTTCACTGCGGTGGAAGGCGATACAGTTCACACAGTCCTCCTCCTCCTCCCCCCTTGTTCACCCATGATCGGGGTCTTGACCCTCCGTAGTCGGGATGGTCGGAGCGCGACGTGGGGACAGGTCGAGCCCGGAGCGCCCAAATCGGCCGTCGTTGACTTTGTGCACCTTGTAGTTTCACGTATCTTGTGTTTTTCCGACTGTTGGCAGATCAATTTCCCTCCTGGGATAAATAAAGTTCTCTCGTATGATATCTATACTTCACTGTGCCTCGGAAATCAAAGACCTGCCCCACCCTGGTCATTCCTTCTTCTCCCCGCTCCCATCTGGCAGAAGATGCAGAAGCTTGAAAGGGCGCCATGAGCCCGGGTACGGTCCGATCCACCTCTACCCAAGTGTGGACAATGGACCTTGTCACTGGAACTGACCCGCTACAATGCGCAGGGAGGAACAGCAGATGCTGGTTTACACCGAAGGTGGACACAAAATGCTGGAGTAACTCAGCAGGACAGGCAGCATCTCTGTCTCACGGTGCGAGTCCACCCACGAGTGACCCCAAGTGAAAAAAACAGACTTGTGGTTGTGTACGAGATTCCAAGTTTATGTTCAAGTCTTTAACCGAGTTCCCACGGGTATGTCATTTCTGCGATGTTCCTAGTTCCTCTCCCGGGTTACCAAGTTCCTCTCCCGTTACTCTTGAGCCAACCGTGAACGATACTTTGGTATCGTTTGCCCAAAGTGGTACTTTGCCCACCACTCTCAAAAGCCGCTGTGTCTCCCTGTCCCTGGGATAGCAGGGGGCGATCAAACAGCACAATACCCCCCTATGTCATCCCGTCACCCATTCCTTCTCTCCAGAGATGCTGCCTGCCCGCTGAGTTAATGAGTGCCCATGAGTGTCACTAAGGTAAACGCACGGGCCACTACGTTATTACAACGAGTTTAAATGTTTCCATTTTTAACTTGAACAGTAAATTTGACTCGTGGAAAACCTCAAACATGTTTGAATTTTTTCACGAGTTAACAAGTTTCACGGGTGCCTGCCGTTAGCGCCACGAGTCGCTAAGTTGCGCGCGCGAGTTCCGACGTTCCCGCTACGTTGATTGTACGTGATTACCACGAGTGAAAACTCGGGGTCACTCGTGGGTCGACTCGCACCGTCAGTCAGGGCTTTTAGGAATGGGTGACGTTTAAGGTCGAGAGCCTTCTGCAGACTGAAGAAGGGTCTCGATCTGAAACATCACCCAATACTTTCACCCAGAGATGCTGCCTGATGCGCTACAGTGCTGAGATCTATATTCTGCACACTCTATCTTCCCCTTTGCTCCACCTGGTGTTCTTGAGTTTGAATGTGTTGACGTGGAGTATATCTGATCTGTTTGGACACCAACCTTCTCCTCCTCATTAACTTTGCATATTACATCCATGCCAATTTGGCTCTTAATGAAATAAAACATCCCACATATTGATTTGGTAGCAAAAAGATTTATGAAACCCTGTTGTTCCTGAACCTTTAGATGAGACCAATCTGTGAAAATGATTAAGAAACCGACTCCTGGTTTCTGCTTCTCCTATGTTCCAGCGAAGAAGCGGAAACCACTTTCGACCATTAGGGAGACTGACAAAAACCTCCGGGAACCTCCGAAAACCGCACGGAAACCTCCAGAGGTTTCCTTTCAGGTTTCCCAAGTGGTACAGGGGCATAAAGCATCTCTAACGTCCAAAGCTTAACAGGTCAGTTTGATATATTCAGCTTTATAGCCAAAGTCCTGGTTCAATGTTGAATAAACCATGCTTGAAAACTGACAATAATTAATCTTTGTGTCTTATTACATGCAAAACTTTGCATTTGCAAATATTTCCACCATTTATCAAAGTTTGTACATTGATTTGTCATTACTCCAAGCACCACCAATTACTAAGTCATCAGTGTGTGGAATCCGAAACATCAGGTTTTTGAAAGAGGTGAATTTGTCACCTTTCTAAATCAATATTTAGATTTCTTTATTTTGTTCAGAGCTTTATTAGTGAGGAGGCCATCCATAATGTTAATGAGATCGCGCAATGGCCCTTACAGATTGGAAAGTAACAAATGTTAACACATTATTTAAGGATTGAGGCTAGTTTGGCATCAGTAATAGAAAATGTGCCTAAATCTAATGTGGAAACGAGGAACTGCAAATGCTTGCATACAAAATAAGACACAAAGTGCTGGAGTAACTCAGATGCTGCCTGACCCGCTGAGCTACTCCAGCACTTTGTGTCTAACTTCAATCCTTTTGTCTCACGCTTTCTGCCTTTTCTTCTCTGGCCTTTGGCCAACCTTCTGCATGTCAAAAAAAACCCTCATCTGTATTAACCGATTACCTGCCAAGTCTTTTCCTGCCCTTCCTCTTTTCCAGATTTATTCCCCCACTGCCACCCCCCCCCCCCCCCCCCCCCCGAACCCTCCACAATCAGTCTGAAGAAGACTCCTGACACAAAACGTCACTGATCCATGTCCTCCAGAGATGTTGCCTGATCCTCTGAGTTACTCTAAGACTTTGTGTCTTCCATCTAAACTTTCCCTATCCATGCACCTGTCCAAGTGTATTTTACTGGGAGCTGTCTGCACAAAAGCAGCACGGTGGCGCAGCGGTAGAGTTGCTGCCTCACAGCGCCGGAGACCCGGGTTCGATCCTGACTATGGGTGCGGTCCGTACGGAATATGTACGTTCTCCCTGTGACCTGCGTGGGTTTTCCCCAGGTCCCCCGGTTTCCTCCCACACTCCAAAGACGTACAGGTTTGTAGGTTCATTGGCTTTGGAAAAATTGTAAATCGTCCCTAGTGTTTCGGATAGAGCTAGTGTACGGGGTGATCGCTGGTCGGCACGGACTCAGTGGGCCAAAGGGCCTGACTCCGCGCTGTCAAGGTCTAAAGTAAAAGCACTTTGTGAACATAATTCACCAGAGTTTCTGGGGTGAGTCAGGAAGGCTGTTCACTTCCCCCTTCACCTGGGCATTTAGAAACAGTCCATAAATGCATTAGTCCTAATCCTTTCCAGCAGGATGTTCTTCCCAAAATATAGCTCATTCCCCCAACTTCCAAGCTCAGTCCTGAAATAAATATAATGAAAACTTTAAAATGATTCTGTTTGCAATACTGCCTCACAGCTCCAGAGACCCGGGTTCGATCCTGACCTCGGGTGCTCTCTGTGTGGAGTTTGCACGTTCTCACTGGGTTTCCTCCGGGTGCTCCGGATTCCTCCCACGTCCCAAAGAATTGTGGGTTTGTAGGCCCACTGTAAATTGCCCCTAATGTGTAGGAAGTGGATGAGAACATTGGATAAAGTACTAAAGACTAATGTGATCGTTGGTGTGCATGTACTCGATGGGCTGAAGGGCCTTTCTCCAGGCAGTATCTTTAAGTAAGTAAGTAACGGGTGATGGATGGACAGTGTGAACTTGGTGGGCCAAAGGGCCTGATCCCATGCGGTATATCTAAGCTAAACTAAGCCTAAATCTTTGACAAGAACATTGGCCAGGCTTGCCAAAGCACAATCAGAAACTTTGTAATAGTTTATTGAAATGCTGTAAGAACTGAACCAAACCTAAACCTAATCCCAATCAAACTGGCCTATTAAACACTACAGAGCTAAATCAGGAGGCTCACTGCAAATTATCAAATTGCTCACATATTAAATTAAACAATGGAAAATAAATCTGTGACAATAAATTGCAATGTTAAAACCTGGAGCTGCCAGACATGTGAAGCAATGACCTGTTAAATGGAGCGTGTATATTTAATTTACTGAAGTGGATGCACCTGAACTTGGCAGAGATGCTACCACTGAGGAAGAATGCAGAACATTAGAACATCTAGTTTAAAGTGAGATCTCTCAAGTAGAAAACTATCCATAACTAATTCCGTAACTCATTTAATGAAGGTTAATTGGCCTCTGTAAATTGCCCCGAGTGTGCAGGGAATGGATGCAAAAGTGGAGGAGAACTGGTGCGAACGGGTGATCGATGGTCGGCATGGACTTGGTGGGTCGAAGGGTCAGTTTCCGTGCCGTATTTTTCAATCAATCGATCAATCGATCAATCGATCAATTGTGTAGAGCCACAGAGTGCTGAAGCAACTCATCGTGTCAGGCAGCATCTATGGAGAAAATGGACAGTGGACGTTTCAGGTCGGGACCCTTCTTCTGAATTTCGTAATTTCTGAAGAAGGGTCAATAGACATAGAAACATAGAAACATAGAAACATAGAAATTAGGTGCAGGAGTAGGCCATTCAGCCCTTCGAGCCTGCACCGCCATTCAATATGATCATGGCTGATCATCCAACTCAGTATCCCGTACCTGCCTTCTCTCCATACCCTCTGATCCCCTTAGCCACAAGGGCCACATCCAACTCACTCTTAAATATAGCCAATGAACTGGCCTCAACTACCCTCTGTGGCAGAGAGTTCCAGAGACTCACCACTCTCTGTGTGAAGAAAGTCTTTCTCATCTCGGTCTTAAAGGATTTCCCCCTTATCCTTAAGCTGTGACCCCTTGTCCTGGACTTCCCCAACATCGGGAACAATCTTCCTGCATCTAGCCTGTCCAACCCCTTAAGAATTTTGTAAGTTTCTATAAGATCCCCTCTTAATCTCCTAAATTCCAGAGAGTATAAACCGAGTCTATCCAGTCTTTCTTCATAAGACAGTCTTGAAATCACAGGAATCAGTCTGGTGAACCTTCTCTGCACTCCCTCTATGGCAATAATGTCCTTCCTCAGATTTGGAGACCAAAACTGCACGCAATACTCCAGGTGTGGCCTCACCAAGACCCTGTACAACTGAAGTAGAACCTCCCTGCTCCTGTACTCAAATCCTTTTGCTATGAAAGCTAACATACCATTCGCTTTTTTCACTGCCTGCTGCACCTGCATGCCTACTTTCAATGACTGGTGTACCATGACACCCAGGTCTCGCTGCATCTCCCCTTTTCCTAATCGGCCACCACTTAAATAATAGTCTGCTTTCCTGTTTTTGCCACCAAAGTGGATAACCTCACATTTATCCACATTATACTGCATCTGCCAAACATTTGCCCACTCACCCAGCCTATCCAAGTCACCTTGCAGTCTCCTAGCATCCTCCTCACAGCGAACACTGCCCCCCAGCTTAGTGTCATCCGCAAACTTGGAGATATTGCCTTCAATTCCCTCATCCAGATCATTAATATATATTGTAAATAGTTGGGGTCCCAGCACTGAGCCCTGCGGTACCCCACTAGTTACTGCCTGCCATTGTGAAAAGGACCCGTTTACTCCTACTCTTTGCTTCCTGTTTGCCAGCCAGTTCTCTATCCACATCAATACTGAACCCCTAATACCGTATGCTTTAAGTTTGTATACTAATCTCTTATGTGGGACCTTGTCGAAAGCCTTCTGGAAGTCCAGATTACCACATCCACTGGTTCTCCCTTATCCACGCTACTAGTTACATCCTCGAAAAATTCCACAAGATTCGTCAGACATGATTTACCTTTTGTAAATCCATGCTGACTTTGTCCAATGATTTCACCACTTTCCAAATGTGCTGCTATCCCATCTTTAATAACTGACTCTAGCAGTTTTCCCCACTACGATGTTAGACTAACTGGTCTGTAATTCCCCGTTTTCTCTCTCCCTCCCTTCTTAAAAAGAGGGGTTACATTTGCTACCCGCCAATCCCTCAGGAACTACTCCAGAATCTAAAGAGTTTTGAAAGATTATCACTAATGCATCCACTATTTCCTGAGCTACTTCCTTAAGTACTCTGGGATGCAGCCTATCTGGCCCTGGGGATTTATTGGCCTTTAATCTATACAATAGACAATCTATTGTCAATCTATTGTCAATCTAGACAATAGACAATAGTGCAGGAATAGGTCATTCGGCCCTTCGAGCCAGCACCGCCATTCAATGTGATCATGGCTGATCATCCCCAATCAGTACCCCGTTCCTGCCTTCTCCCCATATCCCCTGACACCGCTATCTTTAAGAGCCCTATCTAGCTCTCTCTTGAAACCATCCAGAGAACCGGCCTCCACCGCCCTCTGAGGCAGAGAATTCCACAGACTCACCACTCTCTGTGAGAAAAAGTGTTTCCTCGTCTCCGTTCTAAATGGCTTACTCCTTATTCTTAAACTGTGGCCCCTGGTTCTGGACTCCCCCAACGGACCCGAAACTGACCCGAAACGTCACCGACCCAAGTTTTTCAGAGATGCTGCCCGTCCCACTGAGTTACTCCAGTCCTTCGTGTCTTTTTTATTTACACAATCTACAACCATACATGCAAGTACCTTTCTTTTCCACCTTATTTGACAATATGCTAATGTTTTAAATTAAAAATTTCAGTGAAACGAAAAAAATGCAGTGAAATTCCTACTGGATTATTTAGTAAGCTGATTCTCGATTCTCAATGTTATAAAAAACGGATGATTTAGAAACATAGAAACATAGAAAATAGGTTCAGGATTAGGCCATTTGGCCCTTCGAGCCAGGACCACCATTCAATATGATCTTGGCTTATCATCCAAAATCAGTACCCCGTTCCTGCTTTTTGGGGCCGAAACCCTTCAGGAAGGAAATAGGTAACGTTTCGGGCCGAAACCCCAAAGGGGTTTCGGCCCGAAACGTTGCCTATTTCCTTCGCTCCATAGATGCTGCTGCACCCGCTGAGTTTCTCCAGCACTCTTGTCCACAAGACATCAAGCTGTGACTAGTTTAGTTTAAGGGAGACACGAAATGCTGGAGTAACTCAACGGGACAGGCAGCATCTCTGGAGAGAAGGAATGGGTGACGGGTTTGGGTGAGTGTGCATCTACCCGATCTATTCCCCTCATGATTTTGTACATCCACCTACACTAGTCCCACTTGCCTGCATTTGGCCCATTTGCCTCCAAATCTGGCCTTTCCATCTCTCCCTGTCCATGTTGCTAGCATCTGCAGTTCTTTTGATCCTGCATGCTTCTATTGTTCTTGACCTAAGAGAAAGAGACTGAGTTTGGGAGAATAGAGGGTGGCGGGTGTATGGAACGAGCTGCCAGAGGAGGTAGCTAAAGGCAGGTACTATGACAACACTTAGAAGACTTAGATCTTATCGAAACCTTCTGTATACAATTATAAAAGGACTGGACAAGCTAGATGCAGGAAAAATGTTCCCAATGTTGGGCGAGTCCAGCACCAGGGGCCACAGTCTTAGAATAAAGGGGAGGGCATTTAAGACTGAGGTGAGAGAAAACCTTTTCACCCAGAGAGTTGTGAATTTATGGAATTCCCTGCCACAGAGGGCAGCGGAGGCCAAATCACTGGATGGATTTAAGAGAGAGTTAGATAGAGCTCTAGGGGCTCGTGCAGTCAAGGGATATGGGGGGAAGGCAGGCACGGGTTATTGATAGGGGACGATCAGCCATGATCACAATGAATGGTGGTGCTGGCTCGAAGGGCCGAATGGCCTCCTCCTGCACCTATTTTCTATGTTTCTAAGAGGTAAGTGGACAGGAAAGGTGCAGAGGGATATGGGCCTCCTGGTCGGCATGGGCAATTTGGGCCGAAGGGCCTGTTTCCAAGCCAGATGACTCTATGGCTGTAAGATTAAGGGAATGGATAAGATAAGATAAGATGCATTTATTTGTCACATGTGCCAATTGGCACAGCGAAATTAAATCCCCATACAGCCGTACATTAAAAACAAAGAACACAACATGGAGTAGATAGGATTCAACATAAAACATCCCCCCACAGCAGGATCAAAGTTTCCCACTGTGAGGGAAGGCACCAAAGTCAGTCTCTTCCCCTGATGTTCCCCACTGTTCCCCCGTGGTCGGGGCCTCCCCGAGCCCCCTGCAGTCGCCGCTACGGGCGGCCCGATGTTCAGGCCCGCTCCCCGGGGTGATGCAAGTCCGACGTCGGGACTGAAGGACGTCCTCAGCGGCCTGGACCCCGAGTCGGCCCCCTCCTACCGGGGTCCGCGGCTCCCAAAGTCCACTGGCCGCGCCGGGTGGAGATGCAACGCTGGAGGCCCTCGGCAAAGGGCCCCAGGACTCCACGATGACGGTCAGCGCCGCCTGCGTTGGGAGCTCTCTAAACCTCCACGATGTTGGAGCAGCGGCCCAACGCTCCGGAGCTCCAATGGCGACCCAGGTAGGTATCGCCAGCTCCGTGGTGACTCCAGCGCCGCCGCTGTTGTAGCTCTGGTCCGGTTCCCAGTCCCCGGCAGGAAAGGCCGCTCCGATCCAGGAGGTAGGCCGCGAGGTGGGGGGCGAGGACGAGACTCGGAGAAATAGTCGCGTCCCCGCCAGGCAACGACTGGGAGTTAGTTTCCCCCTTACCCTGCCCCCCTCCCCCACATAGAAAAGTTAAAGATTCCCCCAAAAACACACTTTAAATGGACTAAAAATTAAAAAAAAGATGGAAAAACAAACGGGCTGCAGGCAGAGGCTGCTGGCAGTCCAGTGATCTCTAGCGTATAGAGGGCAGAAATAGAGCGGAGCCCAGGTAGGGCACAGGGAAGGGAAGGGGGGTGAGTGGGGAGTGATTTACTAATGGTAGTAAAATGACAGCATGTTTCTGTGCATTAAAAATGCAAATGCTGGCAAGCACAGCGCAGCACATATGTTTAAATCAACAGCAGCTGATAGCTCACAGCAGTCTCCAAACCCCACCTGTGCTAACTCAGTGGATGCTGTTAATTACATTCTTATTTTAGTTGGCTGGATCTGTCCCTTATCATTGTCCCTGTTCCAAGTCTCCAAGCAATAAATATATATTACTGTTTTATTTCTTTTCCAATATTGCTCCCTGTAATTAGACCAGCAGAAAATAAAGTTGTAAAGTCATCGTGCGGTGAAGTTAACCCATCATCATTTAAACCGCACCTCACAAGGTATATTATTTAGTTTTAGTTGAGACATACAGCGTGGAAACAGGCCCTTCGGCCCACTGAGTTCGTGCAGACCAGCGACCCCCGCACACTAACTCCATCCTACACACACTGGGGACAACTTACATTTATACCAAGCCAATTAGCCTACAACCCCGTATGTGTTTAGAGTGCGGGAGGAAACCAGAGCACCCGGAGAAAACCCACGTGGGCCACGGGGGTGAACATGGAAGCTCCACACAGACAGCGCCCGTAAGCAGTGTGTGGGATAGTGTTAGTGGGCGGGGATCGCTGGTCTCCAAACTAAATCTAATTGAACTGAACTCAACTGCTGGCTCGAAGGGCCAAATTGCCTGCTCCTGCACCTATTGTCTATTGTCCATTGACCCTTCTTCAGAAATTACGACATTCAGAAGAAGGGTCCCGACCTGAAACGTCACCTGTCCATTTTCTCCATTAAACTAAATTGAATTAAACTAAAATAACGGAACTAAACAAAACTGAACTGAGCTGAACTGAACTAAATTAAACTGAATGAAAGTGAACTGAATTGAACTAAACTAAACGAGACTAAACTGAAGTAAACTACAGGTAAGTCGTCCTTGTCAGTTCAAGGTGAGTGTGGCTGACTTCTCTCATGGCCCGCTGCTCTGCTGATCAGGGTGTGATATATGAAGGGTTGGAAAGGGCAGAGGCAGAGGGCATCTCCCTGCCTCTGGTGGACAACCACCTCCACACACGGTGCACGGGCCATCTGTCTTCACCGCACGAGTAACTGGAGTTGCCCAAGCAGCAAATCAACCCCAGCGCAGCAGCAGGCTCTTTGTCCCACGATGTTCGCGCTCAACACGGTGTCAAGACAAACAAGGCAGCACGGTGTTGCGGCGGTAGAGTCGCTGCCTCACAGCGCCAGAGTCCCGGGTTCGACCCTGACTACCGGTGCTGCCTGTACGGAGTTTGTCCGTTCTCCCCGCGACCCGCGTGGGTTTTCCCCGGGTGCTCCAGTTTCCTCCCACACCCCAAAAACATACAGGTTTGTAGGTTCATTGACATCGGTAAAAATTGTAAAATGTCCCTGGTGTGTGTAGGATAGTGTTAGTGTGCGGGGATCGCTGGTCGGCGCGATCACGCGGGCCGAAGGGTCCGTTTCCGCGCTGTATCGCTAATCCCAACTAAATTAAACTAATCTCTGCCTGTGCATTATCCACAGCCCTCCATTCCCTGCATATGTTCATGCCTATCTAAACGCAGCTCGTCCCAAACACCAGGTGAGAAAACTTGCCCTGCGCACCATCTTTCAACGTGCCCTTCTCGCGTGAGTGATTCCGTGAAGAAGCCGCCAGCCCGCATGCGCGCCAATACGTCGACGCATGGCGCAACGCTGACGGGCAGGCGCGCTGCTCCTGCCAGCGGTAAGTTTAAACATGAAGGTAAGTTTTAAACTTTCCAGGTTATGTTTCCATTGCAGGAATCTCTTCTTCCTGCTGGATTTCAGGGCGAAGTCGGGACGGGCCGCGGGGAGACCGTTATGGACCGCGTCCCAGTCACGGACCGTGGGGAATCCCGGTCACAATCTCGGGGAATCCCGGCCACGGACCGCGGGGAACCCACTACGCAGACCGCGGTAGTGCGGGTAGCGGCGGCGGTCAAATTCGCCTTCAGAGTCGCTGGCGGTGGAGCCGGCGGCTTCAGACTGGTGCCGGCAACACCTTGGCAAACCCGCTTGGAGGGCAGCCACGGAGAAACGGCTCAAACGAGTCGGGCCACGAGGATTCCTCATGGAGAGGATCCCCTCCTTCGCTGGGTAACGTTCTTTGGATGTCAAACCCACATGGAGTATCTAATGGAGAGGTGCTCCACAATGGTATGCTCCAAGGAGGGAGTTATATCGCCGTGGGTCTCTGTGGGGCCCATGGCAACAGCATCTGTGTACAGGGCTGCACGCTGTCTCCCTCACTGAGCAGGGGAGCAGTCGGGGTCAGTTCTCTCTGACTCGGAGTTCGGAGGTATTGCCGGGAGCATACCACGAGGCACGAAGGATATGATCCGTGGAGGGGCCACATCAGCGCAGGTCTCCTCGGGGCCTGCGGCAACAGCACCTGTGCACAGGGCTGCACACTGACTCCCTCTCTGAGCAGGGGAGCAGTCGGGGTCAGTGTGTAACTGACTCCAAACTCGGAAGCATGTCCGTGGCACATACTGGAGTTCCTGAAAGTGCCGGCAGTGAACAGCGCTATCAGGGGTGACATTGGAGGGGCATGGTACCCCAGGAAACCAGCCGCCATATCTGCTATTCAGGTAAAACTTATTCAACAGGTGAGACCAGCATGAGGGAGCTAAAGCTGTCGAACTACAAGTACAGCCTCATCGTTTCGGCGACAATACACCCCACACCTCCATCGGCAGTAAGCGGTTCACTGAAGCTGGTGGCAGCCAGCACGCTGGGCACACGGCTTTAGGCCAAGGCCCAAGCCGGTCTCAGGAAAAATATGGAATCCACGTACCCTACCACTCCTCTCCAATCAAGGACGTAAATAGAACCCGCATGAGGGGCCTTTGGACTCACCATAAGACCACCGGTAACCATGAAGGTAGGTGGGTCTGGTTATTTCCTAAGACATGGGGTATGTGGACCATTTACAAGTTGGAAACACTTGTAAAAGCCTGTAAACAACCTTGTTGTTATGAAGCAGCCTCTATTCATCAAGAGTAATTGGCAATATAGTGGCTGTGTCTTCAGCTGTGCATTTGGACCTTTGCATTTTCAGTGCCATGTAGGCCGTTATTCACAGACCTATTCCTATTACCAGCTGAAGCTATCAAGGTCACAATGGTGTATTCTACATTGATCCTGTACTTTTGCTCAGTAACTTTATATTACAAACTGATACTAATACTCAAAGATGAAAAATTACGAATACCATCTCTAGTTACGGAGGCGGATGGGCTTTGCATGCTCAGCTCCAAGTTGATACACTATGGTGGGAGCATTTGATGCTGGTGTATCATCACGTAAAAATCTATGACAACACAGTATGGGTGTTGTATCACAACATATTCAATGACATTATGGTTCGATGGAACACCGAATATCAACACGTTTGCATCCAGGCTCTATCACCATTGCAAAAATATGTGGCACACCGGCAATACGTGTATTCTCGCTACACTGAGGAGGAATGTTCTTTATGTCTTTCCTCATCAGTCGGGTCTTGCACAAAAACCGGCAAGATCTCACCTCAGGCTTTTCATACTGCCTGACTGGCCAATGCAGCCATGGTTCCTGCTAAATGTTGGGGATGATTATAGGACCTTATATGGTTGTCCTAAACACAAAAATCAGGTGGTGCACCCCGTGACTGAGGAAACCACCCTCTGCATGATAAAATCAATTTATAGACTTGGAGTCTCTGAGAAGACCACTCGGTGGCACGGGTTGCCAGACCGATCCATGGACGTGCTCACTGCAGAGTGCAGGGATAGCACCGAGAAAGCGGCACATTTTTCCTCATCAGGAGATGGGAAGTGTTTTGGTTTTAATGCCAATGTTCCATATAATACGGCACGGATAACTAACGTGTCGGAGTTCATTTCAGATGGGTCTTTGACAATCAATTAAGTTATAGTACCATTAACTGTGCAACTTGCTTTCTCATCATAGTTGCTGCAGCGATCAGGACCCACTCTGTCGGGTCACACTCTCTGATATCCAGATTTATAAGGATATCTTTATTATAATTCTCGCAGGCCCAGGTACTCGGAGATATGGGATGTTAGCATTGCTCTTAAACTGCTTCACCAGTAGGGCCCAGCTACATCTCTATCCCTGGTCAAACTCACTTACAAAGTGTTTATGCTCATGGCGCTAGTCTCAGCACAACTGGTCCAGCCACTACTTATATTGCGACTGGACAGGATGGTTACATCTGCTAATAATATAATATTTTATGTTTATGGCGTAGTTAAGCAGTGCAGACCAGGGGTGTCGGGTCCCAAACTATTCTCATGGCATACCCCATGGACCTTTGGTTGTCTGTAGTCACTCATTTACAACAATACGTCAAGGTCACCAAGAGCCTTAGAGGATCTGCACTAGCAATGGTTGTTAGTTACTAAAAACCTCATAAAAGGTATCTATCCAGACCATCTCTAGGTGGTCAAACAGGGTTTTGGCTTATGCAGAAATATATACTATATCTTCTATCCCACCCCACTTGGGCAGCTAATACATTAGCAGCAAGGGTCATGTACGTTCCACTGGACCACACCCTAGCGGCTGCAGGATGGTCAAACAAATGAACTTTCCAACATTTTATAACAACCCATTGCCAGACCGGGGTATTTGCTAAATTCCATTTATGATTTGTTTCATAGTTTCCCCCAGGATGGAAGGGGTCACTATTATTCTCCTTTGATGATCAAAGCATCAGCATTTTTAACAAACGATGTCATGGCTGAATGCATTCATCTTTTTCACTCATCCATGGTCAATTGATGCAGTGTGTGACGCCTGGACTTGTACCCGGCATGAAATCACAGAGCTTTGAAGTCTTCACGGAATCACTCACGTGGATCCGAAATGAAATAGTAAGAGTAAATGAGAACTAACCAGTTTAAAGTTTGATCTTTATTTTATGAGGAGTTACGATGAGCGATTACGTGCCCACCGCTCCCAACCCTCGTATCATAAAGATCATCTGGTAGTTCTCAAGTTCTCTCCAATCTTACTATATTCAGGTCAATAACTGTTATCTGTGATTTCACACCGCTGCTTTGAAGATTGACGTGCATGCGGGCTGGTGACTTCTTCACGTAATCGTAACTCCTCATAATATAAAGATCAAACTTCAAACTGGTAAGCTCTCGTTTAATCTTACTATTCTGACTGTCTACTCTATCTATATACGTCCCATATATTTAGATGCTTCTATTGGGTCTCCTGTTAAGTTCTGATGCCCGATCATCCAAATACGTCCAACCTCCCCTTATAGATAACACCTCTATTCCAGTTAGTATTCTGGTGAACCTCCTCTGCACCCTCTCCAAAACCTCCACATCCTTCCTGTAATGGGGGCGAACAGAACTGCACGCAATACTCCAAATGCTGGGGGGGGGGGGGGGGGGGTGGGGGGAGGGGAGTGGGGAAAGAGGGGGGGGGGGGGGGAAAGGGGGGTGGGGGAGGGGGAAGGGGGGGTGGGGAGGGGGGGGATGGCCACCGCAGATGCAGCTCGCACTCTGCTCACCCCGCACCTTCAGCTTTCAGCCTCACGCAGCAGATCCCGGTCCCACTCCGGCTTCACTCAGAGGCTTCCGGTTCAACTCAGCAGCTTCCGGCGGGCTGCACGCTCTCCGCGCCATTCAATCACGGCTGATCTATCTCTCCCTCCCAACCCCATTCTCCTGCCTTCTCCCCATAACCCCTGGCACCCAATAATCTATCAGGCTCCGCCTTAAAAATATCCATTGGCCTCCACAGCCGTCTGTGGCAATGAATTCCTCAGATTCACCACCCTCTGACTAAAGAAATCCCTCCTCACCTCCATTTGAAAGGAATGACCTTAAATTCTGAGGCTAGGGCATCTGGTCCCAGACTCTCCCACTAGTGGAAACACCCTCTCCACATCTACTCTATCTGTGCCTTTCATTAGTCTGTACGTTTCAATGAGGTTCCCCCCCACTTTAAATTTCAATTTTAATCCACACTGTTGTGTTTCTTGTGCCAAGTTAGGAAAGTAACAAATTCTTGACTAAAGTCTTTAAAGCAATCGTCAGCACAAGACAGTTTGGAATATTGGTTTGTTAACAGATCAAGCTAGTTGCTTGATCAATTTCATAAGATCATGCGTCACGAGTCACCAATGCAATATTTCAATTCTGACGTATGTTTAATGGGATTTCAAAAGAAAAGTGGATAAATAATTGAAAAAAAGGATTAAAAGGACTTTGGGAGAAGGTCTGGCATGCTGTTTGAAGAACTCCTTGGCCAAGCCTCTGACGGATTATTGGATCTTCCACCGACCAACACGAAGATGCTGGTTTACACTGAAGATACACACAGAAAGTTGGATTAACGCAGCGGGTCAGGCAGCATCTCTGGAGAAAGATAATAGAAATGGGCGGCACGGTGGCGCAGCGGTAGAGTTGCTGCCTTAGAGCTCCTACAGCGCCGGAGACCCGGGTTCGATCCCGACTGCGGGTGCTGCCTGGACGGAGTTTGTACGTTCTCCCCGTGACCTGCGTGGGTTTTCTCCGAGATCTTCGGTTTCCTCCCACACTCCAAAGACCGGCAGGTCTTTGGGACGTGCCGGTTTCCACCGAGGAAACCGAAGATCTCGGAGAAAACCGAGGTTGGTTTTCTTGATTTGTAGGTTAATTGGCTTGGTGTAAATGCAAACTGTCCCTAGTGTGTGTAGGATAGTGTTAATTTAGTTTAGTTTAGAGATACAGCAGGGAAACGGGCCATTCTGCCCACCGGTTCCGCGCCGACCAGCGATCCCCGCACATTCACTATCCTACACCAGCAACTCTACCGCTGCTAGAGACAACTTTTTTTTTACATTTACCAAGCCAATTAACCTACAAACCTGTACGTCTTTGGAGCGTTGGAGGAAACCGAAGATCTCGGAGAAAACCCACGCAGGTCACGGGGAGAACGTACAAACTGTGTACCGACAGAGCCCGTAGCCGGGATTGAACCGGGACTCCGGCGTTGCATTCACTGTAACTCCGCCGATGCGCCAGTGTGCAGGGATCGCTGGCCGGCATGGACTCGGTGGGCCAAAGGGCCTGTTTCAGCGCTGTATCTCTAAATGAAAACTGAACTAAATAGGTGGCGTTTCGGGTCGAGACCCTTCTTCGGACTGAGAGTCAGAGGAAAAGGGAAACGAGAGGTATAGACTCTGATGTACAGAGATGTAGAAGAAATTAATGAAAGATTTGCAAATAATAACAATGATAAAGTGAACAGGCCATTGTTGGCTGTGGCCTAGGTGAAAACGAGTTACAGACAATGAGACTCAACGAGACAACTTTGAAGGGTGGAGGAGGGACGGAGAGAGAGGAGGGGTTGCAGGGGTTTCTTGAAGTTAGGGAAATCAATATTCATACCGAAGATAGACACAAAAAGCTGGAGTAACTGTTCAGGCCGCATCTCTGGAGAAAAAGGAAAGGGAGACGTTTCGGGTCGAGACCCTTCTTCGGACTGAGAGTCAGGGGAGAGGGAAACTAGAGATATAGACGGTGATGTAGAGAGAGGTGGAACAAATGAATGAGAAAGATGCAAAAAAATAACAATTGTCAAGGAAAGGTAGAGCCCACAATGGTCCATTGTTGGATGTGGGCTAGGTGATAACGAGTTATACAGCCAATGAAACTCAACAGGACGACAATGAAACTAGTACGGTGACCGGGGGGGGGGGGGGGGGGGAGAGAGCGGGATGCAAGGGTTATTTGAAGTTAGAGAAATTAATATTTATACCGCAGGGTTGTAAACCAGCACAATGTTGCAATTTTCCAAGTGGCAATTAATTATGTTTTATTCATAAGGCCAAACATAACATCAACAGAAATGGAATTAGGTTCCATTTGTTCCTGGGAATATCCATTAAGTGAACTCCATTGTGGTTTAATAATTATTCTGTGCTTGTTTGAAAGAAATAACTCTGGAGAAATGGGTGCAAGCTCCAGCTTCATCCTGTCCTTAGAGAAACAGTGCGGAAACAAGCCCTTCGGCCCACCGAGCCCGCGCAGCCCAGCGCTCACCCCGTACACCAGCGCAGTCCTACGCACACTCGTGACAACTTTTACCATTTTTATCGAAGCCAGCAAACCTACAAACCTGTGCGTCTTTGGAGTGTGGGAGGAAACCGGAGCACCCGGGGAAAAGGTCACGGGGAGAACGTGCGAACTCCGTACACACAGCAGCGGTGGTCAGGATCGATCCGGGGTCTCTGGCGCTGTGAGGCAGCAACTCTGCCGCTGCGCCACCGTGCCGCCCACGATGTAAATGCATTGATTAGTTACCAACAAACAGTACTTTCATTTGTGCGCAGAAAGCGTGCTGGCGTGGTCAATGTGACACGACAGAAAATAAAATCATATTTAACTTTTTAGAGACGCTGGTACCCGTGATTAATAATCATATTCATCACATGGCTAGAAAACAAAATAATGACATCTAGCTTTTGGATGATTTTAGATGATCAGCCATGATCATATTGAATGGCTGTGCTAGCTCGATGGGCTGAATGGCCTCCTCCTGCTCCTATTTTCCATGTTCCTATGTAATTATACTAAAAGTAACCCGCTTCTGTAGTTGTTTCCGCCATCCCGATCCCTTTATTGGAAAACCTCATGCAAATGGCGCAGCGGGTAGAATTAGCCAGGACTGGCTAACGTTACCAAAACTGCCCTGAGTTAACACAGTAATCCATTTACGATTCACCCACAGTAACTTGGTTTTGCACACTATTAAGTGTTGGGGGGATGAGGGCAAATGAGTCGTGCCTGTGCAATTGGGGGCTGTGGGTGAGTGGTGGAATATTACATTGGGGGAACGTGTTGCGTTGGGGGAATGGGTGAGTGGTGGAATATTGCGTTGGGAGAATGGGTGAGTGGTGGAATATTGCGTTGGGTGAACGGGTTGCATTGGGGGAACAGGTTGCATTGGGGGCTATGCGTGAGTGGTGGAATATTGCGTTGGGGGCCATGGGTGAGTGGTGGAATATTGCGTTGGGGGCTATGGGTGAGTGGTGGAATATTGCATTGGGGGAACGTGTTGCGTTGGGGGCTATGGGTGAGTGGTGGAATATTGCGTTGGGGGAACGGTTTGCGTCGGGGGAATGGGTGCATAAGATCTCACAATCTTATGCACCGCTATAAGATCTCCCCTCATCCTCCTGCGCTCCAAGGAATAGAGACCCAGCCTACTCAACCTCTCCCTGCAGCTCAGACGCTCTAGTCTTGGCAATATCCTCATAAAGAATGGCTGAGAGGAATGTTAATCACCGACCCACATTGGCCTAGCTTCTTCCCTACGGACTATCATCCAAGAACGTTAGTTTAGTTCATTATTGTCACGTGTACCGAGGTACAGTGAAAAGCATTTTTTGTTGCGCGCTATGTATGGGAAATCTATCCGTCCCACTGTCGGGACATTTGGCACCGAGAGAGAATTGGCGAGGCTCGCAGTTTGTTGACTCACGCTTGGTTTCTGATTCCCACTCATCTATTTTTGCTCGCTATCCTTTCCCCTAATCAAAGCCCACCTACACAGGCAGTGGTGACGGGGGAGGTGGATGGTGAGACGGCAGACATTGGCCGTTATGTAAAGACCATCACGGTGGCGCAGCTTACAGCGAATGCAGCGCCGGAGACCCCGGTTCGATCCCGACTACGGGTGAACTGTCTGTACGGAGTTTGCACATTGCATTGTCTCCGTGACCTGCGTGGGTTTTCTCCGAGATCTCCCACGCGCCAAAGATGTACAGGTTTGTAGGTTAATTGGCTTGTTATAAATGTAAAAATTGTCCCTAGTGGGTGTTAAGGTGCGGGGATCGCTGGTCGGCACGGACCCGGTGGGCCGAAGGGCCTGTTTCCGCGCTGTATCTCTAAACTTAACATTAAAAAAAACATGGGTACACAAAAGCTGGAGAAACTCATGCAGCAGCATCTAAGGAGCGAAGGAGATAGGCGACGTTTCGGGTCGAGACCCTTCTTCAGACTGGTCAGGGATCAGGAAACGAGAGATATAGACTGAAAGATATGCAAAAAAGGTATCGATAAAGGGCAGCCATTGTAAGCTGTTTGTGGTGTGAAAAATGAAAGCTGGTGCGACTTTGCAAGGGTTAACAGAATTGAGAAAATTCATATTCAAGCCCATGCAGACTCCCCCGGAATATGAGGTGCTGTTCCTCCAGCTTGTGGTGTTGCTCATGGAGGAGGCCCAGGACCGAGAGGTCGGATGTGGAATGGGAGGGGAGTTGAAGTGCTGAGCCCAGGGAGGTTCGGGTTGGTTATTGCGGACCGAGCGGAGGTGTTCGGCGAAGCGATCGCCAAGCCTCCGCTTGGTCTCACCGATATAGATCATCTGGCATCTGGAGCAGCGGATGCAGTAGCTGAGGTTGGAGGAGGTGCAGGTGAACCTCTGTCGGACCTGGAAGACTGCTTGGGTCCCTGAAAGGAGTGGAGGGGGGAGGTGAAGGGACAAGTGTTGCATTTCTTGCGGTTGCAAGGGAAAGTGCGGGGAAGGGGTAGAGTGGGAGGGGAGAAGAATGGACAAGGGAGTTGCGGAGGGAGCGTTCTTTGCGGAAGGCAGACAGGGGGGGAGATGGGAAGATGTGGCGGGTGGAGGGGTCACGTTTGGCGAAACTGCGGAGGACTATATGTTGTATTTGCCGGCTGCTGGGGTGAAAGGTGAGGACCAGGGGGACTCTGCCCTGTTTGCAAGTGGGGAATGGGCTGGTGCGAGCCTCATCAATAGTGGGGGAGGGGAATCCCGTTCTCTGAAGAATGAGGGAACACCTCATCCTGGGAGCAGATGCGGCGTAGAGGAGGAATTGGGAATAGGGATGGAGTCCTTACAGGAAGCAGGGTGTAGTCCTGGTAAGTCAGTAGGTTTGTAGTGGATGTCGGTCAGGAGCGTATCACCTGCAATAGAGATGGTGAGGTCAAGGAATGGTAGGGAAGTGTCGGAAGTGTATTTGAGTGCCGAAATGAATGAAGTCTCAGTTGTGTGTGGTGCAGGAGGTGACACCAAAGCAGACGTCGATGTAACGATGGGGCCCTGGTACACCAGAACTGGATTGTTCGACGTACCCAACAAAGAGGCAAGCGTAGCTGGGGCCCATGCCCCATAGCTACGCTTGTGTTTAGGAAATGGGAGGAATCAAAAGAGAAGTTATTGAGGGTGAACCAACTCTGCTAGGCGGAGGGGTGTCAGTGGACGGTATGGTGGTCGAGGAAGAACCCTTTGAGACCGTCCGTGTAGAGTGACTGGACGTCCATGTAAAGATGAGAGGGGGGCCTGGAGAATGGAATGCACGGAGCCGACGGAGAGGTGTCTGAGGTGTCTTGAACATTTGGGGAGGGATTTAACTGGCGTCAAGGTATGTGGTAATGGTTCGGTGGGGCACGAACAGCAGAGACAATGGGTCTGCAGGGCAGTCAGGTTTGTGGATTTTGGGGAGAAGGTAAAATGCGGGGCTGGAAACGATGAGGTCGAGGCTCGGTGGGGTAGGGAGCCCGAGCTGATGAAGTTGGTTATGGTGCTCGAGATGGTGTGCCTGGTGTTCGTCAGGGGTCATGGTCCAGGGGTAAGTAGGAGGAGGTGTCCGAGAGTTGGCGCGCGGCCTCCGCTTTGTAGAGATCGACGAGCCAGACTACCACGGCACCTCCCTTGTCGCGGTTTGATAATCCAGACTGGGTTGTTACGGAGTAGTCGATGGCAGTACGTTCAGGCTGGAGAGATTGGAGTGAGACAGGGGAGTGGAGAAGTCGAGGCGGTTGATGTCCCGACGGCAGTTCTGGATAAATAGTTCTACAGCCGGAAGGCAACAGGTTCCAAGTGGAGGCGGTGCGTGGGAACAGGAAAAGGATTATCAGTGGGGGGCGAGGGCTTCTTCCCGTGGAAGAACGCTGTGAGGCGAGGCGACGGTAGAGCTCCAAGTCGTGGTGGGCGCGGACTCATTGAGGTGGGGACGGAGGGGGACAAAAGGTAAGACCTCTGCTGAGGACAGACCGTTCGATGTCGGAGAGGGGGAGGTCCGGGGGGATGGTGAACACGCGGCAAGGATGGGGGTTATGGCCGGAGGAAGGCAGGTGAGTGCACTGAGGACGAAGCGGTGGGGGTCAGGGGGTTGGGGGGTATGCGGGCTGGGGTTTACAAGGTAGGGGGGGGGGGGATGGGGGGGAAGACCTAGTGGATAGCCACTAAGGTTACTGGGGCTGGGGAGACGGCACTAGACCCAGTGCCGTTAAAGACAGAGTGGTGGGAGGAGTTAGCAACGGAGGCTTCCGCCCACTGCAGAGTCCAGTCTGCAGGTGAGGCGACGGCTGCGGGCGCTGGGAGGGCGGTGGAGTGTCGTGGGTCCGCGGGCAGTGGAGTCGGGTCGGCGGGCGATGGTTGGAGGTCCCGGTGGGTGGATGGTCGGTCCGACCGGTGAGGCAGTGAGATGAGTGGCGTGCTGTGCGGCGGCCATGTTCGGGGATCGGCGGCGATGCAAGGTGAGGCGGGTGCGGCTGTGGTCTTCGGTGGGCCCAGTACACTGGTGATGCTGGATGGGCCCGGTGCGGCGATGGAGTTAGGTGGTCCCGGGGGACGGCGAGGTTCGGCAGTCGCGTTGCGCTGGTGAGGCGGTGGAATCGGGAGGGGGAGATAAACAGAGTTACCAGGCAGGCAGCGGGGTGGGCATCATCGGTAGGCAGTGCAGGTCGGCGGCAGCATCGGCGTGGAGGTCGGTGAAGGCGGCGTCTGGTGAGTCCTGGAGGCACTCCGCCTTTGTTCATGGACAAGGTGAGCGGCAACGAGAGTGTCGCCTGTGCGGGCAGTAGGACCATTCCGGCGTCGCAAGCAGGCCGCGACGAGCTTGTTTACACCTGTAAGTGGGATTGTTTATTGACTGGGCCCAACGCGCTTTTGTGAAACGAGTTCAAGTGGCAAATGACAAGGAGGCAGGCTCGCTTGTCAAAGCAGATGTTTGCATTGAACAGCAAGCCTGCGAGTCGAGGATGGATCTGAACACAGGAGCATCACACAGAAGCGACGCTCGGGCCAACTCAGATGGAAAAGACAGAATACACTACTTAATTTTCCTGTCAGCTTTCACAATTTGCTCTCTCTCTCTCGCTCTCTCTCTCTCTCTCGTGCTGTTATGTGGAGAAAATAGAACACAGCTGAAATGATTCAAAAACATTTAATTGAAAGAGTTTTTCATTAAAAAATGACAACTGCTGGTGAATGGTCGCAATTGGGAATTCCGCTTCCAATTTGCAATGCTCCTATTGATTCGCATGCATTTGTGGGGACTTGGTTCATAGCACTCCCATTCTGCATGTCAGTCTCACTGTTGTGGTAGGGTGAGATACAGCACGGAAACAGGCCGTTCGGCCCAACGGGTCCTCACCGACCAACGATCAGCCGTTCACACTAGTTCCATGTTACCCCACGTTCCATCCACTCCCTACACATGAGAGGCGATCTTTGCAGACGGCCGATTAACCTGCATCTTTGGGATGTGGGAGGAAACCGGAGCACCCGGTGATAGCCCACACGGTCACGGTGAGAAGGTGCAAACTCCACATAGACAGCACCCAAGGTCAGGATGGAACCCGGGTCTCTGGTTCTGTGAGGCAGCAGCTTTTCAGGATGAGATGCTAAATTGAGGCACACTCTACATTTTCAAATGGACATAAAAGATTTAGGGAGATACAGCGGGGAAACAGGCCCTTTGGCCCACTGAGTCTGTGCTGACCAGCGATCACCCGTTCACACTAGCTCCACCCTACACACTGGGGACAATTAACCTACAAACCTGTAAGAAAGAACTGCGGATGCTGGTTTAAATCGAAGGTAGACACAAAATGCTGGAGTAGCTCAGCGGGTGAGACAGCATCTCTGGAGAGAAGGAATGGGCGACGTTTCGGGTCTGAAGAAGGGTCTCGACCCGCGGCGTCGCCCATTCCTTCTCTCCAGAGATGCTGCCTACAAGCCTGTATCTCTGGAACATGGGAGGAGACTGGAGCATCCGGAGAAAACCCACACGGTCACAGGGAGAACGTGCAAACTCCGTACGGACAGCACCCGCAGTTAGGATCGAACCGGGTCTCCGGCGCAGTCTACCGCTGCGCCACTGTGCCACTTGATGAACTGAGAAAGGTTTGTGGTAACAGGATGGAGAATGAGTGTGAGCTTTGGAGCACAGCCTATCTCAATGTCACTCGACGGTTCACCTGTGTGCTGTTGGATCCCTGTCTGTGGGCACTTGCTTTACATACATTGAATCATAGCATGGAAACAGGCCCTTCAGCCCAACTTACCCTCACCGGCCAACATGCCCCATCCCACCTGCCTGCGTTTGGCCCATGTCCCTCTAAACCTGTCCTATCCATAAACCTGTCTAAATATTTCTTAAACGTTGCGATAGTCCCTGCCTCTACTATCTCTTCCGGCAGCTCGTTCCACACACCCGCCACCCCCTTGTGTTCCTATTAAATCGTTCCCACCTCACCTTAAGCCTCTGTCCTCTGGTTCTCGATTCCCCTACTCTGGGCAAGAGACTCTGTGCGTCTACCCGATCTATATCTCTCCTTTGTACACAACTATGAGATCACCCCTCATCCTCCTGCGCTCTAAGGAATTGAGTCCCAGCCTGCTATTAAATAGAAACCTGCCCTGATCAGACTAAAAGCCCTGTCCCACAGTATGCGTTCATTCCAAGAGTTCTCCCGAGTTTTCCCCGATTCGAACTCGGAGATTTACGGTAATGGCCGCTCGTCGGTACTCGGGGCTCTCATGGACATTTTTCAACATGTTGAAAAATCTTCACGAGTCTTCCCGAGCTTACCTGCCGTCAGCGAGTCTTCCCGAGTACGTGCCGTTAGCGTTACGAGCCGCTAAGAGACGTCCCCGAGCTCCGACGTGCCCACTACGTTCATTCTCTGTGCTTACCACGAGTTTGATTTTTTTTTAAACTCGGGAGAGCTCTTGGAATGAACTCGTACCGTGGGACAGGGCTATAAGGGTGTAGGAAGGAATTGCTATTTTCAGCTCTACTAAATAACCAAAATTCTGTCGCCTCCTTGTGCTCTGATATTTTATTTAATTCACATGTTTAATCGATAATGTTTTATTATTAATGTTTAATGTTTTATGTGTCATTCCTAACTGTCAATGTATGTCATGTTGTCAACTGTGGGCGGAGCACCAAGGCAAATTCATTGTATGTGAATACTTGGCCAATGAACCTATTCATTCATTCATTCATACAGATGCTGGCTTAAACCGAAGATAGACCCGGGGTCTCGACCCAAAACATGACCTATTCCTTTTCCCCAGAGATACTGTTGGACCCGCTGGGTTACTCCAGCATCGTGTGTTCATGTTCAGACTACCAGCCGCATGTGAGGGGTGATTGAGGGGGGATTGAGGGGGGATCTTATAGAAACTTACAAAATTCTTAATGGGTTGGACAGGCTAGATGCAGGAAGATTCCGATGTTGGGGAAGTCCAGAACAAGGGGTCACAGTCTAAGGATAAGGGGGAATTCCTTTAGGACCGAGATGAGGAAAACATTTTTCACACAGAGAGTGGTGAATGTGTGGAATTCTCTGCCACAGAAGGTAGTTGAGGCCAGTCCATTGGCTATATTTAAGAGGGAGTTAGATGTGGCCCTTGTGGCTAAAGGGATCAGGGGGTATGGAGAGAAGGCAGGTACAGGATACTGAGTTGGATGATCAGCCATGATCATATTGAATGGCGGTGTAGGCTCGAAGGGCCGAATGGCCTACTCCTGCACCTGGTTTCTATGTTTCTATGTGGTGCTTTCTTTTTCTGTATTATCCAACATAGAACTAAGGGACAATGAAGACAAGCCAAACCATTGAAATTCCCCACGAGTATCATCCTCACAGGGAGGCTAACGATTCAATAAAGCAGGCTTGGACCGATGCTTTGATTTCAGCTCACTGAGGGTGTGTTCATCACCTTATGAGCCGCTGGTTAATATTTCAGGTGAAGGCTGACAGATAGAGAGAGGAAATGAAGCTGCTTTATCACACATCTCGGGAGCTTTTCAAATCAGAAAGCAAATAATAAGTCTGCTATTTCGTGCAGCGTTATCTTCTCGCCAGTCCGCTTCGAAACCAATATCTACACCTCGCGATTGTAACTTCTGCCAAATATCAATCGCCAATCTGACATATCACATTACCACTGGGTATTAGTTTAGCTGAAAGAGATAAACAGGCCCTTTGGCCCACCGAGTCTGTGCAGTCCAAAGATTACCAGTGCACCAGTTCTATCCTCCACGCTGGGGCCAATTTACCTGCAAACCTGCATGTCTTTGGAGTGTGGGATGAAACCGGAGCACCCGGAGGAAACCCACGTGGGCCGCAGCAGGGAGAACGTGCAAACTCTGCACAGACAGCACCTGAGGTCAGGATGCAACCCGGGTCTCTGGCGCTGAGAGGCAGCCACTTTACCGCTGTGCTGCTCTTAATAAAGAATGTGTTAAGCATTCAGGGTTCTGCACAGGCTGCCTCCGCGAATACTGCGGTACAGAATATGGGATTCGGGGAAGTAAATAGAGTGTTTTTTAGGAAAGATAAGAGTCCATGGCTGCTCGCTGGGTGATTTCACCAAGTCTACTGTTCTGATCCACCAGGGTCTGTTTGGCAGTGGCTGAGAGAGGAATTAAATCCGGAAACATAAGCAAAGGGGCCAGGGTTAGTCCATGTGGACGCCCCAGGCCAATCCATCTATCAATAAGGTCTTAGAAACATGGAAACATAGAAAATAGGTGCAGGAGGAGGCCATTCGGCCCTTCGAGTCAGCACAGCCATTCAATATGATCATGGCTGATCATCCACAATCAGTACCCTGTCCCTGCTTTTACCCCATATAGACAATAGACAATAGGTGTAGGAGGAGGCCATTCAGCCCCTCGGGCCAGCACCGCCATTCAATATGATCATGGCTGATCATCCACAATCAGTACCCCGTTCCTGCCTTCTCCCCATACCCCCTGACTCCGCTATCTTTAAGAGCCCTATCTAACTCTCTCTTGAAAGAACCTGCCTCCACCGCCCACTGAGGCAGAGAATTCCACAGACTCATCACTCTGTGTGAAAAGGTTTTACCTCATCTCTGTTCTAAATGGCTTACCCCTTATTCTCAAACTGTGGCCCCTGGTTCTGGACTCCCCCAACATCAGGAACATGTTTCCTTGATTCCGTTAGCCCTAATATCCCATTATTCCGTTTGTCCTAAGAGCTATATCTAACTCTCTCTCTTGAACACATCCAGTGAATTGGCCTCCACTGCCTTCTGTGGCTGAGAACTCCACAAATTCACAACTCTCTGGGTGAAAAGTTTTTCCTCATCTCAGTCCCAAATGGCCAACCCCTTATTCCTAAACGGTGGCCCCTGGTTCTGGACTCCCCCAACATGGGGAACATTTTTCCTGCATCTTGTTCCTCCCTCAGCCCGTTCTGCACATCCCCACGATCCCAAGACGTCCAACGATCAATGAACATATCCAAGCGACCCGGATTCCACCAGGATAGACAAGTGAAGGTATTTCTCCTCTTCTCTGTCCAGTTTTCCAGTCTCGATATGATACAATACGATGCGATACGATAGAACTTTATTGATCCCAGGTGGGAAATCGGTCTGCCAACAGTCGCAAACACGGCAAGATACATGAAACGGAAATTAAATAGATGAGTGCAAAGTCTAGGATTGGGGATGCGCAAAGATGGAGGGGGGGGGGGGAGGGGGGGGGGAGGAAGAAGGGAGTCAGTCTAGCCCACTCCAGGAGGGGGAGGGGTTGTACAGTTTGATAGCCACAGGAAAAAAAGGATCTACTGTGGGGTTATAGTCATAGAGTCACACAGCACAGAAACAGGTCCTTTGGCCCAACCACCCCATACGGACGGATACACCCTTCCTCCGCTGGTCTCACCTGCCCGTGACTTGCCCCATATTCCTCTCAACCCCACCTTACCCATGTACCAGAGACATATCTCAGGTGTCTAGGTTCAGGTTAAGGTTTAGATTTATTGCTGTCATGTGTACTGAGGTACAGTGAATAGCTTTGCTTTGCGCGCTGTCCAACACACATCAGATGTACCCAAAGGACAAAGGTGGGGCGAGTGCAGGTGGGGCACGTTGGTCAGTGTGGGTAAGTCGGGCCGAAGGGCCTGTTTCCACGCTGTAAGACTCTTTGATTTAAAAGTGCTTTATAAATAAACACTACTTACTTACTTAGGCTCAATGACTCTAAAGTCCAAATAACTTTTCTACTTCTTGGGGAGGAATCATTTGTTAGCCTGAATGTTAACTCCAACGATGGTGACAGGACTGACATCAACACGCAGGAGAGAATAAGCGCTCGTTCGTTCAAGGTCACCTTCGGTCCGAAAAGCAACAATCATCGCACGAACAAATTAGTTCCCCGCGTCGGGAAATATTGTTGCTGTCATTTGTGCACTTTCCAGCGACCCTGTGCTTGGAATATTTGAGGAGGATTGTGTCATGTTTTATTGCCGTTGATCTACCATTGCGACACTATTTCCCTGCTACACGAGGCTTGTGCTCATTTCAATCCACCCGGCAGCGGTTGGCATTTGTAAACGCGTTGCTCTTTACAATTGCATCTCAGAGAACACGGAGACAGATACAGCTGGGGAATAATCACAGCGCAAAGTGCACAATGCATTCCACTTACAAAAGAAAGCTTGATCGACAGAGCATGAAAACGCAGGCCAATTAGATATTCCGTGCTACGTTCACAAGTCCGTAAGGGATAGGTGCAGAATGAGGCCCTTCGGCCCGTCAAGTCTACTCCGTCACGGATGGATGACCATGGATGATCAGCCATGATCACATTCAATGGAGTGCTGGCTTGAAGGGCCGAATGGCCTACTCCTGCACCTATTGTCCATTATCTATTGTCATTCCATCATAGACATAGAAACATAGAAACATAGAAATTAGGTGCAGGAGTAGGCCATTCGGCCCTTCGAGCCTGCACCGCCATTCAATATGATCATGGCTGATCATCCAACTCAGTATCCTGTACCTGCCTTCCCTCCATACCCCCTGATCCCTTTAGCCACAAGGGCCACATCTAACTCCCTCTTAAATATGGCCAATGAACTGGCCTCAACTACCCTCTGTGGCAGAGAATTCCACAGATTCACCACTCTCTGTGCGAAAAATGTTTTTCTCATCTCGGTCCTAAAAGACTTCTCCCTTATCCTTAAACTGTGACCCCTTGTTCTGGACCTCCCCAACATAGGGAACAATCTTCCTGTATCTAGCCTGTCCATCCCGGAAAGATAGATCATGGCAGATCTATCGTTCCAGATCAACAGCGACAATCCCTTTCCCACCACGACTGTCGCTCGGCCAACTGAGCTCCTACTTTGAAGAAGGTTTCTTCATGTTCATAGGTTTTAGGAGAAGAATTAAGCCATTCGGCCCATCACGTCTACTCTGCCATTCACTGAATGTTTTCAAGAGAGAGTTAGGTAGAGCTCTTGGAGTTAAGTAAGTAAGTAAGTTTATTGGCCAAGTATTCACATACAAGGAATTTGCCTTGGTGCTCCGCCCACAAGTAACAACATGACATACAGTGACAGTTAACGGAATCAAGGGATATGGGGAGAAGGCAGGAACAGGTTACTGATTTTGGATGATCAGCCATGACCATATTGAATGGCGGTGCTGGCCCGAAGGGCCGAATGGCCTACTCCTGCACCTATTGTCTATGTTTCTATGTTTTTATTCAATCATGGCTGACCGTACCTTTCCCTCTCAACCCCATTCTCCTGCCTTCTCCTCATAACCCCTGATACCCGTACTATATCAAGAATCTATCTATCTCTGCCTTAAAAATGTCCATTGACTTGGCCTCCACAGCCTTCTGTGGCAATGAATTCCACAGATTCACCACCCTCTGAGTGAAGACATTCTTCCTCATCTCCTCCCTAAAGGAACGTCCTTTAATTCCGAGGCTGTGATCTCTGGTCCCAGACTCTCCCACTAGTGGAAACTTCTGTCGCTTACAACTTTAAACTAATTGACTTGCATTCCTGGCATGACGGGCAGTTATTGTCCAGGTTGGGCGAAAAGAGTTTAAGAAGGAACTGCAGATGCTGGAAAATCGAAGGTAGACAAAAGTGCTGGAGAAACTCAGCGGGTGCAGCAGCATCTATGGAGCGAAGGAAATAGGCAACGTTTCGGGCCGAAACCCTTAAGGAAATAGGCAACGTTTCGGGCCGAAACCCTTAAGGGTTTCGGCCCGAAACGTTGCCTATTTCCTTCGCTCCATAGATGCTGCTGCACCCGCTGAGTTTCCTATTTCCGGTGGACTGAGCTGAAGCGTTCAGTGGTATGGTCACAGAGTCTCTGCTTCAACTTGCAAGGTGAGACCATGGCTTGCAATGAGCCACACGTTTGGTTCTATCCGGGGGAATATAATCCCTGAGGGCGTGTGGACACCATGGGCGTAAAACGTCAACTCTTCCATGTATCTCCCACCTGCATAGTCTCAACTACAGTGGAGCAACAGGTAGAGCCTCCACCTCACAGCGCCAGAGACCCAGGTTCCATCCCGACCACAGGTGCAGTCCTTGTGGAGTTTGCACGATCTCTCTGTGACTGCGCAGGTTTCCTCCCATACCCCAAAGACGAGCGAGCTTGTAGGTTAATTGGCCTCGGTGAAATTGCCCCCAGCATGTGGGGAGTGGATAGGACAGGTTTAGAGGGATATGGGCCAAATGCAGGCAGGAGGGACTAGTGTAGCTGGGACATGTTGGCTGGTGTGGGCAAGTTGGGATGAAGGGCCTGTTTCCACGCTGTATCACTCTATGCCAGTATGGATATTTACGGGCCAACATAGAACTCGTGTGAACGGGTGATCGATGGTCGGCACGGACTCGGTGGGTCGCAGGCTCTGTCTCCAGCTCTAGCACTAAACTAACCTCATTATTTGGATGCTGGTGCTGGTTTTTTACAAAAAAAGGCACAAAAGCCCAAACCCAAGCCTTGTGTGTGTTGTTACTGAATAAAGGCACAGAGTGCTGGAGTAACTCAGCGGGCCAGGCAGCATGTCTGGAGAACAAGGAGAGGTCGAGACCCTTGGTCAGACTGATGATGGTGTGGTGGTGGTGGGCAAAACTAACAACATGTTTGCCACTTCTCTGCTGCCACCTACACCATCGCGTATTTCTAAGCAAAGTGCTACTCGTTAAGAAGTAGCAATGTGTTGCTACAAGCCATTTCATGAATTATATCAGAGGTTTATTCATTAATGTTTAGCAATCGATGTGCGCGGCAGAGGAGGGATTACTGCTTCCCCCTCGGGCCTACACGGTTGATTATTCATGTGCATCTTGCTGGTAATTGGAGTGTGACGTGGATCTCATGCATTGCCGTGGGAACTACAATCTTGCAGGCTCCTGTTTTGAAAAATATCTCTCTCCTACGATGCTAGCGGTGTCCCCGGGCAGCCATGGTCTGCCTCCTCCTCTTGGCTCGGAGGTTCGTAAGCACCAACAGCAGGATTAGGCCATTCGGCCCATCAAGTCGACTCTGCCATTCAATCATGGCTGATCTATCTTTCCCTCTCAACCCCATTCTCCTGCCTTCTCCCCGTAACCCCCGACACCCAAGAATCTGTCAATCGCCTCCATAAAAATATCCACTGACTTGGCCTCCACAGCCGTCTGTGGCAAAGAATCCCACAGATTCACCACCCTCGTAGTAAAGAAATTCCTCCTCATCCCCTTCCTAAAGGTACATCCTTTTAGACTGAGGCTGTGGCCTCTGGTCCTAGACTCTCCCACCAGTGGAAACATCCTCTCCACATCCACTCTGTCCAGGCCTATCACTATTCGGTAAGCTTCAATGAGGTCCCCCCTCATCCTTCTAAACTCCAGCGAGTACAGGCCCAGTGCTGTCTAATGCTCATCATATGGTGGGTAGTGACATTCTCCCTCCCGCCTTAAGGGTGGCACAATAGACAATAGGTGCAGGAGTAGGCCATTCGGCCCTTCGAGCCAGCACTGCCATTCAATGTGATCATGGCTGATCATCGCCAATCAGTACCCCGTTCCTGCCTTCTCCCCATATCCCCTGACACCACTATTTTTAAGAGCCCTATCTAGCTCTCTCCTGAAAGTATCCAGAGAACCTGCCTCCACCACCCTCTGAGGCTGCGAATTCCACTCTCTGTGAGAAAAAGTGTTTCCTCTTCTCCGTTCTAAATGGCTCACTCCTTATTCTTAAACTGTGGCCCCTGGTTCTGGACTCCCCCAACATCGGGAACGTGTTGCGGTAGAGCTGCTGCCTCACAATTCCAGAGACCCGGGTTCAATCCTGACCATGAATGCTGTCAGTACGGAGTTTGCACGTTCTCCCTGTGACCACGTGGGTTTTTAACCGGGTGCTCCAGTTTCCTCCCACTTTCCATAGATGTACAGGTTTGTAGGCTAATTGTAAATTGTCCCAAATGTGTAGGATAGAACTAGTGTGCGGACTCAGTGGGCCGAAGGGCCTGTTTCCCCACTGCATCTCTAAACTACATTAAACTAAGCTCTCTTACGGCTTCATCTGTCAGTCTTCACTTTCTCTCCCCCCTGCTCCATAACGGTGAGTGTATGGAACGAGCTGCCAGAGGAGGTAGTTGAGGCAGGTACTACAGTATAACATCATTCAAAGGGCATTTGCACAGGTACACAGCTAGGACAGGTTGCGGGGGATATGGGCCAAACCTGGGCAGGTGGGACTCGTGAAGATGTGGCATGATGGTTGGCATAGAGAAGTTGGGCCGAATGGCCTGTTTCCCTTCCGAGTGATTATGACTCTATGACGTTATGAAGTCCACACCACACTGCAGGGCAGTCCCAGTCTAACAGGCCGATGGAATCTCATCTCCAGGACACCCGTGGTCTTATCCATCGCAAACCCACAACTGTTTTGATTGGTATCAGGAAATACTCAATAGAATGTCCCCAATTTCACCCAGAAACATGATCTACTCTGGACAAAATCAAAACGGAATCAAGGCAGGGTTTTCGGGGAGAAGGCAGGAGAAGGCAGTTAGGAGATTAGCCATGATAGGATGGCGGATTAGACTTGATGGGCCGAGTGGCCTAGGGAGAGAATGGAGCAGCTGGGCTTGTACACTCTGGAGTTTAGAAGGATGAGAGGCTACCTCATTGAAACATATAAGATTGTTAAGGGTTTGGACATGCTAGAGGCAGGAAACATGTTCCCGATGTTGGGGGTGTCCAGAACCAGGGGCCACCGTTTAAGAATAAGGAGTAAGCCACTTAGAACAGAGACGAAGAAACACTTATTCTCATAGAGAGTGGTGAGTCTGTGGAATTCTCTGCCTCAGAGGGCGGTGGAGGCAGGTTCTCTGGATGCTTTCAAGAGAGAGCTAGATAGGGCTCTTAAAAATAGCAGAGTCAGGGGATATGGGGAGAAGGCAGGAACGGGGTACCGATTGGGGATGATCAGCCATGATCACATTGAATGGCGGTGCTGGCTTAAAAGGGCTGAATGGCCTCCTCCTGCACCTATTGTCTATTGTCTTATTCTGCTCCTATCTTACCTATGAACTTATAAAGTACTGATATTTTTGGAAGTACGTGAAGCAATTGTTTGGAGTTAATCAGCGTCCCAGAACATAGACGGGCCATCAAGACCCCAATGAGTACTTGTGTAATATTGTAGGCACCAGATACGTGGCGACCCTTTGTGTGTTATATGCAAGAACAAAGCGTGTCAACGTACCTCGGTACATGGGACAATAAAGGGGCTGTCCCACTTGGCGATTATTTAGGCAACTGCCGGCGATTGTCTTAGTGGTAGAAGTTCGCCAAAAAGCCAGTGACAGCCTACGTCATCCTGGCGACAACCCACGGCAGCACCTACGCCAGGAGAAGTCAAGCCACTCTCACTGGCGTCAAAGTCACTGTCGCTGGAAATATTTCAACATGCTGAAAATTTAGCGGCGAGCAGAAAGACGCTACGGCTTTTTTGCTCGACTGAGGGGACGACTCCCGGCGACCACCGGCGAACGTGTGGCGACAAACTAATCGTCTGTAGTTGCCTAAAATATCGCCCAAGTGGGACGGGCCCGTGAAGCATCATTGAACGATGCTGAGGTTACTGGTGGATCCTTGCAGCAGGCTAGTCTGCCACACACTGGCTGCGTCTGGTAACTGCAGTATGCATTTATTTCCCAGTCGGAGGAGCCTCTACTTGTAGAGTCATTGAGTGATACAGCGCGGCCCAACTTGCCCACACTGACCAACACGCCCCAGCTGGACTAGCCCCACCTGCCTGTAATTTGACCCAAATCCCTCTAAACCTGTCCGGCCCGCTCCCTACACGCTGTGCAGTCACGGTGGCGTAGCGGTAGAGTTGCGGCCTCGCGCGCCGGAGACCCGGGTTCGATCCCGACCACGGGTGCTGTCTGTACGGAGTTTGTACGGTCTTCCCGTGACCGCGTGGGTTTTCCCCGAGATACACAATAGACAATAGACAATAGGTGCAGGAGCAAGCCATTCGGCCCTTCGAGCCAGCACCGCCATTCAATGTGAAAATGGCTGATCAGTACCCCGTTCCTGCCTTCTCCCCATATCCCCTGACTCCGCTATCTTTAAGAGCCCTATCTAGCTCTCTCTTGAAAGTATCCAGAGAACCGGCCTCCACTGCCCTCTGAGGCAGAGAATTCCACAGAGATCTTCAGTTTCCTCCCGCACTCCAAAGACGGGCGGGTCTGTAGGCTAATTGGCTTGGTAAATGTAAGAATTGTCCCTAGTGAGTGTAGGAGAGTGTTTAATTGTGACTTTGCACATGGCCCACCTAACGTATGCAACCAGCAGTGATAGTGATTATATGTCAAGATACAGATACAGGGGCAATTTGTCCCATCCACGTGCCTGTCTAAATGTCCTCGGCCCACAAGTCCGTGTTGAACATGATGCCAAATTGAACTAATCTCCTTGGCCTGCACATGGTCCATATCCCTCCATTCCCTGCATATCCGTTAGCTTATCTAAAAGCCTCTTAAGCACCACTATCGTATCTGCCTCAACCACCACCCCTGGCAGGCACTACCCCGGCATAAAAACCTGCCTCACACATCTCCTTTCAACTTTGCTCCTCTCACCTTAAACCTCAGTCCACTTCGACATTTCCACTCTGGGGAAAAGGTTCTGACTGTCTACCCTATCCTTGCCTCTCATCATTTTATATATCGACTCTCCCCGCAACCTCCGACGTTCCAGAGAAAACAATCCAGGTTTCTCCAACTTCTCCTTACGGGTAGACACCAAGAACTGCAGATGCTGGAATCTTGCGTAGAACTGGGATACCTCAGCAGGTCCGGTGGAGGACACGGCTGGGCGCCGTCCCGACCTGAAACGTCACCTGTCCCTGTCCTCTCGGATGGCGGGACTGTCATATGAGGAAAGATTGAAAAGACTAGGCTTGTATTCACTGGAGTTTAGAAGCATGAGGGGGGGATCTTATCGAAACATGTAAAATTATCAAAGGACTGGACAAGCTAGATGCAGGAAAAATGTTCCCAGTGTTGGGCGAGTCCAGAACCAGAGGCCACAGTCTTAGAATAAAGGGGAGGTCATTTAAGACTGAGGTGAGAAAAAACCTTTTTCACCCAGAGAGTTGTGAATTTGTGGAATTCCCTGCCACAGAGGGCAGTGGAGGCCAAGTCACTGGATGGATTTAAGAGAGAGTTGGATAGAGCTCTAGGGGCTAGTGGAGTCAAGGGACATGGGGAGAAGGCAGGCACGGGTTATTGATGAGGGATGATCAGCCATGATCACAATGAATGGTGGTGCTGACTCGAAGGGCCGAATGGCCTCCTCGTGCATCTATTTTCTATGAAGAAGGTCTGAAGAAGGGTTTTGGCCCGAAACGTTGCCTATTTCCTTCGCTCCTCAGATGCTGCCGCACCCGCTGAGTTTCTCCAGCACTTTTGTCTACCTTCGATTTTCCAGCATCTGCAGTTCCTTCTTAAACACCTATTTTCTGTTTCTATGTTTCTATGTTTCTATGCTGCCTGACCCGCTGAGTTACTCCAGCACTCTGTGAAACGTCACCTATCCACGTTCTCCACAGACGGGCAGCATCTCTGGAGAAAAGGAATAGGTGACGTTTCGGGTCGAGACCCTTACGGGTCTCAACCCGAAACGTCACCTATCCCTTTTCTCCAGAGATGTTATGTGACCCGCTGAGTTACTCCAGCACTCTGTGAAACGTCACCTATCCATGTTCTCCACAGATGCTGCCTGACCCGCTGAGTTACTCCAGCCGTGGTGTTCTACTCAGCTTACAGCTAATACCTTCTTGTCCTGACATCGTGTTGTAAAGGAGCCTTACGAGGCTTCACTGCATGAAAGGGGTTATCAAAATAAAACTTGTCTAGTTTAGTTTTGTTTAGAGATACAGAGCGGAAACAGGCCATTCGGCCCATCGATCCATGCCGACCAACCATCCTCCTACACGCGCACTATCCTACACACACTAGGGACAGTGTATAATTTTACCAAGCTAATTAACCTACAAACCTGTACGTCTTTGGAGTGTGGGAGGAAACCGGAGCACCCGTAGGAAGCGTAAGCGGTCACAGGGAGAATGTGCATACTCCGTACAGACAAGCACCTGTAGTCAGGATCGAACCTGGGCCTCTGGCGCTGTGTGGCAGCGACTCTACCGCGCCCTTGTAACGGTGAAGAGCCGGGGTCACCTGGGTCACGCTGTGTTTACTGCAGATGGTCGACTGGGATCAAAGAAAGCCGAGTCAGGCGTTCAAAGGCTAAATACCCCGAAAATCCCCAAGGCCCGTTGCCATGCCAACCCGATGAACAAACTGAGCACAATTCACACTCCAGACAAAAGTGTTCCTTGTGGCCTCCACTGACCCCCAGTGCAATGAGTTCAAACTCCAGTGCGCCCATTCATCAGGTGGAAATCTATCTTCATTCAGTGCATTCCTTAACCTAATTCACCGTGAGGAGCTGTGTTATGACGAGCCATTGCTCAACTCCAGCCGTTACACTTTAGGGTGTCGCTCTGGACAGTGCAAGTGAGGTCGCCAGGTCAGAAACACAACTCCAGACCTATTGGGATTCACAAAATGGATCAGAATTGAGTTTATCGTATTGCATTTAGTCTTGTTAGGAGTTACAGCACGGAAACAGGCCCTTCGGCCCACCAAGTCCACTCCGACCATCGATCGCCCGTTCTATGTGTAGGAGGGAACTGCAGGGGCTGGTTTGAACTGAAGATAGACGCAAAAAGCTGGAGTAACTCAGCGGGACAGGCAGCATCTCTGGAGAGAAGGAATGGGTGACGTTTCGTGTCGAGGCCCTTCCTTCTCTCCAGAGATGCTGCCTGTCCCGCTGAGTTACTCCAGCTTTTTGTGTCACACTAGTTCTATGTTATCCCACTTTCTCATCCACTCACCTTGGGGGCAATTTAACCCACAAACCCGCAGGTCTTTGGGATGTGGGTTGGGGGGCCGCAGCACCTGGAGGAAACCCACGCAGTCACAGGGAGAACGTGCAAACACCACACAAACAGCGCTCGAGGTGAGGATCGAGGCCGGGTCTCTGACACAGCGAGGCAGCAACTCTACCGCTGCGCCACCGTGCTGCATTTACTTGCGTGTACGGAGTGGGTGGAAAAGTGGGATTACAAGTGTGAACGGGTGCGATGGTCAGCATGGACTCGATGGGCTGAAGGGCCTATTTCCATGCTGTATCTCTAAACTGAACCAAACTAAATAGACCATAGTGCGTCAGAAGGAACTGCAGATGCCAGTTTACACTGAAGATGGACACAAAATGCTGGAGTAACTCAGCGGGATAGACAGCCCTCTCTGGAGAGAGGGAATGGGTGACGTTTCGGGTCGAGACCCTTCATCAGACTGAGTGATGTCTTAAGAGTCTGAAGAAGAGTCTCAACCCAGAACGTCACCCATTCCTTCTCACCAGAGATGCTGCCTGTCCCGCTGAGTTACTCCAGCATTGTGTGTCTAAATAGCCCAAAGCCTTGTTACAAAAATGTCCCGGTTGATATTGGCCGCAACATTCCTGCAATTCCAGACATCATTGGAACGAGCATCTTTGGAGTCCTCTTTAGGAGGGCAGGGCTTTTTAATCCACCTCCGATTCAGCTCGCAGTGTATTCAGGGTGGAACACTACCTACTGAGGGCAAATATAATGAAAGCTGTTATCTTGAAGAAAGCCAGGGTGGTGATAGAGAGGAATGTGTTATATGTGCAAGGCCGCATTCCTCAGCCGGCTGGGAATGTTATTACTTTAGAAAGTGCCTGGGTTTTGACAGTGAGGTCTTCATCACTAATTACTTGCCGGGGCTGAGGGAAGCGAAGGCTAATTGATGTGCGCTGCCAAAGAATACACCACACCTGCGCCTTATACACAGGGGCACCTGCTCTGAACAGCAGCCAACATCATCAAAGACTCTCGACTTGAAACTTCATGTAACCCTTGCATCCCCTGTCTCTCAGTCCCTCCTCCACCCAAGTCAGGGGCAAAGTAACATTAGCATATTTGCAGATGACACAAAGCTGGGTGGCAGTGTGAACTGTGAGGAGGATGTTATGAGGTTGCAGGGTGGCTTGGACAGGTTGGGTGAAACATAGAAACATAGAAACATAGAAAATAGGTGCAGGAGTAGGCCATTCGGCCCTTCGGCCCTTCGAGCCTGCACTGCCATTCAATATGTGACGAGTGGAGTGCCGCAAGGCTCGGTGTTGGGGCCGCAACTGTTTACCATATATATTAATGATTTGGAAGAGGGAATTGGGAGCAACACTAGCAAGTTTGTGGATGACACAAAGCTGGGTGGCAGTGTGAACTGTGAAGAGGATGTAAAGAGGTTGCAGGGTGACCTGGACAGGTTGAGTGAGTGGGCAGATGCGTGGCAGATGCAGTATAATATAGATAAATGTGAGGTTATCCACTTTGGTGGCAAAAACAAGGGGGAAGATTATTATCTCAATGGGGTTAGGTTAGGTAAGGGGGAGGTACAGCGAGACCTGGGTGTCCTTGTACATCAGTCGATGAAAGTAAGCATACAGGTACAGCAGGCAGTGAAGAAAGCAAATGGCATGTTGGCCATCATAACTAGAGGAGTTGAATATAGGAGCAAAGAGGTCCTTCTGCAGTTGTACAGGGCCCTAGTGAGACCACACCTGGAGTATTGCGTGCAGTTTTGGTCCCCTAATTTGAGGAAGGACATTCTTGCTATTGAGGGAGTGCAGCGTAGGTTTACAAGGTTAATTCCCGGGATGGCGGGACTGTCATATGTTGATAGAATGGAGCGGCTGGGCTTGTACACTCTGGAATTTAGAAGGATGAGAGGAGATCTTATTGAACCATATAAGGTTATTAATTATTAAGATTATTGGACACGCTAGAGGCCGGAAACATGTTCCCGATGTTGGGGGAGTCCAGAACCAGGGGCCATAGTTTAAGAATAAGGGGTAAGCCATTTCAAACAGAGATGAGGAAATACTTTTTCGCACAGAGAGTGGTGAGTCTGTGGAATTATCTGCCTCAGAGGGCGGTGGAGGCCGGTTCTCTGGATGCTTTCAAGAGAGAGCTAGATAGGGCTCTTAAAGATAGCAGAGTCAGGGGATATGGGGAGAAGGCAGGAACGGGGTACTAATTGGGGATGATCAGCCATAACCATAGTAAATGGCAATGCTGGTTCGAAGGGCTGAATGGCCTACTCCTGCACCTATTGTCTATTGTCACTATCGTCCTGCGAAGTTCCTCCGTCTATATCTTTCCCCCGACTCTCAGTCTGAAGAAGGGTCTCCACCCGAAACATCACCTGATCCTTTTCTCCGGAGTTGCTGTCTGACCCGCTGAGTTACTCCAGCTTTTTGTGTATATCGTCAAGGACCTGTCCCACCCCGGTCATTCCTCCTTCTTCTCCCCGCTCCCATCGGACCAGAGGACCCAGAATCTTGAAAGCGCGCACCACCAAACTGAGGAACAGCATGGGCAGGAAGGAACTGCAGATGCTGGTTTACACCGAAGATAGACACAGAGTGCTGGAGTAACTCAGCGGGACAGGCAGCATCTCTGGAGAGAAGGAACGGGTGACCTTTCGGGTCGAGACCCTTCATCAGACTCCAAAACTAGTCTGGAGAATGGTCAGCTGTTCCTTTTCTCCAGAGGTCCGCTGAGACTTGCTGAGTTAAGGCCCTGTCCCACTTGACCGCCATTTACGTGACCTCATCGTCGCGTTGAGACTCACGGGTAGCGTGTGGATAGCGCGGGACTGTCGCATGGAGAGGCGCGGAGTATGGAGTCGCGCGCGGTATCGCACGTCGCTCCGGGGTTTTGTACGGCACAAAATCTTCACGCGCCCCCGGCGTGACGTATCGTGACGCACGCGGGCGTACTGCGGTCGCTCGCAGGCGTCCTGGCCTCGTACGTGTAGCGCGTGGTGACGCACGATTACGTCACCGTGCGCAACCATGCGCCGCCGCGCGCCGCCCACAATGAGAAAATAATTACGCCGTAAGCATCAATGCCTTCAGAGTAACACCTTAATAAGTATTTTTGAAACATCCTTAGTTAAGGATGTTTCAAAAGTTAACATCCAGGTAAGGATTGCAGATTTTATATCCTAAAAGAGCACTAGTAACCAATCAATCAATCAAGTTTTATTCGTCACTTGCACAGAAATGCAATTGAAATGAGTTTGCCAGCAGCAGTACAATAAGAAAGAAGGCATAATACACAATAAAAACATTCACACAAACATCCACCACAGCATTTATCACTGTGGCGGAAGGCACAAAGTTTGGCTAGTTTTCCCCCGTGGTCGGGACCCCAACCCTCCGCAGTCGTCGCAGCGAGCGTCCAGATGTACAGACGGGGTAAGTCCAGGTAAGTCCTGAATCGGTGCCTCCCCACCGGAGACCGCGGCTTCAAGATGGTGTAGGCCGCAGGCCGGCGGTCAAAGATCTAAAGCAGTATAACACTAGTAATCAAATTAGTTTTTTTTTAAACAGCCACCAACAATTTTACTAACACCATTTTTTTTTAAAGTGCATACTAATTCTGAAGCTGGGTTCAAACCCTCAAACTGCTATAATGGAATACAATTTTGTGTTTGTTGGGAGTATTTCAGAAAGTTTAAAAGTAAATGAATTTTTCCAACAAACAATAATTTTATCAATGTTTCACTTAATAAATGATGTTAATACGCTGACTAATTCTACTTGCCGAGCAGATAACATATTTGAAGGCGCATGGTGACGGGTGATGACGCGCACGACCGTCGCGCCTCCGTCACTACCGGCCTGTCGTGTAAATGATGGCTGTGGGACAGGCTCTTTACTCCAGCATTTTGCGTCTATCTCAGGTACAGCTCCTTCCCCTCTGCTATCAGGCTTCTGACCCATCCTTCCACAAGCTAGAATACTGTCCGATTCACCTCTACCCCAGTGCGGACATTGGACTTTGTCTCTGGTGCGGAAACAGGCCCTTCGGCCCACCGAGTCTGCACCGACCGGTGATCCCCCGCACACTAACACCACCCTACACACACTAGGGACAATTTTTTAAATTTCTCCCAAGCCAATTAAGTTCCAGTTCAAGTGAGTTCATTGTCACGTGTCCCTGACAGGACAATGACATTCTTGCTTTGCTTCAGCACAACAGAACATAGTAGGCGTTGACTACAGAACAGATCAGTGTGTCCATATACCATATATAAATATATACACACATGAATAAAGAAACGAATAAAGTGCAAATAACAGATAATGGGTTATTAGTGTTCAATGTTTTGTCCGAGCCAGGTTTAATAGCCTGATGGCTGTGGGGAAGTAGCTATTCCTGAACCTGGTCGTTGCAGTCTTCAGGCTCCTGTACCTTCTACCTGAAGGTAGCGGGGAGATGAGTGTGTGGCCAGGATGGTGTGGGTCCTTGATGATGCTGCCAGCCTTTTTGAGGCAGCGACTGCGATAGATCCCCTCGATGGAAGGGAGGTCAGAGCCGATGATGGACTGGGCAGTGTTTACTACTTTTTGTAGTCTTTTCCTCTCCAGGGCGCTCAAGTTGCCGAACCAAGCCACGATGCAACCGGTCAGCAAGCTCTCTACTGTGCACCTGTAGAAGTTAGAGAGAAGTCCTCCTTGACAAACCGACTCTCCGTAATCTTCTCAGGAAGTAGAGGCGCTGATGTGCTTTCTTGATAATTGCATCAGTGTTCTCGGACCAGGAGAGATCTTCAGAGATGTGCACGCCCAGGAATTTGAAGCTCTTGACCCTTTCAACCATATTTGATATAAACGGGACTGTGGGTCCCCATCCTACTCCTTCCAAAGTCCACAATCAGTTCCTTGAGCTGGCACCATATGGACAGTTGCTCGATCTCTCTTCTATAGTCTGACTCATCCCCTCGATTAACCCTCGAACCTGCACGTCTTTGGAGCGTGGGAGGAAACCGAAGGTCTCGGAGAAAAGCCCACGCAGGTCACGGGGAGAACGTACAAACTCTGTACAGACAGCACCCGTAGTCGGGATCGAACCCGGGACTCTGGCGCTGTGAGGCAGCAACTCTACCGCTGCGCCACCGAGCAGCAGCCTAATGGTGGCTCACTAGCACCTCTGGATTAAACAGCACTTCAATTTTGGATTAAAAGTGAAAATATGAGGAATTAGAACATAGAACTAGAAAAACAAGTCTTTCAGCCCACAAGGTCTGCGCTGAGCGTGATGCCAAGAACATCTTTTATCTAAAGATCTAAAGTGCTGGAGTAACTCAGCAGGTCAGGCAGCACCTCTGGAGAAAAACAATGTGCGACGTTTCGGGTCGGGATCCTTCCTCAGACTGCCTGGGCATAATCCATATCCCTCCACTCGCTGCATGTCCATGTGCGTATCCAAAGGCCTCTTAATGCCTCCATCGTATCTGCCTCTTAATGCCTCCATCGTATCTGGCAGCCTGTTCCAGGCACCCACCACCCACTGCGTAAGTAAGTAAGTAAGTAATTTTTATTCATATAGTACTTTTAAATCAAATCTTGTTGAAGCCAATGTGCTTTACAGAGAAAAAAAGTAGATTAAAAAAATTAGTTAAAACACTCGCCCCGCACATCACCTCTCATCTTAAACCTACCCCTTGCATTCTTTGATTTTTCCATCCTGACTGAAAGGTTCTGAATGTCTACCCTCTCTACGCCACTCATGATTTTATCTCCTTCGATCAGGTCTCCCTGCCACCTCACGCGCTCCAGAGAGAACAATCCAAGTCTGATTCCCTGCGATGATTCTATCATGCACTACCATCTTCTCACCATGTGGTGACAGAACTGAGCAGTTTTGAACCCATCGATACACGGACCAGTCTCTCATAAACCCTTTGCAAGTTCCCAATGCCAAAAGACATAAAACTGTGCTTAGATTAATTATTTTACATCAGAGCTCTGGAATTTCCCTCATTTTTTATTAATATTTATAATAAAACTTTTTTTTTTCCCACAGTGGCACAGCAGTTGAGTTGCTGCCTCACAGCGCCAGAGACCCGGGTTCGATCCTGACTGCGGACGCTGTTTGTACGGAGTTTGTACGATCCCCCCGCGACCCGCCTGGGTTTTTTTCCGAGATTTTCGGTTTCCTCCCAAACTCCGAAGACGTACAGGTTTGTAGGTTAATTGGCTTAGTGTAAATGTAAATTATCCCTAGTGTGAGGGGATCGCTGGTCGGCACGGACTTGGTGGGCCGAAGGGCCTGTTTCTCAAAAAAAATAACTTACGCACCGGCAGGAAAGTGGGAGGAAGGCCCACGCAGGTCACAGGGAGAATGCGCAAACTCCACTCTGACAGCACCCGAGGTCCGGATCAAACCCGGATCTCTGCGGCTGTGAGGCAGCAGCTCTACCTGCCGCTGCATCCGCTGTTGCTAACTGTGACAGGAGGACGACTGCAAACGAGAGACTTTAAGAAGGCAAACACAAAATGCCGGAGGAACTCAGCGGGTGAGGCAGCACCTCTGGAGAGAAGGAATGGGTGACGTTCCGGGCCGAGACGCTTCTTCAGACTGAGCGTCGGGGGAGTGGGAAGACAGAGATAAGGAAGTGTAAGAGGTCAAAGGAGATGGCGATCGAGGAAAGTGTAGAATAGACCGCTAGGAGAAGGTGACAACAGAGAATAATGTAATCGGGGAGACAGTCAGACTGGTCGGAGAACTGGGAAGGGGGAAGGGATGGAGAGAGAGAGGGAAAGCGAGGGTTAATTGAAGTTAGAGAAGTCAATATTCATAGCGCTGGGGTGTAAGCTGAAGAAGGCAGGTGTGCAGTGGTTAATGCAGCCTTGTCTGACGTGGGTCAGTCTGGTCGAGGCACTAATCACCAATCCCAAACCAGAATGGTTCAATGTGGGTGAAAAGACTAATTGAATGATCAGGAAACAGCTCAGGAGTCCTTCAAGACGAGACAGATTTAGCTTCTCTGCACAAATGGTATCTGCTTGAAATTCTTAGAAAGGTCCACATTCCAACTCACAGACTGCCACACCCCTTGATAAAACAAGATGCATTTCCCAGATGTCTGGCCTTTCACAATCTTTTTCCTGAGTACCATTCGTGGTGAATATTTGCTTGGGTGATTGGAAGATACAGCATGGAAACAGGCCCTTCAGCCCACTGAGTCTGTGCCAACCATCGAAAACCTGCTCACACTAAGGTAGACAAAAATGCTGGAGAAACTCAGCGGGTGCGGCAGCATCTATGGAGCGAAGGGAACAGGCAACGTTTCGGGCCGAAACCCTTCTTCAGACTAATGCAGGGTGGGGACGGGGGGGACGGGAAGAAGAAAGGAAGAGGAGGAGCCCGAGGGCTGAGGGAGAAGCTGAGAAGGGGAGGAGACAGTAAGAGATCCCGGAAATTGGAGAAGTCAATGTTCATACCGCTGGGGTGCAAACTGCCCAAGCGGAATATGAGGTGCTGCTCCGCCAATTTACGGTGGTGCTCACTCTGGCCATGGAGGAGGCCCAGGACAGGAAGGTCGGATTTGGAATGGGAGGGGGAGTTGATGTGCTGAGCCACCGGGAGGTCGGGTTGGTTATTGCGGACCGAGCGGAGGTGTTGGGCGAAGCGATCGCCAAGTCTCCGCTTGAACTCACCGATGTAGATCAGCTGGCATCTAGAGCAGTGAATGCAGTGGATGAGGTTGGAGGAGGTGCAGGTGAACCTCTGTCGCACCTGGAAGGACTGCTTGGGTCATTCAATGGAGTGGAGGGGGAGGTAAAGCGACAAGTGTAGCATCTCTTGCGGTTGGAAGGGAAAGTGCCCGGGGAGGGGGTGGAGCGGGAGGGAAGGGAAGAATTGACCAGGGAGTTGCGGAGGGAGTGGTCTTTGCGGAAAGCAGACGGGGGGAGATGGGAAGATGTGGCGAGTGGTGGGGTCACGTTGGAGGTGGCAAAACTGACGGAGGACTATGTGTTGTATGTGACGGCTAGTGGGGTGGAAGGTGAGGACTAGGGGGACTCTGCCCTTGTTACGAGTGGGGGGATGGGGAGAGAGAGCAGTGTTGCGGGGTATGGAAGAGACTGTGGTGAGAGCCTCATCTATGGTAGGGGAGGGAAACCCCCGTTCCCTGAAGAATTAGGACATTTCCGATGCCCTGGTGTGGAACACCTCATCCTGGGAGCAGATGCGGCGTAGACGGAGGAATTGAGAGTAGGGGATGGAGTCCATACAGGAAGCAGGGTGGGAAGACGCGAAGTCTAGATAGCCATGGGAGTCAGGCTAAGGAGCGAAGGAATAGGCGACGTTTTGGGTCGAGACCCTTCTTCAGACTGAGAGTCAGGGGAGAGGGAAATGAGAGATACAGAAGGGTAGGGTGTGAAAACAAGGGATCAAAGAGGATGAAGGAAAATGTGGAATAGATAATTGTTAACCTGGGGAAAGACGTTCAAGACTTTCAGTCTGAGGAAGGGTCTCGACCAAAAGCATCGCCTGTTCCTTTTCTCCACAGAGATGCTGCCCGTCCCGCTGAGTTACTCCGGCACTTTCTGTGCCCATTGTCGGCTATGACCTTACAGTAATCCCCCCGAGTTGTGATTAGATCCCGATGATGGGGTTAAACCCTATCCCACTGTACGTGTTCATTCCAAGAGTTCTCCCAAGTTTGCCCTGATTCATTAATGTTTTATTCATGTTTTAATGTTTTATTAATGTTTTATTATTATTAATGTTTAGTGTTTTCTGAGTCATTCGTAACTGTCACTGTATGTCATGCTGTTACTTGTGGGCGGAGTACCAATGCAAATTCCTTGTATGTAAATACTTGGCCAATAAACTTACTTGCTTACTTATTCGAAATGGGAGATTTACGGTAATGGCCGCTCGTCGGTACTCGGGGCTCTCGTGGACATTTCTCATCATGTTGAAAAATCTTCACGAGTCTTCCCGTGCTTACCTGCCGTTAGTGAGTCTTACCGAGTACCTGACGTTAGCGCTAAGAGACGTCCCCGGGCTCCGACGTACCCGCTACGTTCATTCTCCGCGCTTACCACGAGCTTTGATTTTTTTTTTTTAACTCGGGAGAGCTCTTGGAATGAACTCGTACCGTGGGACAGGGCTATTAGTCAGCCTCTCCCCATTACAATTGCCGGAGAAACGGACAACGAACCTTGCGGTGAGGCGGCACGGATGCCCGGGTGGTACACCGGCGGCTGCTGTTGCCTGGGGATGCACATTAACATTCATTTGTCCCCAGGAACACATTTCATTAACAGCCAATTAAGGAGGTGTCGAGGTGCGCTGGGTTTGGATTATTGTGCGATGCTGCACATCTGTGGGATGCCATTGCTCATTGCTAATTTTCGCTAATTACGTATTTCTGTAAAATATAATCCACTGGGAAGATAAATACTCCGTTCCTCTCCCCCAGCAATTGTAGTGGGCGATATTATGTTAAAGATGTGGTGATCTAGCCTGCACTGTTTCATCAACAGACAATAGGTGCAGGAGTAGAGGCCATTCGGCCCTTCGAGCCAGCACCGCCAGTCACTGAGATCAAGGCTGATCATCCCCAATCAGTACCCCGTTCCTGCCTTCACCCCATATCCCCTGACTCCGCTATCTTTAAGAGCCCTATCTAGCTCTCTCTTGAAAGCATCCAGAGAATTGGCCTCCACCGCCCTCTGAGGCAGAGAATTCCACAGACTCACAATTCTCTGGGTGAAAAGGTTTTTCCTCGTCTCCGTTCTAAATGGCTTACTCCTTATTCTTAAACTGTGGCCCCTGGTTCTGGACTCCCCCAACATCAGGAATACGTTTCCTGCCTGTAGCGTGTCCAATCCCCTAATAATTTTATATGTTTCAATAAGATCCCCTCTCATCCTTCTAAACTCCAGTGTATACAAGCCCAGTCGCTCCATTCTTTCAACATATGACAGTCCCGCCATCCCGGGAATTAACCTGGTGAACCTACACTGCACTCCCTCAATAACAAGAAGACCTCTTGTGGAGGGTGGACTTAAGCAAAAAAGGGTTCTTGGAGAAGAAGAGCTACCTTACATTTAGTTGGGTCTGGTTGAGTAACTATAGTCGTATGAAGACTATTCCATGATTCAATTGTGTGGGGGAAGAAGGAATTGCTGTCCACATTAACTCTCTGGTTAAATGCCTTTGGTAAAATTGTAGGATAGTGTTAATGTGCGGGGATCGCTGGTCGGCACGGACCCAGTGGGCTGAAGGGCCTGTTTCCGCGCAGTATCTCTAAACTAAACTAAATTAAACTAAGTTTAGATTGGACTTTGGCCTGGCTTGGTTTTCTTGGTTGAGTGCTTATCCTGGTGTTATAGTGCAAGTACTTTGTGCTTTCATTGTAATTTGACCACTGCTCTGCTGATGACTTTGTTCCTCGCCCCGAGTTCTCCTTTGATCGGTGCCGTCTGACTCTCATTTTGTTCTCCATCCTCTCAGCTCCCTATCAACGGTTCCGGTTTGCGGCATAATACAATACCCACTCATCAAAGGCAGACACCAATAGCCGGAGTAACTCAGTGGCTCAGGCAGCATCTCAGGATAGAAGGAATGGATGACGTTTCGAGTCGAGACACATTCACGAGCCACATTTAGGCAGCAAAAAAAACCCCACCCAAAAAAATGCACTTTCTCACCAGAGAGTTCGTTAGACTGTAGTTTAGAGATACAACGCGGAAGCAGGCCCTCCGGCCCACCGCGTCCACGCCGACCAGCGATCCTCCCATACACCACCTTTGTATTTTTTTTAAATAAACAGACACCTGCAGTTTCTTGTTTCTCCAAATCATTTGCAGTTGGATCATTGGCAGTGATGTTTCGGGTCGAGACCCTTCTTCAGGTTCTAGTTCTAGTTCTAGTTTAGCTTATTGTCATGCGTACTGAGGTACAATGAAAAGCCTTTGTTCCATGCTAACCAAAACACTTTGCAGTGCTGGAGTAACATAGAAACATAGACAATAGGTGCAGGAGTAGGCCATTCGGCCCTTCCAGCCTGCACCGCCATTCAATATGATCATGGCTGATCATCCAACTCAGTATCCTGTACCTGCCTTCTCTCCATACCCCCTGATCCCTTTAGCCACAAGGGCCACATCTAACTCCCTCTTAAATATAGCCAATGAACTGCCCCAACATCGGGAACAATCTTCCTGCATCTAGCCTGTCCAACCCCTTAAGGATTGTGTAAGTCGGCAGGTCGGGCAGCATCTCTGGAGAACATGGACAGGTGATGTTTTCAGACCCTTCTTCAGACCTTTTTTATTAGGATAGAATAGAATAGAATAGAATGTCTTTTATTGTCATTCAAACAGACAAGGTTTGAATGAAATTTCATTCCTGCAGTCATGACATTACAAAAAAAAACCAAGGCACACACTTAACACAATTTACACAAACATCCGTTACAGTGAATCTCCAACACCTCTTCACTGTGATGGAATGCAAAAGTCATATTATTAACATCTTTTAGTTTAGAGATACAGCACGGGAACAGGCCCTTTGGCTCACCGAGCCTGCACCAATCAGCGATCCCCGCACATTAACACTATCCTACACACACTCGGGACAATTATGTTTTACATTTACCAAGCCAATTAATCTACATACCTGCACGTCTTCAGAGTGTGGGAGGAAACCGAACATCTTGGAGAATACCGACGCAGGTCACGGGGAGAGCGTACAAACTCCGTACAGACAGCACCTGTAGTCGGGATCGAACCCGGGTCTCGGGCGCTGCATTCGCTGTGAGGCAGCAACTCTACCGCTGCGCCACCGTGCCGCTAAACTCAGCAGGACAGGCAGAGGAAAGCAATGGGTGACGTTTCGTGTCGAGACCCTTCTTCAGACTGATGGTGTAGCTGCAAGTATATCGTTGGCGTAATCAAGTGGAAACCTCCCATCGCGGGTGTTTCATTCAGTTAGGCCCTCGACACCTCGGCAAGGCTCAACACCAATGTGACAGGAAATCATAACAGAACTATTGTGATGGAAATACTGTGCTGTGTACAGTATGTTTAAAGTGCCACAAGAGGTGATGTGTTTCATTTTGGCAAGCACGCACACACACACACGCAGGCACGCAGACATGCACGCACTCATGCATGCACCCACTCACATACACGCATGCACACACTCATGCACACACCCGCACGCACACACATACACACACGCACTCATGCATGCACGCACTCATGCACACACCCGCACGCACATACATACATACACGCACTCATGCATGCACGCACTCATGCACACACCCGCACGCACACACACGCATGCACGCACACACGCACACACCCGCACGCACACACATACACACACGCACACATATACACACACGCACACACATACACACACGCACACACATGCATGCACGCACTCACGCACACACCCGCATGCGCACGCACACACATACACACATGCAGATACACACACATGCATACACATGTAAGCACACGCACACATACGCACGCACACACACACACACGTGCACACACACACACACACTAGGGACAATTTACAATTGACAGAAGCCAATTAACCTACAAACCTGCACGTCTTTGGAGTGTATAAGGAGTGTATAAGGAAACTCCAAAGATGTGTAGGTTTGTCGGTTAATTGTCTTTGGTAAATTATAATTAGTCCCGAGTGGGTAGGATGGCGCTAGTGTGCGAGGTGAGCGCTGGTCAGGCCGTCTCGGTGAGCTGAAGGGCAGTATCTCTCATCATCATAATCATACTTTATTAGCCAAGTATGTTTTGCAACTTACGAGGAACCTCTGCCCACCAAACTAAACTAAACTAAACTAAATGTTAACAAAGAGTTTGCTCAACTGAACAGAGCTTCAATCGTGACTTACAAACATGTTTTTCAATGGAAATCATTTGAATTCTGCTTGTCACAGGTTCTGGAGAGAATTGCTGCTTACGTTAACATAGATGGGCTCAGAAACACTTCCTGTGTCAAGTGTGCTGGAAAAATCCCCAAAATACTCTCGCTGGAAGCAGGAAATTCCTGTTTCCAAATAATACGTTGACTGACAAGATCAAAGAAAGACACAAAGACAAATGATTGCCAAAAATGTGGAGTTTTAGTGGCTGACTGTCGGACATTTTAAACACAATTTATTGTCCAGAACAATTGGCATTTGCACAGGGCTTAGCGAGGGGCAGAATCTGCATCAGGCCATATCAGATTCAAAAACCGCACGGTGGCGCAGCGGTAGAGTTGCTGCCTTACAGCGCCAGAGTCCCGGGTTCGATCCCGGCTACGGGCGCTGTCTGTACGGAGTTTGTACGTTCTCCCTGTGACCTGCGTGGGTTTTCTCCGAGATCTTCCGTTTCATCCCACACTCCAAAGACGTGCAGGTTTGAAGGTTAATTGGCTTCAGTAACATTGTAAATTGTCCCTAGTGTGTAGGATAGTGTTAATGTGTGGGGATCGCTGGTCGGTGCGGACTCAGTGGGCCGCAGGGCCTGTATCTGCGCTGTATCTCTAAACTAAACTAAAACCTGGCTCTGAGATCCAGTGGAAACAAACCAGGTCTAAGTGTCACATTCATCTGTTGCTCTGCCTTCCAGCAAGAACTTACTCCATCCATTTGCCAAGCAAACTGGTAGAGTCGCTGCCTCATAGCACCAGAGACCCAGGTTCGATCCTGACCTTGGGTGCTGTCTGTGTGGAGTTTGCATGCTCTCCCTGTGAACGCGTGGGTTTCCTCCGGGTGCTCTGGTTTCCAAAGACGTGTGGGTTGGTAGGTTAATTGTCCCTCTGTGAAATTGCTCCCTAGTGTGTAGGGAGTGGATGCAAAATTGGGATAACATAGAACTAGTGTGAACGGGTGATCGCTGGTCAGTGAGGTCTGGCGGGCTGAAGGGCCCGTTTCATCCATAGAAGGGAGACTTGATAGAAGTATATAGAATTATGAGAGGCATAAATAGGATAGAGAGTCAGAATTTTTTTTTTCCAACGGTGGAAATTGGCCGACACTAGTGGGTGAGGCAATAAGGTGACGGGGGGAAGGTTCACTGGAGGTGTGCGGGGCAAGTGTTTTACACAGAGGGTGGTGGGTGCCTGGAACACCGTCAGGGGTGGCGGTGGGGGCAGATACCACAGTGGTGTTTAAGAGGCTTTTAGATAGGCTCATGGCAGACAATATAGACAATAGACAATTGGTGCAGGAGTAGGCCATTCGGCCCTTCGAGCCAGCACCGCCATTCAATGTGATCATGGCTGATCATCCCCAATCAGTACCCCGTTCCTGCCTTCTCCCCGTATCCCCTGACTCCGCTATTTTTAAGAGCCCTATCTAGCTCTCCCTTGAAAGCATCCAGAGAATCTGCCTCCACTGCCCTCGGAATTCCACAGACTCACCGCAGAGAATTCCACAGACTCACCACTCTCTGTGAGAAAAAGTGTTTCCTCGTCTCCGTTCTAAATGGCTTACTCCTTATTCTTAAACTGTGGTCCTTGGTTCTGGACTCCCCCAACATCGGGAACATGTTTCCTGCCTCTAGCGTGTCCATTCTACAGACTCACAACTCTCTGTGTGAAAAAGTGTTTCTTTGTCTCCGTTCTAAATGGCTTACCCCTTATGGCCCTGTCCCACGGTACGAGTTCATTCCAAGAGCTCTCCCGCGTGTAAAACAAATCAAATTCATGGTAAGTGCGGAGAATGAACGTAGCGGGTACGTCGGAGCTCGGGGACGTCTCTTAGCGGCTCGTAACGCTAACGGCAGGTACTCGGGAAGACTCGCTAACGGAAGGTAATCTCGGGAAGACTCGTGAAGTTTTTTCAACATGATGAAAAATGTCCACGAGGGCTATGTTCTCTAATCTTCTGTGTTCTCTAATCTGTCCCCGAGCCACTTATGGGAACTCACCATTTTTTCCTCCAACAAAAAAGGACTCAATCACCTATGGGAGACCTTGGGAAGTGAGCAATGGACCTTTATAAACAGGAACATGAAGTACAGATGCTGCCTGACCCGCTGCGTTCCTCCAGCGAGTGTGTTTTATGCTCATGTAAATATCAAGACCTTTTCTCCCCGTTATTGAACCCGATATGGCCTGATGCAGATTCAGCCCCTCGCTAAACCCTGTGCAACTGCCAATTGTTCTGGACAATAAATTGTGTTTAAAATGTCCGACAGTCAGCCACTAAAACTCCACATTTTTGGCAATAATTCCCTCCCACACTCCAAACACCTACAGGTCTGAATGGTAATCGGGCCAACTCAGGAACTACTAATATGACTTTCAAAAAGATCTCTTTATAACTCTAAGGCCAAGTGAATGGATCTGTTTAAGGCAGAGATAGATAGATTTTTGATTGGTTGGGGGTGTCCGGGGTAATGGGGAGAGGGCAGTCGGTGAATGGGGTCGGTCGGGATCAGCCATGGATTGAATGGCGGGGCAGATTTGATGGGCCGAATGGCCTAATTCTGCTCCATTCACTTATGAAGTTGGTGGGCGGCACGGTTTCACAGTGGGTAGAGTTGCTGCCTCACAGCCTCAGAGACCCAGGTTCGATCCTGACTACGGGTGCTGTCTGTATGGAGTTTGTACGTTCTCCCCAGGACCTGCGTGGGTTTTCTCTGGGAGCTCCGGTTTCCTCCCACACTCCAAAGACGTACAGCTTTTGTAGGTTAAGATGGACCTAAGACGGAGTTAAAGCATTTTCAACACAGAAGAAGAATTCAACTTTATAAGTGTAGGGGAAAGAACTGCAGATGCTGGTTGAAGCCAAAGAAACGTCACCCATTCCAGAGATGCTGCCTGTCCCGCTGAGTTATCCCAGCTTTTTGTGTCTTGTCAGCTGAGAAGGTTATTGGCTGCAACCTTCCCCTCCATTGACGAACTGTACACTGCAAGGGCCAGGAAGCGAGCGGGCAAGATCATCTCTGACCCCTCTCACCCTGGCCACACACTCTTTGAATCACTTCCCTCTGGAAGGCGACTCCGGACTGTCAAAGCTGCCACAGCCAGACACAAAAACAGCTTTTTTTCCACGAGTAGTAGCTCTAGTCAACAACCAAAAGTCTGTAGCCTCCTTTTGCGCTGCTATTTTATTTCATTCACATGTTTAAACTATAATGTTTTATTATTAATGTTTTAATGTTTTATGTGTCATTCTTAATTGTTACTGTATGTCATGTTGTTACTTGCGAGCGGAGCTCCAAGGCAAATTCCTTGTATGTGAACATACTTGGACAATAAACTTATTCATTCATTCTATCTTCCATTAGTTCTGTGTTCTAAAGTCAGCTGCAGCTGCTGACTGGAGGAGGTGCAGAGAGTGGTCGGGATGGGACCAGAGGAAAGGCATTTTGAGCTGTTTTGAGCATTGAGTGATTCACAGCCCGATTCCCGTCTTTGACTGCCTCATCAGTCACGGCGCACAGATGTGTTCTTCCTGGCTTGTCAGGTCCCGTACCCTGCCTGAGTCACTGGCACTGAGCAAAAACACAAGGCAACTCGCCGTCTGTTCCACAGACAGCTGAAGACCAGGAAGCCTCCCCTTCTAGCTGATGCTGAGGACACTGCGAGTACTCTGTCATCAGCCCCTCCCACCGCACAACCGCGGTATTTCAGTATTTAATATACAGTTTAAAAATGAGGTACATTTTCATAATTTGGTTACAAGAGTTACAACGTTTTAGTCACAAAAAAGTTAGACAAAACGTTAAATGTAAAAGAGCGGCACGGGGGCGCAGCGATAGTGCTGCTGCCTCCCAGCGCCAGAGGCCCGGGTTCCATCCAGACTATGAGTGCTGTCTGTACGGAGTTTGTACGCTCTCCCCGTGACCTGCGTGAGTTCTCCAGGGTCTCCGTTTTCCTCCCACACGCCAAACACGTACAGGTTTGTACGGTAATTGGCTTCTGTTAATTGTAAATTGTCCCTTGTGTGTCATAGGGTCACAGAGTGATACAGTGTGGAAACAGGCCCTTCAACCCAACTTGCCCACACCGCCCAACATGTCCCAGCTACACTAGTCCCACCTGCCTGCATTTGGTCCATATCCCTCCAAACCTGTCCTATCCATGTACCTGTCTAACTGTTTCTTAAACGTTGGGGTAGTCCCAGCCTCAACTACCTCCTCTGGCAGCTCGTTCCATACACCCACCGCCCTTTGTGTGAAAAAGTTACCCCTTCAGATTCCTATTAAACCTTCTCCCCTTCACCTTGAACCTATGTCCTCTGGTCCTCAATTCACCTACTCTGAGCAAGAGACTCTACCCAATCTATTCCTCTCATGATTTTATACATTAGACCCATATATACACACACACACACACACACACACATATATATATATATATATATATATATATATATATATATATATATATATACATACATACATACATACATACATACATACATACACACATATATATATATATATATATATATATACATACATATATACAGTATATATGGGTCTGATGGGGTGAGGAAATGCATTTTGAGCTGTTTCGTACAGTGATTCACAATCTGAATCCCATCTTTGTCTGCCTTGTCAGTCACTGCTCACAGATGTGTTCTTACCGTTTTATATATATACTATACATATATGGGTCTGATGTATAAAATCATATATATATATATATATATATATATATATATATATATATATAACTAAAAGTCTCATCTTGACCACTTCCTGTCTGCGCTGCATATGATTTTTGGCCATCTTACTCACAGTCCTCCTCCACTGAGGCAGCCCCAAGGATTTTTCCGATTGATGAAAAATAAAAAAGTTATGAATGTTTAAAAAATCTTGAGTTCAACTGGTTGGTCCTCTCGCCTGTCACTCACCATGATGAAGGTAATGCCCCTTCCAGGCGGGGCAGGACTATAAAACCCCGGATGCCTGGACATGAATCATTCACTCTGGAAGATCGCGAGGGAGAGGCCACAACTGTGATTCTGCTGTGAGTCTACTGAACTGTGAGTCTACTGAACTTTGTACTTGCAATAAATGATTTGTTAGTCCTTAATGAAAATAAAATGAGTTGTTTGGCTTGCCCTGTGCTTGAAACTGAAATGGCAATGGAAATTAAATGAAATTGAAATGAAAATGAGATGAGTTGTTTGGCCTGCCCTGTACTTGAAACTGAAATGGCAATGGAAATGAAATGAAAATTAA